>VXAD01012643.1:189421-534565 GCA_013399195.1 Dicrurus megarhynchus | reverse complement strand
GAAAAAAAAAGAAAAAAGAAAAAAAAAGAAAAAGGAAAAAAATCCCTTGTCCTTGGTGGTGCAGGATGTTGCCTTGGGGCAACAGATCCTAAAGACCTACAGACTACGAAGGAGAAGACAAAGATGACAAACTATAACTGACAAGAGAGGCTTTTGCTGTCTCGTCACATAAAAAGGCTACACTTTTGACCGGGGCAGCTTTGCAAAAATCCAACTTTTGAAATGAAACCAGGTGCAATTAATTTCTTTACTTTCCTCCAAATGCTCCTCGAGCAATTTGGAGTGAAAAAAAAAAAAAAGTTACAGTTCTTGTTAACAGGTTATTTTACCACAAAGGTCTTGAAATAAGCTGCACAGGCGAGCCTGCTCGTGCACCCCTGGGTCACCCTGGGTCCCGGCAGCCCCTCCGAGCAACGCGCTGTCCCTTAGCCCCGCTCCGAGCAGGGGGTTGGACCGGACTCCCTCCAAGGTCCCTTCCAACCTCCACGAGCAGTCACTGGTTGACTTTCAAAAACTAGAGAGCATCTGCAATGAGAAAAACAAACAAAAACAAAGAGTCCATTCCTGGTGTGGAAAAGCTAAAATATTACTGTGAATTGTTTTGTACAGTTTTATCAGAGCTTTTTCTTTTTTTTCTTTATTCCTCTTTTTTTTTTTTTTTGCCAACCATTGCCAATGTCAATCACAGTATTAGCCTCTGTTTAATCTATTTACTGTTGCTTCCATCTACACTCTTCAACGCATAAGTTGCTCTGAGGTGGCAAGTTGTCCTGGGTTTTGAGAGTCCTCTGATGGATTTAATTCGCAATGCTGGTGCTAGAAGTAGGTCTTCAATTACGGGATTGTTGTCCCACCCCTGTACTGTATTCCCAGTGGCCAAACTTATTTATGCTGCTAAATGAAAGAAAGAAAAGCAAATTATTTTTTTTTATTTTTTTTTCTGCTGTGACGTTTTAGTCCCAGACTGAATTCCAAATTTGTTCTAGTTTGGTTACAGAAAAAGACTTTTTGCCACTGAAACTTGAGCCAACTGTGCCTCTAAGAGGCTGAGAGTGGAAGAGTTTCAGACAATTAAGAGTGAAGTTTGCCTGCAAATAAAGAATTGAGTGTGTGTGCAAAGCTTATTTTCTTTTTTCTGGGCAAAAATTAAAACACATTCCTTGGAACAAAGCTATTGCAGCCTGTTCTGTGGGGAAATTTTTCTTTGTGAGGGCTGTGGTGAATGGAATGAACATACATTAAAAAAAAAAACTGACAAAATTTTTAAAAAATATTATAAAATACAAAAATTAAAATAAAGTTGCTGGTCAGTCTTAGTGTTTTACAGTATTTGAGAAAAAAAACAACTGTTACAGTTATTGCTGGGAGGAACTGACAGAGCAAAAACGTACGTTTTTGTAAAGATGTCACATGCAAACAAAATGAGAAACGAAAGAGTCAAATGGTTTGCCTCATTCTCCAAGAGCCACAACTCAAGCTGAACTGTGAAAGTGGTTTAACACTGTATCCTAGGCGATCTTTTTTCCTCCTTTTTTTGTTTTTGTTTTATTTATAGTCTGATTTAAAACAATCAGATTCCAGTTGGTTAATTTTAGTTATGTAACAACCTGACATGATGGAGGAAAACAACCTTTAAAGGGATTGTGTCTATGGTTTGATTCACTTAGAAATTTTATTTTCTTATAACTTAAGTGCAATAAAATGTGTTTTTTCATGTTAGTATGTCTTTTTTTAAAATTTTTTATTTTCTAGCTGTTAATTTAATGTTATGTATCCTATGAGGGGTAAAGCAAGTTGAGTTGCTCATCTTACTGGTAAGATGCTAAAATATGGCTTGGGACTTTTTATGTAAAGAGGTGTGTGAGTGTCCTCTCCTTCAGTTGCTGTGTAGGATTTGTCACGTGGGTCTGGACAAACATGCAGGAAAGACATTCTCTCCCTCTCACGAGGAATGTGCCAGGACCTTGCTCTGGGGGGAGTCAGCTATAAAAAGGTGCTGAAGTACGTAAAACTTAGCATCCAATAACCAATAGCATCTCGTTACTGCATCTTAAATTGAAACCTGATGTTTATTATTTATGGGTTTCAATCAGTTGATTGCAGTTGACAGCAAAGAATAAATCCATAAATACAACTAAAATCAAAGTTAGGATTGTAGGAGAGCTTGAAATAAAGCTTCAGAAGAAATAATTTAAAAACCTCCATCATTCCACATCAGTCCAACGGCAGTTTTATCACTGCCCTGAAACCAAGGTAAGTCATCATCTCTCTCAGAAACTTAGCACTTGAGTGTCAGGTTCTGTCTCAAATCTCCTTGACCAAAATCATTGTTTTCTTCTGTGTAAGTTTTTCTGTCAGGGCATAGCATTTGCTTGTTTGTGACAGTTTTCCCCTGTAGAAAGCTGTCATTAAAAAAAAACCAAACCAAAACACTAGAAGAGAAAATGCATAGATGGAAAAGAGAAACATTTATATACTTACACATCTATGACTATGTGCAAACAAAATTTAATTCCAATCCCTACATTATGCAAAACATGCAATGGTGAAGGATCATGCTTCCATCTGGCCTCTCAAGATTAAAAAGCCATCCAAACTGACTGAGCAGCTCCAAATTGTAAAAATCTGTTCCTTGGGTTGGTGCTTAAGGAAAAAAAGCTTGCAGCAAGCACTGGCAATATAAAAGGTATGAATGTCTCTTACTTATGTAAAAACAATTAAAGAGTTAATCCTTTCCTAAAATGGCAGTGAAAGATTGCCAGGACTTTGCATGGTTCTGCTGAGAGTGCAGGCCAGGACTGAGCTCCCCAGTTGCAGAAGGTGTGCCAGTGTGGGCTGAAGTACTTGTGAGAGGAGATGGAAATAGAAGGGTAGAAATATGAATATTTAATGCAGTGAGCAGAGCAATAGCTTTTAAGATTATGTAATTTTCTTCCATGATTTGCAGAAATTGCAACTACATGTTTTCAAAGAGCGAAGGCGCTGGCCTGATGGGGCAGGAGGATGAGCGGTTTCTGAGTAATGTTGTGCTGGAGGGCAGGAATACAAATCTGGATGGAAGAAGGAAATGGCAGAAGAAGGAAACTTAACAAATCCAAATTGGTTCAAGGTGTAGAGTAAGTTCAAGTACATTTTAGGCAGCCAATAGACCAGGAGGAAGATGTGCTTAACCAGAAGTGAGAAGTTTTCCTGTTAACGGTGTAGTTCCAGCAGTATCTAAACATTCAAATTAATCCAGAATAATTTGAACTTGTTAAGCAAACCATATTTTCAGATTTCTTCATCACAGACTTAGGTTCAAATAAACTATTGGCTGCAAAGTCAAGATATGATTGACTGTCATATTAAATACAAAAAACAACACAGTACTTAAAATTTTTTTTAGAAAAGCTTTTCCCATTCAATAAAAAAACTTTACAAAGTTAATTGTGTTAGCACTTTAAAGACTTCTAATTTTGTGAAATCTGTTTAGATTTGTAGGAGTTGCTTGTGAGGTATCTGAACAACACAGCTCAATAAGCGGAAATTTTGTAATTAAGGTGACAGGATTTCAAAGATGGGCCTGTACTAAACATGTTACATGTAAGAAACTGAGCAGTTTCTCTTTACATTCCCCTTATCACCCTCCTTTTGCTGACTTACCATAAGATAGCTCACTTAATATGAACTCTTCTTATTTGGCAGCACGTGCTCCAAGTGAGACTGCTTAGGAGACATCTTCATTCTGTGTAATTAGATTTTGATTTTAAGGTGGGTGGAGTGTTTGGGGTTTTTCTAAATAAAAATATTTAAGAATACTTGTATAAGACTATAACATCTTTATGCTCTCAATACACAGGCTCTTTTTGAATCCAGTGGCTTAGTCATCGTAGGCTGTGTCAAAATACTGCAGCTATCCTAGAGACGTAACTGCAGTGGTGTTCCTGGCACTTCTACTCTCTTCTTTTCTCGCTGGTTCCCATTTTAGTTTTAGCCCTAGAAAGAGCTTCCTTATTTTCTCCTGTATATGAAACCAAGTCAACAACATTAGGATGATTTTTTTTTTAAGTAATAATTCTTAGCGGACTTTGATTTTAGCCAACAGTAAGTCAGAACTAGTATTGCCGCTTCCTCCAAGAGCCTGTTCCTGTGGTCTCAATTTGCTTACTCAGAGATGGGACCAGACATTTAACAGCTATGTCTACACCAATTTGTAGTTCAGATCAGCAGCTTTCCAAATAGAACACAGTGCTGCCTTGGAGACCACTAACAGGATTCCTTCAGGGTGTAACTAAATCTGGAGCAGCTCTCCAGGAGCACACTTCAGGCACTCAAGCCACTGGAGGAGCATGTGGGACCAAACCAGAACTAGTCCAACACCTCAAAAATACATTCATGTGGACAGTAGGTTTTCAGGAGCAGCATTTTGTAATTAGCATTATAGTTCTGCTCCTACTGCACAGCACTAAGTACTGATGTGGACATAACCATCAACAGATCCTCTCCCACAGCACCCCGGCTCCTCACTCGTAATCAGCAACCAGCTCCCATCCCAACAGAATCCACCTGATACCACTTACAAGATTTTGCCAAAGCAAAAAGCTCAGCTGCCTTCAACTCTTTCAGCATTCCTATGGAGAAGTCCTTCTGATCAGCTTATGGAATCTGGTTGAAAAGAAATGCAACTCTCTTACAATCAGTCTGGTCAAAGTTACTACCAGTAAGTGAACACCTGATCATTCAGAAAAAGAAACAATGAAGTTGTGCAGTTAAACAGAAGAGCCTAATAATAATAATAATAATAATAATAATAATAGTAATAAAGAAAAACTTGCCAGTAATTACTTCCGCCATTCTGACAAACTGTTCATTACTTAAAGGGTAATATCCAAGCCATACCGACCACTGAATCTTTAATAACAGTGGGAATATTATTTTCTTTCCATTTCCTGCCATCCTGTCTATAACCTTGATCCCTGTCACTGTGCAAAGATACACATGCCCGTGGAATGATGTTCAGCATTTTATGATGATACATGATGTTTCTGATTATACATGAAGTACCTGATCTATATGATAATCCACCAGGATTTCAAACTTCATCTGAAAATGGCATATACAATTTTTCAAACACCTCTTCAAGCATCAATGCAGATGTTTTAACTTAAAAGCTGTTCCAGGCTCTTTCTGAGAGAGAGAGTCTGACAAACCAGGTGTCACCAAAAAGTCAGCAGTCCAAGCTCTTGCTCCCTGTTCAAGTTGCCCACTGGCCCAGCAGCTGCAGCAGTACTTCAGGGCGAAGAAATGGTGCATTGTGCTCTCAGGAGCACGAGCTGCCGAGGGGAAATGCTGCAGCACTTTGTGACTGCAGTTGCCTGAGAACCAATGGCTTTATGCTCATGTACACTGTGCTGCTCTAGCCCAGCTGGGACAGGAGTATCCTATAAAATCATTAACTAAGCTAGGACAGAATCTCCCCAAGAACTAGAGATGGCAGAAATCATTAATCACAGTGGTTGCCAATTCAGCAGTGGTTCTAAATTACAGACTGTACAAGACAACTGAGACTTGGCCAAAGGCATCCTTCAGCTCTCCTTTGTCCTCACCTCTGCCTCGCTTAGATACAGCTTCTACTCCCTGATCCCTACTGACAAACTGATCTTGTCCAGCTTTACGTGGTAGCAATGGTGTTGGTGAAAGATAAGCTGAGCTTTTTGTCCTCTATGCTGCTGGAATCTACCCTGTACATTTTGGCACTTAATGCACAGGGACAGCACAACCTCGAGTCTAGCACCGAATGCTCCAAGGTGTAGTACATGAAGATGAGAAGACATCGTTCATCCCAGAGTGAGAGATTCAAGTTGCCCACTGGCCCAGCAGCTGCAGCAGTACTTCAGGGCGAAGAAATGGTTCATTGTGCTCCCAGGAGCACGAGCTGCCGAGGGGAAATGCTGCAGCACTTTGTGACTGCAGTTGCCTGAGAACCAATGGCTTTATGCTCATCATGAATCTCATGAATCATCCCCAGCCCAGTCTAGACTGAAAAAAATGTTCTAGACCTGGTGCAATTAGGTAAATTTCAAGTTGATCTCAACTCCTTCGTTTTTCAGACGTGCCTGAAAAATAGGCACATCCTAAGAAGCTTCACAGTTTAAGCAGGATCGTAAGTGTTGTCTCCTGGAAGATGGGAGAGGCATTGGTCTAAGGACAGTGAAAAACCTTGGAAGGTCTATGTAAGCTGGATCAGAAGTGACCTATGGAATTCAGAGAAGGGCAGATGACAACAACTTGGGGCTTTTGGGAGTCAGGGTGGGGTGGAGAGGGGAGGCTTTCCAAGAGATCATCATTTTACATCCTACAGTGGCTACTGTGGGGTATTTCATCGTTGTCTACAACACAGCACAGGAGTAAGACTTTTAATGAAGCTGTTAGTTGAGCTGCCCTGTAATTGAGGATACAACCAACCCTGTTAGCTCTGACTCACCTGAACTGCTCTTACCTGGGGCAGACTGTTTGATGGGAAGATGAATGAAATGTCCCCAGACCTCCTCCTTCTGTCTGGTTCCTCATGTCTGAGATGCAGGTTTCGCAGGGTGCTTGCAGTGCATTATTTGAGTGCTTTGTTCTTTTAATTTAAAACAGGAAATGTGGAATGTAGAAGATCCAAAAACTTCAAAGGCAGTTTCCATTGCCAAAGGAGTCGCATTTAAACTCAAGTTCATTCTCTAGATTAAATATTCAAATCTGACAGAGTGAGAAGATGCTCACACCTTCGAGAGGATTGATGATTTCTGAGGGACAGGATTCAGATTATGGCTGTAAATATCAGTGCAGTAAACTGAGCAGTACCGCTCTCCCTAAACTGGAGTTTTATTTTGAGCTCCTCAGTTTGAAATGAATTTCTAGCAATACCACAGCTTTACAGATACAGAAGGAGTAAAAAACATGTTTCCTTTACCCTGATATACAGATCTGAGTACTACATTCCCCTCTCTTTTCAAACTGCCATTTTCTTTGAAGCTTCCTGATACATTCCAGAGCAGAGTTTAAATGTTCACAATAAAGTTTGGAAAAAGGAAGAATTCAAAAGCTGTAGACTATATAGGGCTCCAAAATTGTGCCTGTTGGCTGCTCTTTGTCTGCTCTGGTGTTCCTCCTGTCAGTTCTCAGTAGACAGAAGTGAGCATTTCAATTAACTATCATACACATTTTCCCCAATAAACAAGTTTTATAGAAACATTTTTCTCTTGGTATTTCTATTGCTCACTCAGCACACACTTTAGGCATGCACTGGATGCTCTTTAGCATTCTGCTGACTACTGCAACAATTCAAATACTCCAATTTAATGCAAAACAACACAGTAACATGATGTTCCTTGTGTCCACTCTTCAGTCTCACACACATTTTTAGATTTCAAACCCAGAAACTGGTATGTGTGGATTCACCTGCTTATGGGCAGTCATTTCCGAGCAGAATCAGCTCTTGAGACCTCACTGTTTATCACTGTTGGCCATATGGCACAATAGGGACAAGCCAGGGCAGAGGAGCAATAAGAAGGAGGAATGCTCTGTGTGAGATACCACTAATGTGTTCATCTTGTACTAGAATTAAATGGGATATGGCTCCTCTAAGCCCACAGGTCTCCAATTTGATTTTAAAAATTCAAGACTACAGCCTAAATTTAAAAAGGCTCAAACTACATATTCATTTCTATACATACACATTCTCATCTTGGAATACTTAGAGCTTTACATATTTTAAAAAAGACTTGACAACTATATAATTTTTCTCTTTTCCTCTATTTACTCCTCTTATTTTCCCTTTTCTTTGACAATCTCACTCCAATTTCCTTATGCTTCCTTTCCTCCTTTGTCCTGTTCCCTCTGTTTTTCTTTTCATGTTTTACCATTTATGTCCCTATTTTCCAGATTTTTTATCTTCCTTATCTTTCTCCGTTCATGAACATCTCTGCTTTCAACAGTCAGAGCCAGCTCTCCTCTCTTCCCTCATTCCAAGATCTGAGTTGGCAAGCTGGAGTCTTTTTCTCACCCCTCTGTACACACAAGACATACAGGAGATACATAAGCCAGATGAGAAGCAAATATAGACCACTCAGAAAAATTCATTTACTTGTCTGCATCTAATGTTTGTCTATCCATGGTCCACAAATAACTCAAATGGTCCAACAGCAATAGGATCATGCCCTCTTAAGCACAGACTGGTCTACCACCAATTTCACGAACAACTGAGCAACAAGCATTGCTTAATTCAATACTCATCAAGCATTCTCTCTTCTGCTTTCTGACAAAATATAATATTTTATTTTAAAATTATGTTTTATTGCTCCTAGGAAATCTAGTGTGTAAAGGCAATTTTGAAAACATTCCTCATTATGAAACATAGGCAACACATGATTTTCTAAATCTGTGCAGTATTTGGAAGTTACTTTTGTTAGCAAACCTTTAGAAGATTCACCTCTGGACAGAAACTGGTCATCACCATAGATGCCCATTTTATAAAGCTCTGTATAATAAATAAGAATTTGAGGCTGTAAATGAACCTATATTCCAAACTCAACGACGGTGGCTGATATTTCTTCCGGTGCTACCAACACAGCACAGCTGGGATAGCACGGTCTGTCAGGGGATGTTAGGAATAATATACAACCCATGTCTAAAACAATCTAGTGCACATTGCTCACTAATTCCTAATGTGCACTGACAGCGTAAGCAGTAAAAGCTCCCGAGCCAGGGTAGGATGTGACTGTGGACGCCATGCACTACCCTGGTACTGCTGAGATTTTACTGTTCTAGTGACACAGTATAGTATATCCCACTGGAAAAAGCCCCAGACATCCAGCACTTACCTGAGCCTTGGCTTCTGCATTGTGTTAAACCAACATAACTCAACTCAAAAGGATAAGCAACTATTAAGAAGGATACAGTGACCAAAGCAACAAAGTCACGGATAAGACATCCTCATCTTTGCAGAACAAAAAGCAACCAAACCAACCAACCGAAACCCACACAACAACAACAAGCCAAACTAACAAAACTCAAACCCAAATCCCTATATCTTTTATCTCCTTGTTTCAATTCATCTTAATGATACTGTTAACAATTGCAGGTAACCTTCTCTTCTTGTAAATGTATTCCCACTCAATACACAGCCCAAACTGTGTATGCCATACTCACAGAGTGTATGGCTGTGCTTACTCAGTGAGAAAGATAAATAGGATTTCCTACACATTTTATTTTTTTGCTTGTTCTAGCCAAACATTTTGCTCTTATTTGTTGTTTTACAGGCAGAGCAGAACAGCAACTACTGTACTTCCCCATGGCTTGAACAAGGCTGACAATAGATGAATGTTCCTGCTCATCCTTTCCAGGCTGAAGGATCACTGGATCAGAAAAAAGAAGTTAGAATTAGACAGAGGTTCAAAGTTCAAAAAGCAGGACACGTGACAAGCACTGTGTCTTGAATGCCTGAGATGAAGAAGCCTTTCCCACTGACAACCAGATGAGTACCTTGCACAGCTAATGGGAGCCAGCACATAGTGGACAAAGGCAGCTAAATTCGACAGGAAAGGGGGCAGAAGCTCTTCCACAGACATAAGGAGTGCACCAGAGAAGAACGAAGCCTCAGGTCTAATATCAGCATATTCCAATTTGCTCTTGGAAAATCCAAAAATCCACACGACACCCCTATTAGGCAATCTGATTTATCAGACAGCACAGTGCAGACAAAATTGTTCTGACAGGAAGACAAGAGTTCCTTTAATCTTCTACTTTCCAGACAAATTATCTCTAATTAGTACCTGGGTCCAGTTATTTATGCATACAAACTGGAGTTTAAATTTTCTGCATCATAGAAGTACCCTATTCCCAAACACCTGGCTAGCAGGAGCACACACAGATGTCCCTCCAGCCACCAACCCTTCCCTCCAGGCTGGCCACAACCACCCCACACCCAACAGACCCTCTATAAAAGGATCTCTCTCTCTCTCTCCGTGGCTATTCTCTAAAAATTCAGGATATTGCCCATAAAGATCCTTCTTCCTATCATGTTGGCTTTTGGTAAAAGCAATAAAGGTGAAACAAAAGACACTGCTCCACAGGCAATGAAGAGCTGTGTGATAAACAGGAAGAAATTACCCTGGTCATAAAATAAATGAAGTGACAGTAGTAATATCTCGTGCTAAACCAAAATTTACCTTGCTTACATTTTAGGACACTTCTCCTGTACTTTGTAAGAGGTATGGAGACGACTGACTGTGAAGTTCATGCAGTACTTTTCCTCTCCAGGAGGGATGGCTATTTCAACCTGCTCTTCTTGCAAAATGTGGAAAACCTATTTTCAGTGTAACCCTTGTCTCTCTGCCAGCTCAGGATGTAAATTTTGCACTAATCTTGGAAAGCAACATGGTTTTCTGAGAGCCATTCCCATTAGGAAGCCTGCTGTGGGATGTGGAGCATCCTCTGATGTCTGTGTTTGGTAGCAAGAGCATCCCATTGCCTAAGTTTCCATCTCACATCATCTTAGACATTTTCCAGCATCCACCCAATGTGCACTGAACAGCGAGCAATTGAGAGTTCAAGCAAATAATATGGAGGAAAGGATAATAAGCCCCTAGGAATGCATCCAGCTACAGTTATACTCCATGAAGGTTAGAGGCCCAGTTCTTCCTCATTTAAATCTGATGTTGAAGGAATTCATAGTGCTTTATCCAAGCTACTAATTTGCAATTTTACTGCAAACAATTTACAATCAAATGAAGTGAAAGCTAGAAGCAAAGAGTACATTAATGACCTAATTTTCCTTTTGCGTTTCTCTTCATTTTATCTTTCAGTGAAGACCAATCTTAAAAAATTGGATAATTGGCCAGTAAATAAATACAATTTTTTTTCTTTTAATTATTACTGCATAAAAGCTGAATTTCTGGTATGAACTACCGTGCTGTCTTCTGCTGAGGACAGTCCTGTATGACCAACCTCTGGCAACAGAAATTGGGATAATAACATTATTTTTCAGACAGAAAATTCACGCTCTAACAAAGTAGTACAAAAATGCATCACAGTGTCTGAATAAAAAACTTCAGTGTTCTAGGCTAGATATATGCAATTTGTAAATTATACAGCCATGTGTATGCTAAGATGCTTCTTAAAAATACAGTAACTATTCTTTCAAAAACATAGCAGGAATGCCAAAGCAGCTTTTGTAATATTCCACTGGATCTTTCTCTACAGCAGGTGCAGCTAAGTCAGGGAGTTATTGTTTTCTTAGGTTTAGAGGCAGTCTAAAGGCATTGTGAAGCACCAAACCTCAGCCTAGGGGAAGGAGCTAGGACAGGTGGCTGTTTCACAGGACAGCGGTCAGTCTGAGCCTTGCTCCGAAGAGAGACACACTGTTGCCCTGTGGAACTGGCTCTAGCGGTGAGTTGATCTGCTGAGACAGCTGGAGAACTCACATTTTCAGAAACAGTTAATTTTCTGGAGGTATAGTGAGCCGAGCTGGCTCGAGGGGGTCAGTTAGCTGCCATCACAGGGGAAGCAAGTGGCCAGGAGCAAGGCAGGTCTGCCTCTCCCAGCATCCTGATGAGATGCTAAAACCTCAGGAGACACTGAGTTAGGTGAATATCTCAAAGGTGTCAGGGAAAGCAGAAGTGCCACACTCATCTCAACTCCTGCCATTCCCACATCTCCTGTCTCACTTATTCCCATGCTCACCTGACACCCAGACTCCATTCAGATGCTTAAACCCCTCTGGCAACAGTAATCAGTCAGGTCAGCTTAGGAGCCACATCCTCTGGCCAGCTTAACCATCCCAGCAAACATCTGGGATGTAACACTGGGCCAGACTGGGCTGCTTTCCTTCGAGAAGTGATGAGAAATTTTGCCCCAACTTAGTTGTCCATGTCGAGGCAATCAGCACACACTGAACACCGACCTACATGCTGCTGGTAGGGAAAGAAAGAACACTTCTGGAGGAAAAGTAGAGAGACCTGTGCTCAAGACACCATAGGCTGTACACCCTCAACACCACCTTCTGCAGAGGAGACAACTCAAACTCTCAAATCTCAAATACTCAAATACTTAAATACTCATTTGAGTAAACTCTCAAATCCATCTCTGTGCCCAGTTCTGCTCATTTCCATGATGATGCCACATGGGAAAGCAGGAGGAGCAGAAACCCCACGTGCTGCACAAAAGTTGTTCAGCGTCTGCAGTGGACCCCACTTGTTTCACCTCCAGGTGTAGCTGCACATTGTCTGCTCGTTATGAGCCCAAAGAGAATGCACAGCAAGAAACTGCAGTTACAGAGCTTGATCCCAGCATGGAGGAACAAGTCTGAGCTCTGCTTAAGACGTGAAATTGCAAGACACTGAGACACATAATTGGGCAGAAAGCTGGGCCTGGCCCAACTTGACTGAGTAAGGTAAATCAATATGCCATAAAGGAGAGAAAGCAGGAAGGTAAAAAGAAGTTTGGTTTGTAGAACATGCTCTGTACAATGGCTTGAAATTGAATTGCTTTCTTCTTCTAGCTAAGCAAACACAGCACAAAGCATTCATTTGAACAGAAGCATATGACAAAAACCCAAGGTGCAACAAGCACTTCCCATATGCATACTCCTAGGCTGACAAAAGAGGCAGTGAGAACCTGTACAGCTGAATCAAGCATTAGTAACCAGAAAGAAAACAGTTTTATCCCAGGTCTTGTTGGGCTGAGAAAAAAGAACTGAATTCTTTTTGAATGAAAAAGGACATTAAACACTACACCACTGAACAAAGAACAGACACGACTTTCAACATCCAGATAGCTGTCAAGTAGGCCAAATTGTTTTCAGGACTGAATCATAAAATGGTTTGGGTTGGAGAGGACCTTTAAATTTCATCTAGTCCAACCCCCCTGTGATAGGCAGGGACATCACTCACTAGATCAGGTTGCTCAAAGCCCCATCCAACCTGACTTTGAACATTTCCAACAAAGCTACATCCACAACTTCACTGGGCAACCTGTTATAGTGTCCGACCACTCTCATCATAAAAAAAATTTCTTTTTTATGTCAAATCCAATTCTACTCTCTTTTAGTTTAAAACCATTGCTCCTTGTCTTGTCACTACAAGCTTTGGTAAAAAATCTCTCTCAATCTTTCTTGTAAGTCCCCTTTATATTTTATCTCACTACTGTTCTTATTGAAAAATGCTTTGAGGAATAGGCTAAGGAAATGCAGACTGGTAAAATAACCAAATGCCTTAGAGTAAAGCAAATCCCATGCCAGGACTTAGGAAGGCAGCAGTCTCAGCTACAGATACAAAGAGGATACAACTTGAAAACCATAAGCAAATGTATGAGATAGATGTTAAGAAAAGGGACATACTGCATTGTGCAGGACGGCTCACCCTTGCACAGAACCAGCCAAGTGAGCATCAGCTGCAGTAGAGGCGAGCAGCGCTCACACACTCACAGAGGGTGCGTGAGCTGCGGGCCCTCGATCTGAGGCCTGCGCCCTCCGAAGGGGGAGCACTCAGGGAGGCAGCAATGCTGATCCTTAGCTCCCACCACAAAATACTTGGCAAAGACGGGGAGGAAAAGGCAGCTGCAGTTTTAAATTAGCTTTTGCACTCTACTGCTCATCTTGTAGCTGCTTCATGGTGGTCCAGCCTTCCAGGGCAAGGCAGAGGAGCTGAAAGATGCCAACAGCCAGTGGCCCCAAGGCTCATTACAGCAGTCACAGGCTACCACAGGTTTTCCTCAGGTACAGAGATTACCCAGATATTCTTCTCTTCCTACCTTCCTTTCCTTGCAATCACCTTTGAATGCAAAACTGTTAACCTGAAAGCTTTCCGCTACCCAATAAACTATTCAATCATTTCTCTGTGCTAATGTGTTTCAAGACTTTAAATTAGCTAACTTGCATTTTGGCATCAGAGTAGGGCAGAAAACTTTCAGCAATGACCTGCGAAAGGTATTTGTGAAAGACAAATTTGCCAAGTGCTTTGGCAACAAATTACCAAATGAAAGATTAGGCTGCACAAGCAGAGGCGTAAGCAGAAGATGTACATAGGAAAGGATCATTTTAGGACTATGCATTCGGTGCCAATCACCTTAATGTGGGAAAATAAATAAAAAGATTCACAGGGCAGACATCCAGAGTCCAACAGACCTAAAATGAAGAGGACATAAGAACAGCTTACAAATAATCTACAAATATTTGAAGATGTGAAACTAGGAAATCTGTGGGTTAAAATAAAGAGAAGTATCTAAGCATGAACAGGAAGAAAATCGAGAAAAATCGGATCATTAGGAAAAAGTTGCTTCACAGTAAAATTTAATAGGCAGTGGAATGGTTTCCCCCAAGCAAGCAGCTGAAGTTTGGAGAACCTTGGCTTCGAAAGTACATTAAAGAAAAAAACCAGAATAGCAATTTAGATTCAAAACTTGGAAAACATATAAGGCTGTAAATCATTGAGAATTGAAGTGTACAAGCTCTTAAAGTCTTCCACAAGGAAGGAGACAGAATATGCCATGGGATAGAAATATGGGCCTAAACCTTCTCCCACTTGCAGTAAGCAATTCTCTTTCCTTTTTTTGCCAAGCCAATATCGACTCTTTCTACCATGCAACAAAGAGGGACGTGTTCTAGTGATGTGCAATTACTCTCTGGAATGCAAACAGTACTTCCGACAAGCTGCTGTGATCTCAACAGTAGTCTCTAATGGAAGTTCTCTGCTTATTCCCATTTCCATTGGGATGGCAGCCTGTGATGCAACTCCACTGTCAAGTCTGGCCTAGACTGTTCCCCTGAGATACCAGAACCATTCAGCGTGTTGAAAAAGTAATTTTAAGAAACATAGAAACATAAGTACTTTATCCCTGCTTGACTCCATGCCAAGGGAATCGCACAGAAACCTTGGGATGTTTCTGTGCTAAATATTATGTAACAACTACTTCTCTCATTTGAAATCCTCAGTTGTTTAACAAAACAAAAAACCACACACCCTCCCCTCCTGATAATTAGAAAGTCTTCACTTTCATGGTCTACCAGAAACTGCCACAATGTAATAAGATTTCTCAGTTTCTTCATCTTCCTCTCCTACAAATGCAGGACTTTTGGTCTTTGAGCAAACTTGATTTCTTTTCTCCTTGTTTCTTACGTAATGGTGTAGTCAGAGCTGTTCCCTTCTGAACCACTATTCTATGTCATTAAGAACAGCTCTGTGCTATTTTTAAGCACCAGCATCCTTTAATCCCTTCATTAAATTAAATATATTCTAAAAGACACTTAGCTCTCTACTGGGACTCCAAAAGAGCCGCTCTAAGAGGAGAGTCCTATCCAAGCTTCCCTTTCTAACTGCAAGAGAACTGCCATGCTTGTTCCCAGCGAGCATCAAAACTGGTGGGTGTTTCTGCTGCAAAGCAAAAATACCAACCTTCTCTAGCTCAGCTGCAAGACCAAGGGCTGCAAAAGAAAGAGCCCATTTCTCATGACTCATTTTTGGAAAAATCTCACAGGTCTAGCAACACTGAAGTCTGCAAGTGCCAGTACAAAAAGCTGAACTTTTTTTTTTTTTTAATGGAAGCTTGAAATGGTTTCTGGAAAGTAAAGAATTGCCACTTACAGAATATAGCCAAAAGTTCTCAGCCAAAGATCTCCAGAGGCTTTAAAGAAATACCAGTATCATTATCCTCGTTTTACAGATGGAAAAGTGAAAACATGAGAAAGTAATGCCAATGTCAAGGTCATCAATTCAACTCAGATTTCCTGACATTGTTCACTGAGACACAGATCCATTCTTTATCCAGATTTATTTAACATGTAATGAAATAGTTGCAGAGAACTTGGCCTTGTTCTGAAAACATGAAAATTAGCTCGTAATATTGGTTTCATCTATACAAAAATCAAGATTATATACACTGCTTTCCTTATTCTCTACTTAGTTTTGACGGAAGAGTCATTAGAGAGAACAAGTGAGCTTAGCAAAATGAGCACATTACTTAAGGCTTGCACAATATAATTGTATTTTAAATTCTAGGGTGAAATTCCTGACCTAACTGAAGCTTATACTGATTTCAGTCAGGCAAGGTTTTCACCCGTAATGTGTGGTAAAAGGGAAGAAAGACAACTTTGTGAAGGCACTTTAAAGAAGTACTACACTCAAAGGGGAGAAAAGTTAAGTGAATGAAGTATTTCATGTAAACTCAGTGAACTCATTTCCCAGATGAGCCTGATATCTGCTGAGCTTGCCTTGAAGGGCAAAAAGAAAAGATGGCTTCACCTCCTAAATGTGGCCTGGGGCACAGTTAGGATGATTTACCTTAAGAGAGTTTAAATGCCCTTGCCTTATTCTAACTGGAGATCTCGTCTCCTGACAGCCAAAGACATTGAGACATTGAGGTTAGGTCTGAACCTGGCCCCAAGTCTCCAGAATAAAATAGGAAAGGCACATCACAAACACCTGAAGAGAACAACAGTCTCTTCTCAAGAAGCTTTTAAAGAACGAGTTTGCTAAATGCGAGGAGGCAGTAATAGTAATTAAATTAATTTTAATTGAAAAGCTGACAATTTCTTGTACAATATCTGACACCTACAAGCAAATAATTACAATAAAGCATAAGTAAAAAGTGTCAGCCTGATATAAGCAATGACAACAACCCCGTAGATGAGAAAAGTTTCCAAGAAAAGTCTTCAAGAAATTGTGGAAGACAAAGAGATACTTAAAGCCTGGGAAAAGGCAGATACACAGAGTAGGAAAAGGAGAACACAGAGATTCAGATTTCAGTGTACCTAACTGTAATTGCTGGCAAGGATAGAGAACAACAAAGATTTGTTGTTCTACTGGCATGCAGACGATAGCAAGGTGATCAGCAGCAGTCAACACAAATGATGACAACCCAAACTCCTGTGACATTATTAGAACCTATCAATGGTGCCCTGACCTATGTCATGCTACACTTCCCTAGTGAACCAAAGGGAATGTGAGTAACATAGAGCATGCACATTCCCAGTTCAAAAACTGTACTTGAGGATCATCACTAGCTCGTTGTCTTACTAAAACTCATAGTGAGCAGTCATTTCACTAATGCCTTGGGTGATGTAATACGCTTGCTGTGTGTGCAGACAAGGAAAGCTGAAAAGGGCAAAAACTGATGCAGATCAGGTATAGAATCCCAAACAAACCTAAGAAAATGGAAAAGTGGTCTGAAATACATAGGAGTGCCACAGTAAAGACAAACACTAAGTGCTATACTTCACTTGTCAGTGAGCTGAAGGTCACAAGCATCAACTGCACAAATACTGGATGACCAGCCAGGAGACAGAAGACAACCTGGGGGGTTAGAATGGCTCTGAAATCAAACATCAATCAAGACTGTCACACTGTTAGGAGAAGAAAATAAACCTCCTAAACGTTACGGCATTAAGAGCTAACAAACCTCCCCTGAAGTAGTTTGTTCAGTTTAGTATTCTACATTTCAAAAAATCCACCGACTGTACACCACTTAGAATTTAGAGGTAACAAAACAAGGATGAGCAATGTCTGGATAGAAAACTCTTTGAGCAAATGCTGAAAGAATGAGAGATGTTCCATCTGAGGAAGAGAGATACTGAGAAATCAGCTAATATATATATAACATGTATATGAAGTGCTGCTGCAAAGAGGAAGAAGTAAAATATCCTCTCTGTTCAGGGACATAAGAAACCACCAGCAAATTTAATATGCTTGCTTAATTTTCATAACAGAAATCCCTCTGAAAAGGTTAGATAAACATTAGTAGCAATGTTTGAGGTACAGCTGAACTGCCCTGGAGATAGGGATTAAACACAAACTTGAGGTCCTGATTTTTACATGATTTTTATGATAAATCCTAGTTTTTAGAACACTGCATATGATTCACTCACTAGGCATATGTGTCATTTACAAATGACTATTTTCAATGTGTTTTCTCTCTCTAGAAAACACAGCAATTTTCTTGACTCTGATTTGTGATATTCCCCCCACAGTTTCTATCTACAGAAGCATTTAATTTAGAACTTTGCACATCAGACATGCACACTTGAACAGTATGCAGTATTCATGACACTATCCTGGCTGAGTGAGGCATGGAGCCAATGATACTCTGAGAGCGTAGGCAAGGGAGAAACAGGAGGGAGCAGAGTCAGCAGTGCTTGTGGAGGGAGGGAGTGGAACGTAGGCTGGGAAGAGAAAAATGAAAAGGACCTATGGCTAGCCAGAAGAGACCAGAGAGTAAAGAATTTCAAAGTTAGGGCAACACTCCAAGTTTAAAGGAAAAAGTGATCTGTCTTGTTAAAACACCCCACTGAACATGTTGGTTTGCCTTTTTGTGTTTTTTTTCTCCTCCTCTCCTCCCCTCCTCCCCCACCCTGGGCCAGGATAACTGGAGTACAGAACCATGTTTATACTTGTTCTACTTATTGAACAGGATCTTAAAATTGTGTGAGGTGGAGGCGGGACTGATGATGAGCTGTCAAAGAAACTGGAAACCAGAAATAATCGAATATGAGTTTCACTGGAAACTGAAGTCACAGCAGCTTTTGAGGGTTTCACTTTTTGCAAGGGCCTGCAAACAGGAGCTTCACTGTAAACCAACATTTTGTTTAGAACTTCTTTCCCAATGGTAGATTTCCCATGCCTCCTATCTTCCAAAGAGAAAGGTGGGAGAAGACCATGAAAGTATTAAAATTTCCACTCCCTTCTTAGGCACTTGGCAACTCTGCCTTTCAATATACTGCTTCTTATTTAATTACCACTTCAAACAAGGCTGCATTATATCCACAGTCAGTGCTTTGCTTTGCTTTCCAACAGGCAGAGTGACACAGTAAAGAAGATTTAAGGTGCATCACTAACAGCCATAGGAAGAGAATACAATACCCTTCGCAGAAAGGCATAGAAGAAACAATCAAAGTGTGATACCTTGCTCAAAGAGGGAGGGCAGGGGAATTAGAGAAATCGTTAGCAAGGGCAGTGAAAGGAGGAGGGGCACATAGAAGTGAAGTGATGGGGAACTTGTCCCTTCAGTGTTTATGCTGAACATTCAAAGTGTATGATCTAAACCATCCTTAAATTGATGCTACCCCTTTATTCACATGGCTACAACACTCAAAGTACTGCAGTTAACAAACTGGAAAAACAGAACACAAGGCACTCACTGTCTTCCCTTTTTTACTTAGTAAGCAGCAGCTACTACCTTATCTGGCTATCATTTTCCCCCTATTGCTCTGCTCTTGCATCAATATTACCACTGCTGCCGGTACTCCACCAAGTGTTACCATTACAAGGCACAGAAAGGGCCTTAGGCAGTTTCCACTGTTTGCACCACTGCATTAGGAAAATCAGTGGAGGCTTGTTTGATACAGTTCATGCATCAGCAGGCACGAGGTCCTTCTCTGCAGTGCACCACCCACAACTCCTGCTTCTTCTGAAGCACTGAATGGATGTGTTATGAGTAGATAGGAAATCACCCAAGATAAGCAGAGAGAGAGAACATTTTTTCTAAGCAGTTTCTTTTACTGAAAAGTGGTGATTTTTGCCTTGATGTCAAAATACATGGATTGAGTTAGGAATGGTATTTTTCTGCCTGTTTACATTTGCTTCTCTCCAACAGATGGAATGTAATAGCTGCAGCATAGGCCAAACTGAGAATTATTCTAGTGTAGGCAATAATAATGATCACAAATGGTAAAATGAAGCAAAAGTTCAAATTTAGCTCATCAATACATGATTTTCTCCTTGCCACAGAAAACTTGGCAATAACTGCTCCCTGCTTCTGATCCTTTTTGACTGGAGCCAAAGAAATCCACCTACACAACACTGAGATTTCAGCATGGGATTTCCAAGAGACATCTAAAGGACTTCAGAGCATAGCTGGGCAGGAATTCTCATGCTTCTACTACACAAACAACACCAACCTTTAGAACATACCTAGGGAACATTTGTTCCCTAAAGGAACAAAAATTTAAATTATCTGTATTTCCTACCAAACAGGATTTTCAGGATTTCCTTTCAAGTAAATCAATGCTGCTAGACTACTCCATAGCTAAGAAGTGTGGGAACTGCAGCACTGAGAAGCTGGGAATTCAGGCTCATCAGGTGTCACGAGTCAGAAAAGCGAAAGTTTTAGCTGCCAACCAGCAGGTGCAGAACCAAAGAAGCTGGCATTTGAGGAAAATGACAACTTACCACACTGCCTTTACAAGGCTAAGCAGACATGAAACCAACTCTCCTGAGTTTTTTGAAAGTACACCTGGAATTTGTTTGGAGGGTTTTTTTGGTTAGTTGGGGGTTTTTTGTTTGTTTGTTAGTTTTTACGAAAAATTGAGACTTGCAAATTTATTCTGAATGAAATCTATGATCTTATGGCACTTAGGTCATTTAGAAAACCTGACTGTCCTGTAACTAACATGAAAAAACACCTGCAGAGAAAGATTAGTATAGGAGAGGAAGTTCATGTCTGCATTCAACAAAGCTCAGCTATACTTACCAGTATATATACAGATTTCTGTAACAATATATTATAGTACCAAAAGGAATTGTAACCTATTGACAGCTTTTTGGTCCCAAGACAAAGAAGGAACATCCAACATCACATTATGAAGCTTATCTGGACTGTTAGGTACTTGCCAGACTGCAACAGTACAGCACATTTTTGGGGTGCTCAGTGCTAACCCTTCCTTGTACATTAAAATCTTTTCAAAGGTTCACACAAAAGCTACAAGGTCTACAGACAATTTATCTCCATCTCGCTTATTATTAGATAACTTGTGACTATCCATAAATGAAGTATGAGATCCAGCCAAGAAACACGTAATGGCTGATCACCTCTGGGAACAATAAAACCATGAATATTTGGGGGCTGCTTTAAGAGGATTAGAAATCTTTCAAAAATAATTTAAAAAATGTTTTACATAGTTTTGTAATTCTTTTCCTCCTCAGGTGCAATACCCCAACAGAGTAGAAGCTACATGTCCACGTCAACACTCAGCTGCAAAGCCATGCAAATATTTAAACTGAGATGGAGATCTCTGGAAGACAAAACACCTTGTCAAGCCTTCAAAAAAGATATTAAATTACAGCTTTCTACACTATATGATCTTCTTACCTACTACAGAAAACAGTAGGTAAGGTACCAAATTAAATGAGCTGCACAGCCACAAGGCATAGTGCAATGAAGAATCCATTACCTAAATCATTTTATACCTAAGCAAAGGGAAAATGTAAAGACATTTACATTAGTGTCTGATATGGATGTAAACCCTGCATTACTGATGGGAAAATGATAGTACAGCTGTCCATTCTGTGTGTGATTGCAATACTGAGCCACAAATTTATCAAACTGTCCCTTCTATTTAAAATTGTATTAAGTATGTGCACAAATTCTGTATTATTGCATAGCAACAAAGCCAAGAAACTTTTTTCTACTATTATTTAATTGCCATCAATGCACAATTAGGGTCTGAGAAGTTATTACAAAACATTTTTTTTTCACTGAACTTCTATACAAAGTCTATGTGCTTCTCTTAGAAATGTTTATTGTTACAGAGTCAATCACACAATGCAATTTAGATGATAACCATACTTATGTTTTCTTTTTCTACCCTTTTTCAAAGCCCTGAAAAAGGAAAAACATGCAAATGCTGATCTGGACATTTTTTAAATGTGGAAATTTTCTGGCTGAAGGACATTTCTACAAGACACAATAAGATGGAACGAAATGGGCCAAATTTTGCTTACTATATTCATGTGCACCGTTCAGTTGAAGTCCGGCTGCCTCTTAAACAGACCCCATCATCCAGGAAATCTATAGGCAGCAAACTGAAAACTAAAATGGAAGATGGAGTGAAATCAAAGAATATTCTTTGGTCCATGGTTGGACAATCTGGCAGTAACTTGCCTGATGTCAGCATATTACTAGACACCTTCACGGATGGACTCCCAGTGACTCAGAACTACACCTCCTCTGTTCCTTGCTGGTTCCTGAACAGCAATTCCCTACCGAGTACCACGGGACACCAAGGTACCAGCACTATGAAAAAATTAATGTAACACAGTGCTCCCCGACATTGTCTTGGTTTATTAGAGAATTCACAGCTTTTTCTTAAAAAGAGAACAGGTCTTGCCTAAATGCTGGCCCTAATCTCAATTCAGAAGATGGCATTCTGCCTTTCTAAGGTTAAGTTCATCATCAAGCAAAGAAGTAGAGAGTAAAAAAAAAAAATTCCCATCAAAGTCATTAAATTAGATTGATATAGGGACTACATTCTGCTGACCACAATTTGTGAATGAATACACAGCTGGCATAATTTATCATCGTACTCTCTACGTTAATAAAATACTATAAAATGATTATAACATGTACTGCCATGTCAGGTCACATTCAAGATAGTTGATGAATGCTCAAAAACTGTTAAAATGCAAGGAAAAGACAGCCCTATCAAAATGAGAACAGCCCTTTAAGAACATTATTTCAGTGCTTCTCAATTGCTATTACCAACTCAGCTGGTGAGAATTGAGATACCAAAGTCATTTTCCTTTCTTGTATAAAATGACAACGGTTGACTTTTCCCTTTTTAAACGGAAACCACTGTATTATTCATTTTGTTTCCATTCTTATTCCAAGAAGATCTGTTTTTGTAAACAGCCACTGAAAGAAAACCCATGCATACATTAAAAAAGACTAAAGGCTAAGTAAAAATAAACAGACAAGAATTTCTCACCCATATTGCACAAAACTGAGCTCTCTCACCTTGCCATGATTAGAAGTTTCTTTCAGAAGATAAAGCTAGACAGAACTACACCTTTCATTTTCACAGCTCCATTATAATGATACGTCAGAAATAATTGTCTGCTATAGCCTTGTAGCAAGTATTTTTATAATAGGCTATCCAGTTAGAAGTCACGTCATTTGACTGGAGAACAGTCTATGTAACACCTGCATTAAGAATAGGAAAATAATATTAATTAATACAGGCCTCTAAGTTTGAGTATGGGAGAATTTAGAACAAATTTTGCAAGGATGGTTAATGAGCGACATGGACATGGACCTAAAGGCAAAATGGGCTAAAATTTAAAGAGTTCTCCAGATTGACATGGTAAGATACTCTATATTGTAGACAAAGACAAAAGAAATTCAGTCCATCTTATATAGGTAGATTTCAGGAAAGCATTTCCAGTGGAAACCATGTGTCAGTTTAGAAAGCGAGTGGGTAGGCAGCTATGCAAAGGAAAAACAGCAACGAGAAGTATTAAGGGGAAGAACTTCAGACAGCAGGGAGCTTGGCTACTGGAATTTTTCAAGGATAAATCTAGTTTAGTATTTTCTTTAATAACCGTGGCATGAACAACCAGGCTAATGAGAATCACTGACGTGGGGTGTCGTTGCCAAAATAAGAGGAGGATTGCAATATCTACCCCAAAAGAAATGGATTTCTTTGGTGACAAGAACAATAGAAATTTGACATGAGTCCCACATGAACAAAAAAATATTGTGATTCTGCGCTTGGGAGCTAACTGCAAAAAACTGCTGCCAGAAGCTGAGAGCTCATCAATAAGAAATTACTGAGATGGAGAATGAATGGTCTGTAAGATTCAGCTATGAAAGAGACAAATGTAATGCTAGGAAGCATCAATCAAGGTATTTTCTGTAGATAGAAAAGTATTAATGCCATTGTACAAGGGCTTTCTTTCAAAAACTGCATGTGATAATGTCTTCAACATTTAAGACACAGATCCACAAACCAGAACAGGGCACAGAAGTGCTGCCACAACCATTCAGAAGTGTACATCTTAAAAGAGAAGGACAGAGAAGATGAGATGTTTAGACTGATAGACAACTGGGATGTCATCTGCAGGGAAAAAAAACTGACAAAAGAGTAAAAAACAGCATGAACTGGCCATTGGCCTGAACATCAGCAATGGTTTCTCAGATACTAGGACAATTTTGTTGCAGAAGAGCCAATCAGTGCTGCAGTGACAGAGAGCAAAAGAAGAAAGTGTTCAAAGTGTCTTATCCATTAGGAAACAGTCACTACATTAATGATGGTGCTTGATATGTTATAGCTTGCAACAGCAAGGGACTCAAGATGACACTTTCAATTGTATGTGTATGAATGTGTTGGCCTGCATTTATTCAGAAATAAAGTAAATACTAACAATATCCATGAAATACGAGAGAAGCAAGAAAAGCCTGCAATTTTATTTACTTTATCACATTTCAGCAATCAAAAGCAGTAAAGAGCAATTTAGAAGAGATTAGTGGGTGCTAATGCTTTCCACTGCATTAGAGGACATTTTCACAGGAATATTGACAGCGTGTCTTAGGGAACAACACTGATAAATAAAGACAGAGTAGTGAATCAAAAGACATGCAGATCTTCTCTAGAAGAATTCCAGGGTAATGAAGCAAATTACTTCTGTGTATAATGTCTGAAGTGTTTTTGGTTTTTTTTCAAAGGGTGCTTATTCCTAAAAAAATCCAAGGCACTAATGAGAACAGATGTAACAGACCTTCCCCTGTGAGTACAGCTAACTAAGCACAGCACACATAATGCTGTCTAGCTAGGATGCCCAGCTTATAAACTTTACAGCAAAAAAAATCTTAAATTACCGCATTCTTAATGGGTATATGGCCATTAACAATAAATATTTTTATGAGTTAACTTTGTTAAGTAGCTTCATGCTGTCCATATTTCAATACTAAATCTTAGCAGTAACAGGTCTGTGCCTCCTCCACCCAGTGTTAACAAGAAACACTCAAGAGTCATACAGTACCTCTTGTGATCGACTGGCATCAAGTCTAGGCTGACTCTAATAGCACACAGTGACTGTGCTGGGGATGGGTGGGTTTGCTTTGTTTCCCCTGGAGGGGAATTTCTGGCAGCTACTACAGATAAATGCTAGTCTGGCATCTCACACAGATGTAGATTTGCCATATAGGGCTGGAAAAAGGTGAAGAAAAATTGAAGGAAAAGAAAATAAGTCAGCTATTTTCCAGGAAGGTTGTTTAACGTTGACAGCAAATTCCACGGTGTGTTTAGTTCAGCTTGTCTGGGCCTGACATCACGATCTCACCTATGCAGAGCAGCTTGGTCCCCAAACTCACTCCAGGCCTAACCACTCAGCAGTATTACAGACTCGAGAGTTGAGGGAGTCTGCCTCAAGAAAGTACTATTAATTTCTGAAGTGAAAAACCAGAGATCAACACTTATGCTTATTTTGCACCATAAGTCCTTTCGACAGCACTCAGAGACAAGACAAACAAAAATGAGGTTTGGCCTCTTGAGTACACCTATAGGGAAGATTACAATGCACACCATTTTATGCATCAAACACAAATCATACCACACCGTGTGAATGTGTTACTGGGATTATCGGGAGGTCTGAGATTCCCTGGATGCACACAGGAGCAGGAGAAGAACAGACTGAAGGCACAGTTACCCTTCTTCTCATTGAACAGCTTCCATGGCCCACACAAATCAATTTAACATGGGTGTTATGCTGCATAAAAAAAAAATCCCAAACAAAATCCAGCATTGCTGAAACTTGATGCTTGCACAATACATGCTCTCCTGAGTAATCTGCAGCATCCAGACATTGTCACTGCATGAGTCCCATCCCTGCAAAGGGAGGCTAATACACATCAGCGAGAGAAAGAATATTCTTTTCTTTCTCACAACTTTGGCTGGGACATGATGCAAAACCTTTCTTACCTTTCTTACCCTACCCAGCAGAAAATTTCCCCACCTTATTCTGAAAAACCATTCCAGGAGCATTTGTTAAGTCATTCAGCACCCCTGCACTAGGCCCCCTTCCTAAGCCCAGCCTGAATAGTGCGATTATGCCATGGCACCGTTTTATTCTGAAGCTAGCAGAGCCATGTGAGGCATTAGTCACACCTTTCTGAAATGCAGTGGGAGCTGCTGTTGCCCTGGGACTCCTGCAGCACTGCTGAACAGCTGGGCCAAGAGGCTGCTGTTTCGGGCAGCTGCAAGATGCAATCACACAGATGACTCGCAGCCTCTCACTCCCACGGCAGAGCTGAACCCTGACATCAACGGAACAGGGAGACTTCCAGACACCAGGGACAAGAATTTGCCTCCATGACAAGGAGGGGCTGTTGGGTCAAAGCAACCGCGCTGGGGCCAACAGGGTCTAAAAGACTGCCTGGGATCAGCAAGGAAGATTTTTGTCCATCTTCATTTGCCTGAAGTAGGCCAGGATTTACTGAGGGGAGCTCAGTTTTAAAGACTTTCCCTAGTCCCTTGAACACACTGCTGGAAGCTCCCACACTCCAGGGTGGTACTCCTTCAAATGAAAGAAATGTGGCACGATTGGGTGCAGGGCAGGCATGTCTTATTCCAGCTGTGTAAGTGCCACTGCACGACATGCCCCCCCTGAGAGTTCCACCACCCCACACACCCTTTTTGTTGTTCAGCCATTTTACAAAAGCCCAGCCAGAGGGTACCAAGGCTTACTACAAACCTGAACTGTGAGACTTTGAAGAAGGTCCTTGATTCACATTAACCTCTTCATGCTTATCTACATTATTCAATATAAAAACATGCTTTCTTCTTAAAACTATGGCCTGGGGATCTCTGAATTTTGCAACTTGTAAACAAACATAACAAAAGGCAATTAAAATGAGGAAGAATGTGAGGCAGTTAAGAGTAAGGTAAAGTGTATCACAGAGCAAGTGGAAGAGCAAGAGCTTTGCAGAAATGTTGGATTTACTTAGTGAACAATTTGCACACTGAAAGCTTAAAAGCGTTTTTCCTCTTTGTATGTAAGTTAGTCTACTACATCAATAACCACAGAACTGGTTTCCTCATAGTTCTTGTCTTTAAACATTGTCTCTGCATCTCATCTTTAAACCACACCAAACTGATTTTTTTTCACCCCAAAGTATGCAGTCCACTGACTGCAGTGCCTTGGAATCCCACCTATGCACTATTTTAAAATGTTTTGTAGACCTATATGGAAGATCAAGAGTAAGGAAATCTGGGATTTGAGATTAGGCCAGCAGAATTTTCCAGTTCATCTGCTGGCATAAAAAATTTCATTTATCTTCTGAAAAAATCTACTAATTTCCCATTGTCAGATAGCAGGGCTGCAAATGAACACTGTTCCTCTGCAGTTGTTGAGCGCAGAGACTGCTGTATCAGATTTGCAGCTGCACAGCCAGATGGCTCCAAGTGAGATGCCCCATTGTGCAACCAATATGGACTGGAAGAAAGGAGGCATATTAGAGAAGAAATCCTAAAGGTTTCTTCAGAAGGAATTTCACTTGAGTGGCTACACTCCTGTTTCTCAGCTTAGAATGGGAAATGGGGTGAGAGGACATGACCATGCAAGCCCACGAGGACCAGCCCTGCCACTGGAAGTCCAGGATGACAGAAGCTTTTTCCAAAGTTTAGGCAGCAGCATCACCACCACAAGCCCCTTCCTTCATAGGACAAAGAAGGACTTTCTCACTAACATACAAAATGTTATCAGTTCGAGTGAGTATTCGACTACTGCAGTGCTGGTAGAATTAGGATCTGCGGTGAAGGAGGAGGCAATGTGCCAGCTCATACAGCCTGACAACTCAAGGACAATTCCTGCTGGATTCCATCAGCTGAGGTTCAGAGATTGGCCACATGACAACTGCCACTTACCAACCAACAAAAGGGTAATGTTTTCATGCTGATTTAAAACCCAGATGATCCCTCCAGAAGATTCATCATCAGTAATACTGAAGGAGTATAAAACAAATCTGAACCTCCTTCCTTCAGTGAGAAAGGGAATTTTTTCCTCCCAAGATTGTTATGGTGCTCCACTGTCATTCAGGATACCCAGACTCCCTGGCTTTGACTGGTCATTTGGCAATGAGACATGAGTTGTTTAACTATTTCTCAAGAAAGAACAAAATGACAGTGGAGCATGCATTTGGAAGGCAGAAAGGCAGGACCTAATGACAAGTTTCCAAGTTGCTGAGGAAAATCTGCTTCCTGTGATAACTGCTTGCTGCTTTTTTAATATTATCCGTGATGTCAGAGATTGAGCTGCACCTGCAGAGGCAAAGACAAGGACAGTAATTGCATAAGTACTATTGCAGATTCTTCCTACTCTGGACACAGGGAGGGACTTAGTAAAAGGCAAAGCACAAACCAGTAAGACATGCAGTGCTGTTATCCATCAAACTAGCTTGTACCCAAGGTCTTGAAGGGCAGCAGCATCAGTGCAAGCAGTTTCAAAAGCCTCTGCTGTTTTGCATTATGAATGACAGCCTAAAATGAGGTCAGCTTTTGTCTGCAACAACTATTTTACCAGACTCCCAGATAGTTCCTCTCAGACTATGGGGTTTTATTAGATGGGTGCCCAACAAATGAAATGTACCAAAGCTTACTACAAAGAACTTGGTCTCTGCTTCTGTTACAGCTGAACCCAGGGTACTTTCATAAGTTTTGGTCTAAATGTCACATGCACACTGTAATAGAACAACATTCCTTTCTCTAACAGCACCTTGCACTCCAGTGTAGGAATGTAGTAAGTGAAAGAACACTATGAACAGTCTTCAGAGGCTGTTGAGGTCAAGATTTGCAGGGTGCGGTAACACAATTTTGGTCCTTTCAGGCCACTGCAATGACACAAAAGTGTTACAGCGTCCATTCTAGGCACACCCTTCAAGTATTTCCAAGACCAAGGCTCGCATGTTCAGAATAGCAGAGAATTAACACACGGTGAGTGTAGTATCTGCTCTGCCCCACTGAAAAGTTACACTTCCAGTTTAACTAAAAGCATTGAACCAGGCTGTTATTGATGAAAAATACAATGTGTGTGACATGTAAAATGGTGGAACAAGTCTTTGAATTGCATTACTGCATCTGCTTAAAACAGCAAAGGTAAAAGCTATGAATCCAGCAGTAAGGGAGAAGACTGTAACTCTGTGAAGGCCAGGTGAAGGGCAGGTTACAGACAACAAGGAGCAATCCAATTTGGTTACACTAGCTAAGGCAGAATTTACAATGGCTATCAATCCTCATGCTTTAAGGCATAAACTGAGAACCATCTGGGGCCAGAAAGAAATTTCCCTCTGTGGTACACTATAACACAATTGGCTGCGTGTATTTCTTCCTCTGAATCATCACATATTGGTTACTGTCAGAGACAAGATACGAGGCTGTCCGGATCACTGGTCTGTTCCAAAGCAGCAATTTCTGTGCCGTTCATTTTCTTCGCAGTCCTTACAGATTGCAATAATGTTATTAATGCTGCAGCAGTCATTTTCCAATATAAGGTAATAGACTCTCTGATTCTGAAACAAACACTGATAGAAACTTAAATGACTCCAACAACTAATCAAAAGCACTAGTCTACGTTTTTATGGAGTCTGAGTGATTTACTAGTTCTGTTTTGGAAGACAAATATCCCAATCTAATTACTAGTATGTTTGAATTACACATCAAGCACATCATCTAGCATTCAATTTAACAATAGCAATAGTATGAAGAAAAAAAGCACCAATGATGTTTAAAACAGTAATTTGGAATTCAGCTTTGAATTTATTTTAAAGAAAAGAAGTAAGTATTGTCTTCCTGACTGAGATTTATTAACAGTCCCCCTTTCCATTATCTGAACATTTCACTTGCCCTAAAGCACATCTGTAAAGACAGTGAGAGACTGCACGCATTTTCTATATCCATAAATTACAGATGTTGCTCTGAGCTACTCATCTATCAAGACAGTTTTGCATAAGAGTAAGACCAACCTGAAAGGTATCCATCTAACAGAAAATACAGAAAATAATTAGTAAAAGCATGCAGTACGCAGACCTAATTTGCCTTACTAGGAACATTCTTTACCCAAAGCTTTATAATAGGGTGTGACAGAACACAGGGAAGCAAATCGAAGCCCAAACAACATTTCTGGGTATCAAAACAAAGAATTTGATGCATCAGTAACATGCCGTTGTATACACACACAGCTATAACAAACTCAGGAAAGAGGATATGGATAATTTCATTACACCTTCTGTGTTGAATAACTTATGCCAGGTAATATTTTCCAACTAATAACATTATGTCATATATTTTATGGGTTATCATATCTGCTGTAGCTTGCCTACATACATCAGAATTTTGTTTCCATGAACATGCTGTGTGCACCTGTGGAAGAACAGAAGACGTGTATGTAACATAGTACGTGATTAAGCTAAAGCTGAAGTGTATAGAAGAAAGTTGAGGACAAAATGCAAGCAGGAGTTTTACAAGGAAAGATTTTGCCATCACAGAGCCCAGTTCCTGTATCTTAACCTTTCCACTTCCATAGGCAATTGAAAAATGAATAAATGCTGAGAAAGCAGATAACAAGATTAAGAACAGAGACTCTTCTAGGTCACATAAAATACACAACATGACTTAGCTGAACAGAAGGAGGGAAAACAGTACTTGTATGAGATAAAAGAAAGATGCACACTCAAACATTTCCTGCCAATCATGTGCTTATCCTAAACAGAAGACAAATACGGCATTGCTACGTTCAGAGCTGGCTGAAAGGAAGAAAGACAGAGCTTTCATGTGCAGAAAAATGTCCCTTCTTCTCTGCAATTTGCATTTCAGAAATAATAAAATACTCTGGGTTCCCCCAGGTTCTCTCTCTTGAACAATCTCTGCAAAGGCCACTGTTTTCCTTTGTTTTGTAACATGTTTTTGTGAAGATGAAACTACATGTTGCTAAGCCTATCAGACAAGTTGTTGGGTTTCTTTTCCTCCTCACCAAAACAGAAATCTTCTCTGGAAAGAAGAGTACTTCAGCTCTGTTCTGACTTATGCAAATAGAAGAGAAAATGATATGGAAGCAGCTGTAACACATGATAGAAGAATACTTTAGGCTTGATTTCCCCACAGTCAAATGAAGAATGTCTTATGAAACAAGGGAAGGAAAATGAAACACACTAGAGTAGGAAATTAACAGCGATTTTTAATAAAATTATTTCCAGCTAGAAAACAAGTGTTTTATATCAATGGTTCCATCTCCCAGCCCCAAGGAACCCAACTAAAATTTCTTAGCCACCCACACTGCATGCAGTAGGCAAGACTTTCAAAACTGGGTGTCTGTCAGACTTACATCTGCGTGATGTACAGATACTTAAGTGCCCTGATTTTCTTAAAGGTTGAGCATCTAGTAGTCCTCTACAGATTAGAACAAGAACTGCTGGGTAATCATCAGGGAGAGAATTTAAAAAAAAAAAAAAATGCACTTATTTGGAAGCCTAACTTTTAAACTTCTCTTTTAAAAAAGTGATCTTGGTTTGTATCATTGCACTGAAAGGTCTGAAAGGGAATCTGTTTGGAGTCCGTCTGTACAACTTTCTATAGGTTGAAAAAATACCTGCTGAATAGAGACAGGCACTGACTGTTTCAAGTGTGAGCACATTTTTCCCATCACAGAATTCCTAGCTCTTGTGGACACAGAGAACAAGAGACCAGAGTTAGAATCATACCTAATTTTCTGGCAGTCAGTGCCAGTAAGATGCAGAGCACACTCCCCAATTACACTTTAAAGGTTTAGTGGTGCAACAGACTTATATTAAACCTTCTATTTCAAATATCACTGTTTCTCACACAGGTGAACCACTGTTCTTTAGACTTTCATACAATCAGCCTAGAAAGAGGAAAGATTCTGACCACTGCATTTTTTCATCATAACAACAACATTTTTGCTTGATGATACAAATAGAAAACAAACCCTGAACTTTCTTTTATTTTATCTCTTTTTTTTTTTTCTCACATAGCATGTAGATTTCACAAGAAGGTTACTAATGAAACCCTAAAAATAACATTTACAGGATTAAAGTCAAAACCTGGAAAGGCAACAAATCATCTGCTGTAAACACAAAGAAATTGAGGGCCATTTAAGTGAGGCAACATCTTTGACCCAGTGTCTCTCATCACCATTGAGATCTGAGAAAACACACAGAAACACATTGTATGTCCCCTCAGGAAACTGAAATACAGTTAATTAAGAAACAGATTTTTGCCTTTTGATCCTTCTAATAATTCTCCCTCTTTCTCACTGACATGTACACAGAGTGATAAGAGAATGAAGGGTTTAGGTCATTGTTGCTAAAGGCATTATTTTCTACAATCCTTCCCTCCCACGGTGTTATGAAGAGCTTTCAGCTCTTGTCTGTCCTCACTGCATATTATCCTTCTCATACACACATTGATAGTTACAAATAAGGAATGTGGTTGACCTGGCAACAGGATGTTCATTTCCTATTTTATCCATTTTGTTTCTTTTAATAACATTAGTCTCAGCTAAGTAGACAACAGTTCTATCATTGCACAGTTTTACATGTGTCTAGTTATACCAAGCACAAATAACAATCCCCAAACCACTCCATGTTGTGAGATACACTTCACTTCAAGAACATGTTTCAGCCAAACAGGAAAATAGACCAACAAAATCAAAACCTTCTGCCTAACTTGTATAATTCAGTATTACTTTAGGACTTTTTTCCCCCAGTATGCTTACCTAGAATCAAAAGGATCGAGAATTATACCCTGAAAAGAAGTTTCTGGGCAGGAAGGGCTCTTGTGAGAGGAAGGAAAAAAGGACTCTTTAGACTAGGGAAAGCAAGTGACCTATCCAAAACAGACTGATATATGACAAATCTCTGATCAATGCAAAGGTCCAAGGAGACTAATGTGACAGTGTTGTAAGTAAAGGAAGACCATATCCAATCTCTCCCAACCTTGAAAAATAAGAGGAACATTGGCATCTGAAAGTCTTCATTTGGGGTGTCTAACCTGAGGTAAATTTACAAGGCCTTGATTTTTCAGAAAGGGTGACATGCATCATCTGAAAATGTAAGCCTGTATTTAACAAAGCCCCTGAAAAACACAGCAAAACAGGAAGCTGAACTCAGGTTCCCATTCTGCTATGATGATCATTTTGCTCATATTCTGTATCAATCCCTGGAGAAGAGGAGGCTTGAGGGGAGAGCTCATGGCAGTCTGCAACTTCCTCGTGAGGGGCAGCAGAAGGGCAGGCACTGATCTCTTCTCTGTGGTGACCAGGACAAGGGATCCAAGGGAACGGCCTGAAGCTGTGTGAAGGGAAGTTTAGGTTGGATATTAAGAAAAGGTTCTTCACCCAGAGGGTGTTTGGGCACTGGAACGGGCTCCCCAGGGAAGTGGTCATGGCACCTGTTCAAGAAACATTTGGACAACGCTCTCAGGAAAATGGTGTGATTACTGGAGTTGTCCTGAGCAGGGCCAGGAGTTGGACTTCGATGATGCTTGTGAGTTCGTTCCAACTCAGAAAATTCTATGATTCTGTGACTTTGTACAGCTCTAATGATTCAATTTGAATTTGCCATATGATTCTATGGTCTCTGTGAGAAAGACAGTATCAAGAAGCAGCATAGACAGCCTGTGCCACATCTTCAGCTTAATTTCTCCAAATAAGCAGCACTATAGATAAGCTCTGATCGCTATCACGAGTGCCACCCTGCTCACAAGACATTTAAACCCTTGCAGAGTATCTCTGCAAGATTTACAGACAAACCCATGAAACACATTGCAACTCTCCTCTTCTAAAGACGGCGGCAATCCCCAAGGCTGTTTGTGGAAGCTGCTGTTATGGGTACATAATGGTTGCCTACACAGTAACACAGCACCAGCATCTAACTCTGTACAAAATATTTAAGAGTATTCAGTCCTTTTTGGCCCAAAGTACTTAGCAATCAGAATAAACATTTTATTTTGTTTGATTACTCCCCCAATTCTTTCCAGTTAAATCAGGCTGTTACGCGTATTTTTGATATACATAGTGAAGAAGTGTAAAACCCAACAACATGTATTCCTTTAAACTGAAATTTTGCATCACCAGGTTCTTGCAAAAGTGCATTAAAAGACAACTAATTTGAAGGAAGTGTTTGCCAGTAAAGGCTGGAACACAGCCAGAAAGCTACACTTTACAAAGATTTTAATAGCTATGAAATGTTTGGTACTTTGTGCTGAAATTAGTGAACAGGCTAATTTTTTCTCTGTAGGAGGCTACACTCAAAAACCTGCAGGTGTGAGACCTGAGTGTACGAGTATGCTTGCCTACACCTAAAGCCATTTCCCCACCACGCAGTTTGAGCATCACTGCACTGTTTAGGAGCACTGAGGAGTAGCGTGTCTGTAAGCCAGGATTTCAAGCAGTATCAGCAGCATACTGTGATGAACGTGCACCACATCAGTTCACACTCCTGCCTGCCTCTAGAATACAGCGTCTGTTCTTCTCAGAGATAATGATTGAATTTGATGGCTATATCCTCCAGAGCCTCCTCCCTCCAGCATTGCTTCACACCTGAACAAACCAAAGTGTGAAATGCTTCCACTCTGATTTGGTAGCAGTTAGAATATCACCTTTACAGGGTATAAAAAACATTCAAGACAGCAAAAGTTCAATCTCTGTATGTAGTGACTCAGTAAGTCCATAGCAACTACATAAAAACATCTTCAAATTTTGCATTAGCAACATTACTTTTACCACAATATCTACCAGACTACCCACGGGCTCCCTTGCTAGACAGAGCTTTCCAAATAAGACACAGTGCTGGCAATAAGTAAGCCTATGTGTTATCAAAACCAATCCTGAAATAGCTACAATGCGTAGTTGGTAAGTCCTTACCAACATTTCTCAACAGAAAACTCCCATAGGAATTAATCCAAAAATGTTCACAGTACACAAAAATTGTTAATTGATAAGGAAAATCTAACCTGCAACTACAGGCCCAGTCCTAAACTAGCTTGATACAGAATTGCAATAAAATTGTTTTCCCTTAGCATGAAAGTTCATCTCTTACATTCTTGTCAGTCCAGAAGAAAACTGATACAGAAAAAAACCCTTGCAGATACCTCACCATCCTATTATGGACAGAAGAAAGTTCTCTGCACGTTTCTGACATAGGACAGACCTGCACTAATCTGGAATTTTTGCAGGGCCTTATTAATAAAACTCATTCCTAAAATGACAAAAAAAGCACGTTTGACCGAAAGGCATATCCAGTCCTTTCCCAACGTACTTCTGGTGGTAAGACTGTCTGCTCAGTGCCTTTATGGCCATTTTAGCAGCAGCCAATGTTAGCACACACGTTCAAAAATAATTTTTTATTCAGCTGAGTCAGATAAGGAGGCAGGGCTTGTAGAAAAGCCTGGAGGGCTTCCTTGCAGCCAGAACAGTTACCTAGTTATACACAACTTGCCAGTGGGAGCATCTCAGGGGGTGAATCTGGGACAGCACTTCTGGTATCCCCAACAGTGGCAGGTGCATTCTGTCCTTTGACCACTTCATAGGTGCATCCACGTGTGGTGCAAATGGCACTGTCACTCTGCACTGCTCCACTCGTTCTGTACACACTATCAGACAGGTACTAACAGTCTTCAGGGTTCTCTTAAGGACTCTCTGACATTCCTGATGGGATCTGTAAGTTGCCTGTACTAAGCCAAAACTTCTGCTGCCTCTCAAGGGACAAAGTGGGTGCCAAATACAGAAGTCAGGAATGCCCAATGCTTACAAGACCATCCCAGCAGATACAACACAGGTACACTCACTCTGAATATGTCTGAAATACTTCTGGCTGATCACATGTTCACTGTGGCCTGTGAGAATGTTTTCTCTTGGCTCAGCACAGCCAGAAATGGTAGGATTGCTGCTGCCACCCCAAAGATTCAGATGCTGCTACGGCTGCTGGTAGGGGAAGAGGTGGTGCTGCACTGAAACTTCCCTTTCCAGCAATAGTCCCTTCCTCATAGCTCACCTCATGCCTTTCCAGCCACCACCCCTTGTTAGAACAAGAAAAGGAGGGAGCATGCCACTCCCTCAGCTGCATTTCTTGATGAGGCACCTCCCTTTCTACTCTAGGGAAAATAAAGGAGTAAATAAGGCAAAAACATGGGCTCTCTGTGCTGGCCTGCTCATCTTGTTAGGGAAGGAGATGATACAGCTGTTCCCCACAACACCTGCTTTTATTCAGGTGTGAGAAAGAAAACTGGTCATCAGAAACATGGATCCCTACTGAGCAAGGGAAATTAATTCATCCATGCTTCTACCTGATTCACCTTTTTCCATATGTCCTCAGGAAAATAAAGGACAATGATTTCTATAGGCTCCAATTAGTTACTACAATACTCTTAAACCACTGCTGCAGTTTTCAACAACAGAAACCTCTCAATTTTACCCACGACTGCCCCAAGAAATTCTTAGCTGCAGTCTGGAATCCTTGCTCCCGGACAGCAGCAGCTCCTGCTGAATGCAGATCAACAGAATACATGGTTGCCCAGGTCAGGAGTAAGTCCTTCCAAAGCATTAGGATTTAGCAACAGGCTAGAGAATTCAGTTAACTACCATAGCAGAAGATATTTTTGTTTAGTCAATTACTACCTAATTGCAGCTAATAATTTATAACCCTTTAGTATTATCTGTTCTTATAAAATAATTTCTTTACATGTGGTAGCCATCACTATCTGTAAATTTAGTACTTTAGCATAGCACTTCTTTTATGATTTTCCTACTTAAAGAAAGATTTGTATAGAATTTTTTAGGGTGAAGGGAAGGGTACTTCATAAATGGTCTCCGTCCCTCCTATAATCTCCTCGTTCAAAATGCAGGACTGAACAGCATTTGGAGTCTCTTTAGCACTTAGCCCTAAAGATAGTTTTTTTAATAGTCATGAAATCTGTGGAGGAAACAGGTGAATTAAAATATTTAATGGGTGGCTTGCATTGGTGGCTTGAATTCTACTGAGTTGCACAGGGACCAGGTGGTTTTACATTCTATATCTAAACTTCTGTTGAAGGTGGTTTAGAATTTCCATTTCAATCAATGCATAGCTTTTATGAGTGCTCTTTCCAAAACCACATCCACTATATGGGGAAACTAGATTATATAAACTTGATTTCAAGATGTTAAATCATTGTCTGGGAAAGGCAAGCCTCTATGAACTTACACAGATTACTCTGTAGCATCAGCAACAGACGACTATGTAATCCTCAGTAGCGTCTCCTGTCCAAAATTTGTTTTCGAATAAACCACATTTTATAAAGAAGTTGGAACTGGAGATTTAGGGTAGCTTTGTGCAACACTTTTGTTAAGGAGATTAACACCTTGGTGCTTTCTTTGTGGAGTTTTGGATTTTAAAGCTCTCTAGAGGGGCAGTTTGGAAGGCTAGTCATTGTTTAATTAGTACTCATCTCAACCAGCATCTGGAGTTAAAGATTCACGAGTAGGTATATATTCAAGAAATTCTCAGAGGAATTAACTACCAGTAATTGAATATGCAAAGTTCAGAAAACTGCTCATCCTACCTCACTTCAGCTTCTTCAGAGATTTTCTTCTTTTAAATTGGCAAAAACAAACGCAAAGTAAGCAGGACTGCATGCTCTTCTTCTACCTCCATGCCTAAAGAGAATAATCCAAAGGCAACTGTAAAATCACTTTCTTTTTCAGTTCCCAAACTCAACACAGGCACACCTAAGAGCATATGCAGGCAAGGTATGCTCTGAAAACAACCATTAACCAGTAATACCACTAACTAGGAAAGTTCAGTAAGGTCCTACTTCGGAATGCATACAGCTGGTCTGGGTATCAAAACTGTTAGGGACTAACATCTGCTCAGAACCCTGGAAAAATCAGGATCTTGCACACAGATTTGGAACAAAGCTTAAGTATCAGTTCAGCCATGTGGAGGTTTTCTCAGCTTCTAAGGAAACCACCATCCCTAGCAGACTATGATTGTTTAGTCAGCCCACAATTACTATTTATTAAGACAGCATATAGACAACAGGTGGAAATGAACATCTAGTAGGGAGACATGGGTGGAAAAAAGAAATTTGCCACTCACCAATTACTAGCGGTTCTGAACTATTACTTCAAGGACTTTAAAGGATTCCATTAGATTGATTCTTTAGAGATGTTAGGCAAAACTAAGCCATAACACTGCACTAAAAATTACAGGTCACTTATTCTGATTTGCTACTGCTTTACAACAATTCCTTTTTTTTTTTCCTAATAACTGCAGTTTTGGTTATGCATGGCTGTTTCAACCCATGGGAAAGCAAGCTGTTCTGTATAGGTTACCATCCAGCTCCTACTTCACCTCACCTCTGGCAAGGACAGCTATGCTGGCAACTATTCCTGCCCCACTGAGCAAGAAAAGAGCTGGAGTATGTAGGCAGCAGTTACCTGGAGGGAGAAGGAAGGGTTGCTTACATCAGTGCTTCTCCTCTCCCTACAGCAGCAATGGTATTCCTGTCCTGGCCTTCATCCTCAAAGCAGAGAAACACAACTTTGCCTTCAGACCTGAGAAGCCTTAAGCTGAGATGTGGCTCAAAGCAAGACAGCTCAAAGATAGCATACTGAAAGCATTAATTGTTGTATTTTATATTAATGTATACAAGTACACAAACAGAGAAACAATTTCTAGTTAAAAATTGTCTATGGCATCTAACAAACTCATTTTTATGCTGGGAGCGGCCATGATGAGGAACCTTTCTCTTTAATTCACAACAATCCTGAAGAACAAAGTCATCCAACATCCAGGGAAACATCAGCTCCAATATTCTTAGCAAAATTAATTTATGCCAGTTGCAAGTAACTTTATTTTCTGGGAAAATAATTCCATTTGTATCATGCCAAAGACAATGGAAGGCCACAGGTATTCCTCAAGTAGACTGGTTCTTTCCCTTCTGAAATGAGATGAGTCAATAAGAAACTAATTAGAAAGCCAAGGAGAGTTGTCCAAGCGGGGATACAGACTATAAGCTGTATTTGCACCATCACCTTTCACCTCTTTAGATGTAAATTCAGTATTCCAGGTCCCAGGCCTATTGCTGCCAAAGGAAATGACATTAAATCCTGAGTGAGCCCAGGAAAACTAGGAAGGGAAGATGGGAATGCCAGTTGCACAGCTTTTAAACAAATCCTTATCAGATCACTCTTAGAGCACAACACTTGTTCTCTCTTGCTTTATTAGCTGGAGGTAAGGTGAATTTACCAGGAGTTAGCTATGGATAAGAGGAAAATATTGATAACAGAACAAAACATATAAAATCCTGGAGACCCAGCTGGTGGGGGTACCCAGTCTAATTTTGTATTCAGCAAGCAGGAAGATTTTTCCTCCTGCTCACACAAGCTCCTCTCCCCAAACAACCCTCCATGGCAGGTATCTAATTAACAATGCTGGCACTGGTGTGTAGGATGAGCCTGCCTCTGAGTTCAGCTCTGCCCCATGGCAGAGGCATGCTTTATTACTAATGGAGCAGTTTGTTGTTGATCATGGAATAGAAAGAGATTTCGTCTGCATATATATGTATGTCTTTGTTAGTAGAAATAAAAACATCTATCAAAACCCACTGCTGCAGGTCTACACAAAGAGCCTCACACCTAAATACCAAAAATGAACAGAAGAGAAATTCAGTAATACTGTGGTGTAACTAGGAAATGGTAATGATAGTGTACTTATTCTCACAGAATAAAAACATTAGTGTGCCAAAAGCATACACAATATTTTAGCAATCACAATCAAGCAGAATCAGAGCCCCAAAGATCCTGCATTCTAATAGAACCATGTATTTACAAATATATCATTAAACCAAATATTTAACCTGCACATGAGAGATGTCACCAAAGTAAGCTTTGGTTTTCTTTCACACTGGAATTACTACTTGCTGAGAAAAAAAATGTACCCCAAGGCACAATTCCTGTTGTTCCCCTCTACTTCCATTCATGCCCACCCATGTCAGTCCCTGCCCCTTTTTTTTATTCCATCCATCTTGCTTGTTCCTGCTCTCTAATACCCGTGGTTCAATCTCAGCACTTCTTGTCCCCATCCTGCCTGCTAACTCTTCTCCCATGCACCAATCATTGGTCTCCCTTCCTCCTGCAAAGACCCTCCCCTACTTTCACTTCCACCTACTTTCCCTCCACCGCGCTTTCCAGCTCCTACCCCTCCCTCCTTTCTCTCCCCAGTTCCCCAGGCCTCTCCTGGGGTTCCTGCACCCAACCCCCCCGACTCTGCATGCAGTCATGTCAGCTTTTCCTTCAGGCTGCGATGGCACGAGCTCTGTGAAGACAAAGGGAAAATCAGTCCTGGCACTGCACAGTGCTGGAATGGGAAGAGATGAAAAACAGAGAGCAAACAACTCAGACCCCAAACTCCTAAGTGTATTCAGTTGAGCAGGCATCAAAAACACCTGGAGGGACAGAGCTTGCTGCATGGACACAGAACCTTTACAGCCCCAGAGCAAGGTGCACAAACGTACCGAGGCTTACAGCTCCTACTTAAACACGTACTTCCTTGCCCCCCAAACCCAAAGCTGGTCAGAATACTGAACACCTCTGTGAATCCTGTACTGAACCATTAGGTTTTGACAAGTCTGCTTTGTTGTGCAGGCTAGCTTAGATTTTCAGAGGCTCGCAAACTGACCAAAAATGGAGAGCTTAACATAGCTGTATGCAGACTTGGATGGATGCCCTGACAAATTTCAAGTCTCTGCTTGAAAACTGGCTAGAGCTTCAAAAGCAAAACAGGTATGCATTAATTTCAAGATAGGCAAAACATCTTTACTCCTTAACCTTGTTCTCAGAAATGGACAAACTTGACACTCTCCCACAATGCCGCCTAACTGAGGCAGATGCTTGGCTTGAAGAAATTAATCCCAAATGCTTATAATTTGAAAATGTGTATACAATTTAAAATGAGGTTGTGCACACAAGCAAATCAAAAGAAGGAATCAATTCACTACTTCCCATGGGCAGGCAGGTGTTCAGCCATCTCCAGGAGAGCACGGCCCCATCACACATAATGGTGACTTGGGCAGACAGATGCCATCACTCCAAACGTGTCCCCCACTTCCTCCTTCTCTCCCCCAGTTTATATACTGAGCATGATGTCACATGGGCTGGAATATCCCTTTGGTCAGTTTGGATCACCTTTCCTGGCTCTGTCCCCTCCTAACCTCCTATGACCCCCCAACTTCCTTGCCAGCGTGTCCATACAGAAAGCAGAAAAGGCCTTGGCTCTGTGTAAGCCCTGCTCAGCAATAACAAAAACATCTCTATATTGTCTACTCTGTTTTCAGCACAAATCCAAAACACAGCCCTGTACTAGCAGCCACTGTGAAGAAAATTAACTCCACCCCAGCTGAAAAGCAGCACAGTGGCTTTTGCTTTCCCTATTAAACTGTCTTTATCTCAACTCATGAGTTTTCTAGCTTTTACCCTCCTGATTTTCTCCAAGCGGCTGTGTGGGGCTTGGTGTTTGGGGTTAATCCATGACAGGTGTCTATAACAGAAAGCACCAGATTACACTATCTTCACTCATAATTAGAACATACACACTCATCTTTTTAATTGCTTTTTCCGCTTTCTTGCTGTAAACCTCACCCTTGAAAATTCAGCCATCGGTTTATGCCAACAGTCTTTTGTCCTGCTGGGGGAACAGGCCAGCCTGCTTTGTATTTAAACAGATTCAGTGACCAGCTTTTCAAGAAGGCACAGACTGGGATTACTATTAAAGATTCTCTGTATTTCTTCTCCCAGCTTTCTTCAAAATATTGAAAAGGGTTATTCAGAAGATAAAGCATGTAAAGACACCTATATGTGGTCAAATGCAGCAAACAACTCGAAAGAGTAAGAAACTAAACAAGGGTATGTTTCCTTCTTGTTCAATGTTCCCATGATAATTCATTCTGAGGATTCTTGGCTCACCTCTGATGTTAGTATGATTTGATGGTGCTTAAAAGAGTGCACAAATGGCTTCTCCATTTCAAAACTGGACCTGATTATTTTGCCCATCTCCTGTTCTGAGACATGAACATGAGAGAAAAGATGTAAAAACAATTTAAGAAATCATCTGTGTATGTCACGTGCATATCTTTGTCATCCAGGTTTCCACAGAGCAAGAATTCTCATCAAGAGTTACTAGAATTGTGAGGTTATTCACCAACAAGATTTCTTTGATGGAAAAGGCATGTTACAGTAACCCAAAATTTCCATTGGTGTTTATTTTAATGTGAAAAGATCCATCTTAGGTTTCTTTGCAAACAAGCAAAAAAAGGTTAGCAGGCCTGCTCCTGCTTCCAACCAATCCTCCAGGACCTTCATATTATCATTGTTATTATTTTTAAGGGTGATTTCCCCTGACTATCTGTCAAACCTGTGGTGCAAGACAAAGCTGAACTGCCACACAGTTTTTTGCATATGGACTATGCCAGACATTCTCAAGAATAGCATTGGAATATTTTTAAAGCTGTTACAACCTGGTATTCTTCTCTTTCAATAATATCAGAATAAATCTCAAAAATCATGGTTCAACCTCTGAAACAATTTGATGCCTTTACCAGAACAGAAAAGATACTTTAAAATGGGTCATATAGATCAATACATCCATTAGAATGGGTCACAAGAACCTGATCATAACTTCCTGGTGTAAAGGATGTCATGAGATTAAATAGCCTAAGACCAAACAAAAATTACCAAAGATTTACCTCATTATCTTTCTGAGGCAGTTTCTGTTCAAACAATATAGGATATTTCAGCAACCTCTACAGTTCTGTGAAGGTTATGAAGATTCTGTGAAAGTAGTGCAAATAAAAAAATAAATGAATAAAACATTTCCAGTAACATGGAATTCTCTTTACTCAAACTTTCCTGAGTCAAACTTTTTAAAAATAGGTTATAAAATCTCCTGATTACAGAGTACTGAACCTCATTCAGTCAATCACAGCTCTGGATCCTCTCAGAATAAACACTACACTACTGATAAATGTACAATATTCTTCTTAATACCATTTAGCTCCTTATACGAGCCAGGGCATAACTAAGGTGCTTGATGCTGATCCATGCAGAATACTCATGTTTAAAGGAGTCACTGTCAATATTTCACATTGCTGGCTGAAGCATAACGAACACTAATGAAGAACTTTGTCATGGTTTTCTAAAGGAGAAGTCTAATAGCCTGGGAATCCTGACACTGAACACATTAGTTCATTCAAATCTCGTTTTCCAGTCCTTCACCTCAGCTACCCACCTTTGATTCTAGTCAGAAAAGTTAATTTATTTTTTCCTCTATGAAATATATAATCATTCTACTCTCAGGAGTCTGTTGCATAAATCCAGACTCTTCATTATACTCACAAGTACCTATCCAGAAGAGGCACAGCAAAGCAGACAACATGCAGTACCATACTTGCACAATGCAGTAAGGAAACAGGACATTAAAATTACATATTCCCATTTGTTCAACAGAGTAATTTTACATCCAACTATTAGTGTTTTCACATCCTGTAGTACAGTTATATGTGCTTCTGTAATGCACATAATCCTCTTCTCTTTAGGAAGCTCCAGAAAACACACTTGTTGATTCACACCAGAGCAGAACATTATTAAATAAAACTAGTATTTGTGTGTGAATGTGCAACAAAAAGCAAGTAAAGTGGATCCCAAAAGAGCATCTTGCTTATTTTTGCATCTCTAGTTTTGCTGAGCTTATTTAAAATGCTTCCCAGTTACAAGAGATCTCACAGCACAGCTATTACACTTTGTGCAGGCATGCCATTCAAATTAGGTAATAAAACCTACTAAGTAGTAAGATTCTACATCTCAGTATTTGGTATTGCACAAAGACTCTAAAATAGCTTTTTAAGATATTTGAATGAGATGAACAGAGTAACCCCAATAAATATACAAAAGGGGTAGCTCCTAGTAGCTCGGTCCTACTTTTAATGCTTTTACTCTAACAGCAATGCTATTCTCTACCTCCCCTGTAGCAGATTGCAGTTTTCTCCCTTCTTTGTAGCATGGCTAATAAGTTCTGGGTTAGAGCAGCTTAGACCTCAGGCCACTAGTATGTTGAAATCAATTATGCAAAGCCCATTCATTTTGATACAATGTACTAAACTGCTGCTGTCACCGCAGAACGGCTGCTCAGATTGTTGTTTTGGATTTCTCCCCCCCTTTTCTTTTTTATCATTACAATGTCTTCAGCCACTGGCAAAGTCGGCATTTTTTTACTGAATATAATGCCTCATACCTAGGATGCAATGCCCACTTCAAGATTAATCAAAACCAACTTGAAATTCAGAAGCAATGAAAGCTTAAAACATGAAATCTGTATATGAATTTTGTGCGCAATAACTTTAAAAAATTTAAAAAAACCCGATTCATTCAGTCTATCAAATTACTAATTTGGTTACAAATTACTATTCTAAGATTAAAGAAAGAAAATTCTCTGAAAGTGTAAGAGATGCACAAATTATGACCTTCTCTAAATTTTGTTTTTAAATGGATAGACAATGTGTGTATTAACAAGATATTGAGACACGATTATTTCCCTATAAATTTAGAATATAAATGGATACCTTACAGTTCTTAAAACTGAAAACGGCATTATTTATCTCAGATTGTCAAATTTATATTTTTTAACAATAATCTATTTCAATGGCAATCATAATTCTTATATGAAAATATTTATAATAATAGAAAAAGGAACAATAGTAAAAAAAAAATTAAAACAGACTCAAGAGACATTGTGACTATATACATCAGGTTTTTTAAGACACCTGAACCAATCTATTAATTCAAAGGCACTGATACAGCTGGCTTCTCAAGGTACTTTTCAGCTTGCAACACTGGTAAGAAATCTTTTTCTTTTTTGAAAAAAGTGAACCTTTCTCTGTCAGTTTAGTATGCCAAGTCAGCTCAACATAGGGTCAGACAGGAACCAGAAAGGAGGAGGGAGCAGGACTACCCTTTTTGGCAATTGCAAATCAATTCATTGGCACAGCCAACTCATGCAACCTTCACATCCTACCTTACTAAAGGCTGTGAAAAATGACATGAAAGTACACTAAAGCCACTAAACATAATGAACTTAAAATGCACGATTCAACTTTACAACTTACTCAGCTCTTATAATTCTCTTTGAGCCCACAAAAGAGGTAAAAAGTTAGTAGCTAAAGAATCCCAAGTGGCTTATATGTTGCCAGGGAGATAAATTTAGAAAGAAACAGGAAACAATGCTTCAGTCTGTAAATGTGAGGTGCTAATGTGGAAGGAGGGGCATAACTTTCAACTTGCAGATCCCGAGCTTATACAAAAGACCCCAAACAAAGGACACACAAGAACCCCTCAGGAGGGCTGCTGAAAACAAAGTGTAAGTACTTCACTACAAAACTGAGCGTGTATTTCCAGGTACATTATTTCTGACAGCAAAGCCAATATCAAAAGTATCTGACTTCCCTGATCCATTCTTCATCTGCTTTCCTTCACCTCTCCATACACAGCCCATTGTTCCCTGCAAGGTGCCAGTGTGACTGAAATGTCCCAGACTAAAATAGACAAAACCCCCTTCTAATTAGACTCAATAACTGTGACATATATGCTTTCCAATAGTAAGAATGATACAACACTTGAATACAGAATAGAGAAATGCTCAAACTAAGTCATGCATCACGTAATGAAAGGCTGCAAAGTTAGAGAGCGATTTCTCTCTAAATGTACAGTCCTGAGTTTCAAAGACTACATTTCAAAATGCCTCCTGGACAGAGGAGCACACAATGTAATTATTCTGAGCCTAAGTTACTCCTTCACAAGTGTTCTTGTGAAGGAACAAACAGAAAGCACACAAACTAGGTGTAAAAAGATCACCCGGTGACCAGCCACACGATGAGCTCGGACACTGTCACTTGCAACCATCCTCAAAGTTATGCAAAGTCTGGGAAAGAAAGAAGGTACAACAGGCCACAGGGGAGCTATGCCCACTGTAAACACCGCGGGAATGTAAACACAGTGCAGCATAAATGCTGTGGGTGTTGGCAGAAAGCAGCTCTGCTGCTGTGGGACCAGCTTGTCAGCACTGCAAAACTTGTTCCTTTCCCATCTCCCAGCCTCCCCCAAACCCTTTCAATTCAATCTCAAACTGCAATGATCATTAAAAACAATGAGTACGTCTGGCGCAAGTAAACGTGCCTTGACTATCAATGATTCATTAAGTACCTGGCATTGGATCCATAATATGGGATTCTGACATGGAAAGAAAAGCTTTAGAGCTCATTCAAAAGTACGAGGTTTACATATAAAAGACTCAAAAGGTGCATCTTTGTCTAACAAGAAAGAGAAGGCTAGGTCCTTTGTGGTGATGTTGATACTTTCATCCCCTGTGTAAGCTAATTTTCCTATTTAGATACCACCTTTTCCAAATCATAGATAAATTAAGTCAACTTTAGTTAATGTGGTAATGATTTGTAGTGAGTGGCAGAAATTCCCCTGTAATTATGCATGAATTGATGTGTGATTTTCTAATGAGCTTAAGTGAAGAAATCATCATTTTGTGATAAATGCTTTATTTCTTAAAATGCTCGTAACACATTTCTAATAAATTTAATCAAGCAACTCGCACTCATGTAACATTTACAATTATTAAGTGTGCAGTCTTTTACACCGCCTTATCGCTTTGGCTGATTGCTGTGTGTTAAAGTTTAGCATTTCATAAACATGGTTATAACAACCATTATGTTATTTTTGCTCAGAACCATGAATTATTTCAATTTGAAGTTAATTTACATTCTGTACGAGCTTTGTGCCTCGAAGGCAAAATTCTTTTGCCATTTACAAGTAGATGTACACATTAGGAAATGAAATTAAGTGCTTCTACCTTCCTGGACACACCTTGTCCTTCAACATGTCCTGTACGGGACAGAAAAGTCTCACTATAGTAAGCTTATTACTGGATTCCAAATTTAAAAGAATTCCCAGAGTACAACTGCTTCATCCCTCTGAAACATCCTTTATCAGCCACCCCCAATCTGGCCAACTCTCCTGCGCTGCAAACCAGTACATATTCAACCTGGTAGCAGAGCTGAATTTCTGTGGATGCTGGAGAGTCAGAAAGCTTTCTAAAATGACCTGAAGGCACCTTATCCTGTGGTCTCTTCACTAGGAATTTTAGCTCAGACCTTTCCTACCATAGGAAGCTACAGGGAATGGATGACCTGAGGGGAGTCACAATTCTAGAGGCTTCTGTGAGTTGCCCCATCTTTAAAGACTGGAAATCAGGTACTTCCTACAATTCCCCACATTTAGATGCCGGAACTTAGCTATCCCAAGTGTACCATATGGGTTAGCAACTTCCTAATAGGAGGTCTGCCTGACCAAGGGGAACCTCCAGCTGTGCTATGCTTCCTCACACTCTCTTCAACAATCTCTTATTAGAGCTTCTGAAGAAAAAGGTAAAAGAGGAAACCTTTCTCAGCATTCCACATCTGTAACTAATTTTTTTTCATTTCTCACTACAAATAAAAACCTCATAGAACAAGAATATGAAACTTGAGATGTTGAAGGTGGCCAGTTTTAAATGCAGAATCAGTGTTAAGTGGTACCAGTAGTAAATCTCAAACAAATTCCTTACACAAATGCTATCCCTAGAGCTAGAAAATATTTCCAAGAACCAAATATTAGCACCTCAAAAGACAAGAAAAGATCTAACATTTCATACATACATATACACAAATCTTAATTTTGATGCAAGGGTGGTCTGAAGCCATTTAAATTTCCATTGACAGGAAGCATATAGTCTAAAAAGAAACCCATCCTGCTATCTCAAGAACAATAGGAAAGAGGCTTGGAATAACTACTTGAGCCCTTGAGTACTCTAGAACACATCATGAATGCATAAATACCAGTGAATACATTGATTTTGGTTTGAACTTAGTAACTTATTACTGAACCCAAGTTCCAATGGTCTACATCCAAAAGGACATTATTACATGTTCAAGTCCCTTAAAATACACAGCAGAATTGTAGTAGAAGCATATCTTAGCAAGTTTCTCTCTTAAGAACCTCTATATTACGCCTGTGAATAAATCCATCTAGTCTTCCCACCTGTTCTCGTGTCAGGTCAAAAAGGTGAGTGACAGTGACAAACTGAAATCCCCTTCCTTGAGCAGGTATTCATTCCTCCCTCATCCTTACAAGCATTTTACAGGTTTCCCCTACCCCCACCACCACTGGTATGAGGTTCAATCACAGAAGTCAGAATCAAGCTTCAGACTACTCTGTTCTGCCAACCTGTTATTGCCAAATTTCATCCTCCCACAGCCAGAATGTATTTCACAGCCTAATTCATATAATTTAATCATCCTCCTTCAAATATCCAAACTCCTCCTCATCTCAGTTACACTCCCTGACTGTAGTTAGTTAGTAGATAGTTTTTATGCTATAATCAATAACAATGCCAAAGATTAAAAAAAAAAAAAAAAAGGAAAAAAAAAGATACTGTGGTCATGTAAGGCTGGAGTTTTTGAAGGAGGAAGATACTGAACTTCCAATGGGTTCCAATGGGAGTTGGACTTCCATTTGTTTAAAATGCCTTTGAATATCTCAGGTCTAACATACCAAATACATAGTGTGGGAAAGACAGAAGGAAGCAAAGGGTTTGAAAAATGTAGGAGCACTGGTTCTCCTCAAAAGATTAAAATAACTGTCAGTTAACTTAAATGCTCAGGCTTCAGCAAAACCAAACATCTCCTGACTTGATTCACTTTAGGACTCAGTCCATAGTCTTAATTACACTGCTTGCTTACAACAAAATACTAGAGTTTTGGTTTAAAGTTAACAAAGCTTCAATTTATTGAACCTCAAATGTCAAAATTTGCATTATTTTCCTGCAGCTGTGTATGCTACACCAAGTGGCTCACACTTAAATGTTACTAAAAAAGCCCATCAAAAAAGCAAACAATATATGCACTATTTTATTAGAAGTTGTTAAAATCTTGCTTTTCTATTGTAAAATTCTTCTGAATAAAGTTGTGTACATTTTTCCCTCCTCTGAAAGATTTATTTAATATAAAAAAGAAATAATGTATTTGGAAGTATGTGTGGACAGAGCATTGCAATTTTCCTTTCTGAGGAAGCAAATAAATATTCAATATTTTTCACTTACATAAAAAACATGCACTATACTTACACATTTTTTAATGCAGGCTAGGTTGGAGGTTCTCTCTTAAAAACATTGTGTTTCATTTCTCTCTTGAAAAAGGTCCCGTTTCTAGAATTGTTTAAATAGTACTTTTCTTTATCAGGACTTTTGTTTTATATGAATCTAGAGGTAGTATTTCTCTAATCTTGTATCCTGTATATGGGGTCAGTTACAACATTAGTGACCATTCTGCATTTCAGTGTAAAAACCCTTTTAAAAGGTAAAACACTATAAAATCATTAGGAAATTGTAATATTAGCATTATGCTTTCTCAGCCTACACTCACATTCTGTAGCAAACTGGAAACATTGCATTAATCTGATCTGGATCTCAGGTTAATTCATCGATAATATTTTACAATGTTATCTGGCCATCAACATTTTATGAAAGTTATTTGCACTTTCCACTGAGCTGTAAAAATAATGAACAATATAAATTCTAATTTTTATGTTTCATTGAAACATGGAATAGTCAAATCTAAACTAAAACATCTCTGCAATGCACAAGGAAAGATGTAAAATAAGACCATTTTTAGAGACTACTGTTGAGCTACACACTTTGTTGTTAACTTTGATCAGTTTTGTAAGATGAAAACAAAGTACCTTCTTCCTCCTTTCTACAGTCTGTACTGATACAGATACGCAATCTGTCAGGCAGTAAGGTACACTTATATACATTGTTCATTGTTTACCTAATAACATTGGCTAACTAATTTTGGAATAGTGCTATCCATCATGGCCAGCAGACAGTAACAATAAGAGACATTTCACTTGAGCAAAAATCCTTGCAAATTCTGCCAAAATAAGGAGAGCAAATCGAGGAGCAGTGCAACCATGAAGTGTTCTCTAAATGAGTGGCACCATCCCTGCAGTAAGCACCCCTATAAACAGGTGTTAGCCACAGACATCGCAGCACATGCCTGCTTTTTACAGCTCCAGCTCAAGAAAGTGTTCTGGTACACACCTAAATCAAATAAATTCTCAAATACCTTTCAAAACATGCACCTTTCTCATCAACTGTCTTGTCTGTATTGGCACACTCAATTTAAACTGTAAAAGAGGACAAGTAGATCAATACTAAAATATTTCAGCAGTAGGCATGACATAAACCCAAATATGTTTTAATATGTTGTTAGCATTACCTGTGGCAGTGAATGTTTTTATTTTAACTAAAAAATTTCCCTTTATCTTGAACAATGTTGCCATAAGCAAAATGCATGGAATGAATGAAATGGACAGAAAACAGGTAGGCTATCCCCAAACCTATTTCCAAGAGTGAGAGGAGATTCTTCGGATGAGTTAGTAGAGACTTTATACGAGTCATAGCTCCTGAAAAGTGAGTGGTATTAAATGAATAGTAAATAGCACACTTTACCCCCCAAAATTACAAAGCCACTCATCATTTGCCCATGATATTTAGTTATTGGAACACACTGAAGATTAATGAGCACACCGAAATGTACCTACCCTGCCTGTTTCAGTGCCACTTGTAGTCAAAATTATGGCATTAACTCACAGGCTCTGCATCCCAGGAACCAGCAAGCAGTGCCAAAGAATCCTTGTTAAGTTATAATTACAAGATTTCTGTTTTGCCATCCACTTCAGGGGCAGACACTTGTGATCTCAAGATGCCAGCTCTTTCATATTAGATGGAAGCAGGACAAGATGGCTAATTAAAACTAGTTAAGTAATGAAAAATTTAAAATATTTTCTATAAACTGCTCTAGTTTTCCAGTGCACCATAGCTACTCCCTGCCCTAAAAAACATCTACATGGTTTTGTAATTAAAGTTTTACTGAAAAAGAGGAAATTTAATTCTAAGGAAATATACTTTTATGTACCAAAAAAAAAAAAATTTAAAAAGATACATCAGAGTAGGTGCAGTCCAGCATGAGATGAAGTCTGGTTTAGCTAGTTTTTTATACTTAGTCTTGTTTTTGTCACATTACTTGCTCTATATGAAATTTTAAATAAATTTAGAATTATAAGGGGAATAACTTCCCAGCCTCATGCAGTAGTAGAAAGAAGGCTGATGGCAGTAACTTCTATTTTCTTACATACTATAAAACTCTTGAGACATTCCTATTAATAATCACTGACAAATGCAGAGAAAAATAATAAAATAAAGACCTGAGTAAAGTTCTGGGAAGAAGGGGACTTATCAGTTATGGAATTCTTCTGGGTATGACACAGGTTGCTGCAGACATAAAGCCATTCAAAGTCCTTGCTTCAGGGTTCTGGAGTATAAAATATTCATGGTGTATAATTTTGCATAATTTGTTTAGCTACTGAAGCCTGATTTAGTTCCTTGGCGCACAGATACAAAGAAAAGAATGAAAGAAGGAACAAAATATTTGACCAAAACGAAAGATTTTTTTGTATTCTCTTGTGTGTGGTGTATGAAAACATCCATATGCACACAAACTAGTCTCCAGATATTACAAATAAACAAGTGTGTATGGATATCAACACCAAAACATCTTTAATGTGTTTGGTGTTAGATTCTCAAGCTTTTGTTCATTTATTGAAGACACTGACTTCCCCCCAGCCACATGCTGTACTCTCAGAAATATATCTGAGCTGAGCATAGACAAACTCCAGATTCAGAAAGGATCTTCTGTATTCACCAGCTCTAGGCTACTTCTTACTTGCTCAAATGCTTTGTACACAAAGAACAAACACAACTATGAAGAACACAAGCGACGTTGTGGATAGGGCATTCAAAGGTATTGGTATTTCAGCCTGATCTCCCTTTGAGCTAAATCTAATGTAAAATGAACTCTGCAATTCAGAACACAAAGCCACACACTTTACCCTGGATTTGCAAAATCCAACACAAATACAGGAGTGCCCATGACAAAACCACACCCTCTTTCTGACAGTGACTCTGCACCAAAGTCCCAGTGACTAGATTCAAAAGAACACCACAAAATAAGAGCAGGTGCTCCTTCCTCTTTAAGCACTCGTTTGTTTTCACACTTTTACTCAGATGAGTAATAAAACTGACTAGCCTACACTTCCAGAGCTCACACTTAAAATACAACAAAGAACAGACAGGAAAGGGAAAGAGTGGCAACAAGTTAATGAGAGTCCATATTAAATTTTCTTTTACTGAATTTGTGTGTTTTGCTCTTTAAAAAATTACTTATTTGAAATAGTTAATTAAAAAGTGTAACTTTTTGCCATATACAGAGTCAAAAAGATTACTGACAAGATTGCTGTGAATCAGTCTGTTAACTTCTATTTCAACCTATACATGTGCGCTCCCTTGGAAACATGTAACGAAACACATCTAGATAGAAAGTTGTTAGAAGGACTTTTAAGATAAATATTTTGGGAGATTGATTTTCCATTGTTAAAATGCTTTTACAACCATCTATAAATCATAACAGTCTCTATACTTTTAAATAACAGTTACATTTCTCTTCTTTCCTCTTTTACTCCAAACATATTTCACTGGGAATTGGGCCTAATCAAGAGATTTTGGATCAGGACACTACCAAATAGGATATGGAAATAAAACTGCAAACAATAACATGAATTACATCTTAAGGAAGAAGTCTCAAAAGTTAATAATGGAGCTAGGCTCTCCATTTCTCTAAAAAAATAGATCAAACAGGACATTTAACTACATGTAGACCTTCTCAGATGTCCCATCCTAGGTCTTATGAAACTCAAGGAAAAATACAGATAGAAACATAGACAGATTGATGGAGGTATTGCTCTGCTCTTTCACTTCAGCCACTGATTAGCCACGGAGGCCACGGAGACTGCTCTTCCCCGTCACGGCACAACAGAGCCCAACACTGGAGAAAAGAAAGGATTAAAATCCCCATGAAACAGGCTACATGCATCTGATTTTGAAAGACACTTTGTTGAATTCTGATGACTTTTTGTATGGGAAATTACTTCTGCATATTTATTTGCAATCTAAGTTTCGTTATGTAAAAACCACTATTCTGTCCACTCTGCCAGTTTCAATATAACTAGCATGTCATAATCTGTGAGGCCAGATGAGGAGAAAAAAAATACCAATAAATGAAACATGTTTTGACTTTACTGGTGTGTAAAAAAATATGAAACAGGAAACTATCTATTGAGTGCAACCCCAAATGAGCTCTGACCTGCTACTGCCAGAGGGAACATAATCTTTTCACGCAAAATTACTTTGCTACCATTTTATATTCATGTAAAATTCAACAAGTATGTAAATCAGATAGGAAGGGATGACAGAAGGAGTAAACACACAATAGAAATTCCTTAAAATTTTTCTTCATAGTCCCTAACCAGCAGATCAAACTTGACCATTTCCAAGTAACTGCTTGTCAGTGCTGCCTTTGTACCTCAAGAAGCTCTGGGAGCAGGGATTAGTTGGGGTCAGTCAAACAGTAGCCTCTGCACTGCCTGCATTTAGCGCCTGTTTGTGAAAGCAAATAACATAACAGTTATTTAAAGTCCTTTGGAAAGTCACGTCACCATTGCTGAGTGTTTCCATACCTCCGGCTACATGAAGACAAGTTAAGTCTTGCTGATTCTGAACTCTACCATTTTGTTTTATTTCATTGTGATGGGCAGGCTGGGAGTCACCCAAGACAATGAACATAGCCATAGCCCTTCTTCATGGTAAACATATAATTTCCCCAGTGATCCAGTAAGCAATAACAAGAAGTTATGTGTAGTACATATAGTGTTTCTATTCCCCTGGGTTTAATATGGCTCACAGTGAAATTGATTTTCTGAAATCTTGCAATAAACCTCATCAAAGTAAATGAAACCCACGCTGCTTTTTTATCAAGTGATTGGATTTGGTGTGATAAATTAACCCTCACCGTCAGAGAGACTCCCAATAATACACTTGCTCAATTAAACTCCTCCAGACTCTGTTTAGATTTTAATTTTTCTATAGGACTTATTTAACTCACTCAAAGCTTCCAACTTAATGCTTACAGAAAGGATAGCAGCTGAAAACCATTCTCTCTCTTCTCAGACCAAATACATCAACACGATTTGTATTTGCTGAGTACTTGCTTGACACTATTCTCTAATCTGTATTAAAGAAACCACTGATAGCTACTCATTTGCTGTGGCAGCGAGCAGTAAGAAAAAAATGACTTCCTGCTTACTAGGAGTTCCTAATCAAACCAGGCACTGAGAAGGATTTAATAATTTTAAGCTTTTGTACAGATATGAAATCAAGTTTTGTAAGAGATGCCAGGGCAAAATCCAATGGATATCCTGCAGAAACCTACAGAAGCTTGGCTCACACTGCACTATCCCTTCCCAACAGAGGATTTTCATCTAAAATAACCACCTAGACTTACCTAATCTTTTGCCAGTATTTCAGTTATTCCACTGTTCAGCTGCCATTTCAGCAGGAGGTAAAATGTGTAAAAATAAAAAAAGAAAATTTCAAAGTGACCTTCCCTAACATTCCTCAACAGCCTCTAGTGACTTAGTCAAATAAAAAAGTGTCTGATATCTATTCACAGCTACTGGGCAATATGTATGAAAACTATTTTTGTTGTCATATTTATTCCTGGTTAAATGAAAAAATTATTCATTAAACCAGGAGTAAAACCTCTGAGATTTTTTTTCTCATTTCCCAGACTGTCTGGGGAAAACATGCTGCAGTAAACAATCATGCCCTATTTTATTCCCGCTTAAATGAATTATCATAATAATAATTACTAACAAAAACATCTGGTTTCTGCTCAGCACAGACGGCAAATTCTTTGACACATTGCTCACATTTCCCCTTCTTCTTAGTCTCCAGGCTGAGGGTCTCAGGCTTTTTTTAGACCAGTATACATGCCAACCACACAGCATGCCTGATGGGACGGATTTACGGAGAGACTCCTGATGACTGTGAAATGCTTCCTCTGTTTTTTCTGCCTCCGGAAAATTATGCCTTTGTAATAATATCTTCTCTTTAGAGCATTTCCCTGCTTTTTATACAGATGTCATTTGCATGTAAACAAGTTCTTGCTGTTTTTCTTCACTACTAAACAACAGCTAGGAAAAGTAATGTTCCCTTTGATAGCATATTGGCCTGTTACTGTAGGATGATCCTAATGTCACTATTTAAGGTTTTGTATTAGAAAATGGGGCTATCCAATAGAAGCAATTCAACTTTCAATTCAATCAATACTTCTACTATACAGAGAGGTCTTATTTTTGTGGAAAAGAGAAAGAAAAATTCAAATCAACTAATTTATCAATGTGAGACTTTGAACAGTATGAATATTAAGTACATTAACAGTACCAGCTCTTGCATTTCCATAATGCCTTTTATCAGAGGTTCTGCAGTCGTGGCTCCTTGGGTTGCTCTGCCTTCACTACAATGCTGAAATGGAAAGAAGAGCTCAAACTCAACAGCAGCCATAGTCCAAGCAGCACAGAAACGTGAAATAGTAGGGGATGGGGAGAGGACCACATGAAGAGAAATAGTACCTGCTGTCATGATCTCTGCACACCTTTTCTCAAGGTACAAGGGAATGTAAGGCCCCCGAGAGTCTCACTGGGTTTTAAGGGGTGATATGCATGAAGAAGCCTAGACAGGGCCCAAAAAAGGTTAAGAAACCGTCAGACAAGAAAGAGCTTAACATATCACCTAGGAGCCACGAGATTTAAAATGCAAGTTCCAACTTTGGGGAGCCATTCAGCATCTCTGGCCACGGGTGCTATGCAAAGTTTCTCAAAAGGAGCAGGAAGCTCTAGTGGGGGGGGACAGGCATTTACTTCCACAGCGCGGCTGCAGCCCAGTCTGTCACGAACAAACTCTGCATGCAGCGCGGCCTTTTCCAAAGGAGTCTGCCTGGGCAGTCACTGGCATTTCACCTTCGTTTAATGCCCACATTTCTCACCTTTCATCTTCTCCAAGCCCTTAGCCTGGGGAGGTGCCTTTTCCCGAGCTGAGCAGGCGGGCAGGGTGCCCACAGTGGTGGTGAGGGCGAGCAGATGACTCTGCCCCCGGGGTGTTACAAGCCTTTGCAGCTGCCCACAGCTGTCCCAGGGCTGCTCTGCACTAAAGGCTCTGTGCTGGTGGACACGTTTCAGCTGTACAGCAGCCCTGAGCTCCCTGCACTGCTCCCTCCTTGCTCTACTGCAAGAGTACATCAGGTCACCCCAACCTCATGTCCTTGCCAGAGGGACTCCTATGCCAGAAGTACAAAGGGGATTTGCCAGAGCTTGGCTTGCAAACAATTTATTAATATCAAGCAATTTTTGGATCTCAAAGTGTTTGGAGAAGTAAATAAATATTAGTCTCATTTCATAAATGGAAATGAGAAGCACTGAGACATTCAATAATATGTAAGGAACCAAGAGCAGAGTTCGGGGGTCTGGACTTCTCTATCTGACCACTCCTGCAATGGTCCTCTTTATGTTTCTCAAATAATCTATTTATAGAGGCCATTGGTCTGCTGGCCAATTCCTGCCGAGCTCGGTGATGTAAATATTGGTTTTGGGTTCCTCGTGATCCTGTCCTGCAATCTCTGTGGTGTCACTCACAAAAAATGGCTTAGTCCTATACCTACCAATATAATCAGTATCACCTGTTTTATGTCCATGTTTGAATCACAGACGCTTTACCTTTCTTTCACCTAAATTTAAGTTAATCACAACTACCCACAATATGTAAGAATTCAAAGTTAATAACTATTAGCTCAAGTTTATAAAATCCCTCTTACAGGAAAGAAGCAATTAAAATTAAGAATGTATTCACTTAATAATAAAAGGCCTACACTAACACATGGGTCAATATATTTAAATGCTTTCAGCAAATGACTATAAATCTTACTATAATATTTTACGTTCTTTGTATCTTCTTTATAGCCTCCTGTGAACTTTCAAGGTTATTTCCTTATCACTTTTTCAAATTTTATAACACTGAAAAGTTATCTTCAATCTACCATTAAACATTTAAGAAACAAACAACCCATACCCTTCCAAACACAAAATACTGCCAGAATTCTACCATATAAGAACATTTTTAAACCCATGAAGGAAATATGAGAGAACTGTTATCTGTTTTTCCTAATGTTACATGGATTTGAATATATTTACAGCTTAAAATAAATGATCAAGAAATTAAGTCTTGTGACATTGTATTTGATGTGAATCTACCTAGAGAATGACCTCGGGTCCTGAGTATGAGTCAGCTGATTGATATCTAACTGGAGTTTTGTATTAACAGGAAAAGTATGAAATCTTTTTCTATTAAAGAATATGCTAAGCATATGAAAATAATAATTTTTTAAGATATAATTAATTTGATTCTATTCTGGTTTAAGACCCTAATCTGCAGGCCATACTAATACAAATAACCTCATGGATTCAACTGCATATGAGTATGAAGGCTTTAGTATGAAATTATCTGTTCTAAGAAGAAATGAAAACCAAGTGGAAATAGTCTTCATGATCCTAAAAGAGAAATTAATCTGAGCCAAACACAAATTTCAGAGGGAAACAACTTAGGATTTATCCTTGCCAATACCAACCTTGGGTTGCTTTCATTTTCCAAAGGAAATTAAAAAACCCACCATATTTTTAATCGCTGTTATGAAATATATCCATTTTACTATGTTGATTTTCACACCGACAGGACAAGGAGTCCTCTGCTGAGTGGTTTGATTTTTCTACTGCATTTCATAGATACAATTCCAGTGGCACTGACTTTAAAAAAAAAAAAAAATATATATATATATATACATACATATAGTAATTTTATAGCATTCCCAGACACCTCAAAAATCCATTTCAGTGACTAAACTTTGGGGCCAAAACCTGTATTTAGGCATATATGTCAATAACTCATATAACACCAGGTACACCTGAGGGTGTATTCACTGTATTCATCAGTGCTTAGGTCTGGCATCCTGGTCCATTCACCATCCATGTTATTGCATGGAGTGTACCTGTAAAAATACAGGGTTCCTCACAGCAGCTTGCATACTTCATAGCAGGGCAATTTCTACAGAAAGCCTTCACAGAGATGACAGGGAGGAGACAGAAGAAAATCAGGGAAGACAACTGCTCTACTGTGAAGTTTGCTCAGAATCCACACGAGAAAAGTAAAAATAACCAAAAAAAAGGTCCTTCTGGATGCAGATATTGGTATGCACAGGCTAAGGTTGCAATAACTTCACCTATATTTCTGTTGCACTCTTGCATTCCCTTAGAAAGAATTGCAGGTTCTTCTATTATAAAAACTAGGAACCCCATGTGTGTCAACTTCTGTGAGAGCTGGAGCCAGCCACAAGATCCATGTGGTATAGCAGCAGATATTTCATCTCTACAAGGCACAGAACAGAGTGTGATACTAAGAAATTAGCAAAGATCTTCACTTTCTCATTCCAATCCCATGATAAAATTAGATTCAATTAGCAGACAGAAATATCCAATAGCAACAGACACTACTTTTAAATCGTATCATTAATAAAAAACATGAAAGATGGAGGCCAGAGATGAGTCAAGCCCAATTGACCCAAAAAGAGATTACTCTGATTGAAACTCGTTGTCTGTAAATAGCAATGCTTGAACCTCCACATTTTCTAATAATGCACTTCTGTACACAAAGCATTTTCTTCCTTACTGGCATCACCAGAGCACTCAGCATTGCTGAATATCAAACTGCTTCTATTTATATGCCTAAGCATCGATTCAGGAGCCTATTTTAAGCATCTCAGTCTGAAAAGGTTTCCATTTTCTCCATAAGAAAGGACTGAAAGCAGCATTAGGGCACTGTCAAAATGTATAGCTTGAGTAGACTAGTGAGCCCCACTAAAACTCTATCCAGATGCCCACTCACTCTTTTTCTATCTTCCCGTCTCCCTCAAAAGTTTCTTTGATTTCTAGATTCATGTGAAGCATTCAATATTTGCTGTAAGAGTCCAGAACAGGAAGGTCAAGAGGCTGGCAGTGGAGGGACTGTCTCCTTCTCATACACAGTGGTGAGCCAGGCTGAGTTCCGAGGTGCAGACTGCTGGTTTTGCTCTCTCTCCAGTCAGACATGGGCTGCCCCTTCTGATGCAGCTGAGGCTTCCCAGTTACACAGCAAGGAGGACCTCCAACTGCTCTTTATGGAGCTGGGCTATGCAGGGAGGGGTGTTTTCTTCTGGTTCAAGGACTGGTTAAGGCAATAGCCCTGAAGGCAAATAGCAAGTAGATGCTTTAATAAGGCTTGGACATTGTACTTCCAGTGAGGAACTCAAGTGCAACATTTGGGGAAGAATCAGGAAAGTAGGAAGTCAAATATATATATATTATTAAAAGCAGGACAGTTTGGAATACAGATAGCAATACATGGATGTAGGGAAGTTCAGATAATGGAAAGGCCAGTACAGGTGAAACTGGAGTAAAGGTGGTGTAAGACAGCACAGCTGCCTGGCTAATAGACCAATGGACTTCTAACTGGACTATAATGGAGGAAGGTTTCTCAGACTAGAAAAAAAGTGTAGGTTGAAAGTGACCTCAACTTCACTGGGAGGTGGAGGGAACATCTCTTTAAAAACAGACTAAGGAGGGGAAGAGTCCCCTCAGTGAAAAAAAAAATGTTCTTCTGTCCTCAGACAGGGACAAGACAGAAAACCTGCCCACAGAAGGGTCTTTGGTTCACATGCTGAAGGAAAAGGCATCTCTGGGAATGCAGAACAAGCCCAGGGTTGCAATGCAATGCCATCACTCTCCTGTGGAAAGACCCATACCCATCTGGCAGCAATGGTGATGGCAAACCCAAGCAACAGAAGTCAGAGCTCATTTGCTACCAAACTCACAGCAGTGCTCCCAAGCACCCATAGAGCTGGTTCTTACCTACAGAGCAAGGGGATAATGGAAACATTAATCACACTGAAGAATATCTGTATTCACTAGGAACCTCAACTTATCAGTAGGTAACACGCACGAGCTTAAAAGAGCCTTCTCCTGATGTGATTACAATGTGGAACAAGATTTTTAGTGACTTTCAGAGCATAACTCCTTGAGATTCTCCCATTCTTTCAAAGAGAGTTGGCAGTACCAAGGGACAAGAAAATTGATTCAAGTGTCTTGCCAGGACACACCTAGATGGACTAGGAAAATAGTGTTGCTTATCAAGAAATTCAAATAATGAACCTGGTGAATTAGTTTTTGAAATTCATGGTAAGGCTAACTAGAAACAATTTATGGGTTATTTGGAGAGAAGTCTGCCTGATCACCTTCTAGGGAAGATATCTGTACTTGAATCATGTGACATACTAACTTTGAATTAGAAAATATCTTTAAATAGATAAATAAAACACAAATCTCCTCCCTGCAATTGCTCTGACAGAGATTCCAGCAACTTTTCTCAAATGTCTGCGGCAGGGAAGATACAAACTCTTCCCCCTCTCCTGCTGTTTTCTTTCATCTGTAATTTCAGCAGCTCCTGCCCAGACCAGGTAAGATAATGAACGGGACATTAGATTGTCCTATTTGGCATTCACTGTCCCAACCCATCACTGAATAAATCCTTTCTTTAGACCTGAAATTCTGGTAATCTTATCAAGAAACCTTATCTTATGCATGCCTCATTTTTTCCAACACTAATCTTCTACTTAATTGCTTTCTCTTTCTCTGTTTTTCCTCTTTACCCATTATTCCTGTGCTTGCAGAGGGTGCCTAACCTTCAACTCATCTAGACTCTTCTGCCTCCTACTTACACAAATTTTCCCACAATGTCTTTCCCCGACCCATCAAACCATCCTAGCCCTCGCTGTCCTTTTCCACTCAGCTTTATGTCCTGGCCTACAGTTCCCCAGCTGCTCCACCCCTCTCTAAAGCTGCCTCATTCCCAAGTATATAAACCAAATGTCTGCATTCTTCTCTCTCCCTTGGTATTTTATTGATGTCAGAGTAGGTCTCCATCTCCTGACACTATGTGAAAGCTCTTTACCAAGAGAGTAGCGAAGATCCAGGCAAGAGTCAAAAAAATGTGTCACCCCTATCCTAAATGCAAATGCTCAAAGGAAAGCATGCCCAGCTTGATTCAGCACAGCCCAGCAAAATACTGAGAGAAAATAGTTGATGCCCTGAACGGAAAACATATCCACATTGATCCTGATTATGTCTAATACAGAAAGAGGTTAACAACTAACAATATCTCTTACCATGGGATCCATTATAATGTCAAAAGAGCTGGCATTTCTGCAACAATGGATGTGTTAGTGTGACACATCTTGCTACACAAAAAAGGAGGTGGATTGCCAGCACTTAAATGCAGGAGATCCTCTGCATTTTTAATACACGGAACAATAGAGGGGTCATGTTTTTTCACTTTTTACTGTGGGATTATCAACTTGAATCTCTAAGAATGACATCTCCTGAAAAGTAGGAAGACCTTATCTGTGATCTTGGGAATTGACATAAACTGCCAATGAATTCATCTGCGTCTGCTAGAGCACGCTCAAGTCATCACAAGATCAGACCTACGTAAAAATAAACAAATACAAATAAAGCATCTACCTGAACCTCCTGACTTGCTTTATCAAATTCACAGCTGTATGCTTCCAGATGAAGAAGTAGAGATACTAGTTTTCTTATTAATATTTCTGCTTCAGAAAATGTGGAAGACTGAAGACTGATACTTATCTGAAGATAGAGGACAGGAGGGAGGAGAAAGTAGAAGGATAACATACCAATGAAATGTTGACAGTTTTCTATTTTTTGCCAATTGTTGCTAAAATGACAGACAGTGATTTTTATGAAATGTATAATTCACAGCAAAATTGCCTAGATAACCAAGTTAAAAATGCTTTATCTTTCCTAACAACATTATGCAGCAATCAGTAAAGCCCAAAATACATAATACAAACTGAAAATGCAAGAAAACAAATCTTTTATTTTCCCCTAAGTCAACAAATTTTCTGAGCCCAAATAAAGTTCTTGGCTTTCTTTCAAACCTTCACAGCTTCTAATCAATAGTTTAGTCATACGATGAAAAATGATGTATCCACATTCTTCACCACTGACATTTGCTAACTGTCTCCAAGGTCGCATTGATTGCCAGTTGTTCAGTTTACCCAACTTCTGTTTTGAGCCAAATAATATGATCTTTGTTTCATTAATATTTAATAGTAATTTAGATTGTGCCAGATGATCTTAAAGCTCATTTAAATCAGCTTGAAGATAATATTAAGCTTTCTTCTAGTATAATCTATTACCATAAATGATTGTGTCATCTGCATATAAATGGTGAGTTGAATATGATAATGAAGTGCAAAGATTATCAATATAGAATGACAAATGCATCTGACTTAGAATAAATCCTTCAGGGACCCATTTATTCTGTTTTTAGTGGTAAAAGACGCATTGTTTCACTTCAAGTATTCTACAGAAAACATAAAAGATTTGGATCATGAGTTATAATATTTATCCTGTGTGGAAAAAGAAAATAAAATTCCAAATTATGAAGACCCTCTTTTCAAGTGTGGCAATTACAGATTGTATAGATCTATATAGTTTATATTTTTTCATACAGCAGGCTTTGATCAAGTATTAGGGTTTTTTTTAAAAGAGCAATTACAACAAAGAATGTGTTTTTATTTAGACCTGGTTTAGTTCATGTTTGTTTTTCACTAGCTGGTCATTTAAATTAGTTCATTTCAATTACTGTTAAATGCTTTGCCCATTAAAGAAAAGTACCTGAATGCAGTTTATGGTAAGAGACCCAAAACTGTTTCCTCTAAAAACAACAGCTGTGAGGGTTGCAGGGAAACCCTGTTTGGCAATAAGGCTGCATTTAAAAGAATTAAATTGTCAGATTCTCTAGGCTCATGGGTTTAATCAAAATGAGTGGACAATTTCAGGGTCAAAAGGAGCTATTACAACAGTGAGAAATACTAATAAATACATTAAAAATTGTTAAAAACAATTGAATAGAATATAAGTACATTTACCAGCAGATACTGTCTAAGGACATAATATAAAATAGTCATGACATGACACTGAGGAAAATACCACGAGGTGGAAGGGACTAGTGAAACTCAGCACTGGGAGAGAGCTGGAAGAACAGATATGCTGGATCCACAAGCTCTCTCTTTTGCTTTGCAGTCCAAAGCAAATCTTCCCACTCTTCCCACTCAAAATTTCAGGTGTTTTGATATCACAGTGACCTTAATATTTGTAAAATTTTACATATTTGAACTAATCATTTAGCTTGGATGGAAGTACTTATGGAAAAAGATCCATTTTGGTCTCCTAGCATCTCAGCTCAAAAGTTCTCAGCATTTGTTCTGGCAGATTCATCTGTTGCAATAAATTGGTCATAAACAAATCTGGACTAGAAAGTGGAAGTTTTATTTATTCAAGAATAAATTCTGGAAAAGCCTTGTAAATGTGATCATGGGAGTAAGAAATGTGGGAAGCAAGACCAACTCACAGAAAGGACTGTAAATTAAATTAAGAGAACTCCTAAACCCAGAAAATTAATTCTGCAGTGTGGTTTCTAGGGAATCCAGTCCTCAAGCATATGCAAAGAGTTTTGAGAGCCAACAGGATTTCTGGGTGTGTGCACCACACTTAGAGATGGTTCAAGACTCTAACTTGTGTGGATGAGAGAGGAATTTTCTTTTCCTTCCTTAGTCTGTCATTTGCTTCTGGAAATCGGATGACACAAAAACCAGGATGTAAACAGACTACAGCTGTGTTTCTAGTGATGCAAAATTCTCAGATGAATGGTGTCCTGCTCACACACAAAGGATTAAGCTATTCATCCGATTTAGGATCAGGAGGACATCTGTTCTCCAAGTCAGATTAGCAGGGATCAGAGGGGTTTTATTTGTCCTATCAGTAATTTAGAGCATGATCAGCTTCTTGGGATCACACAGAAGTTAATTTTATAAATATTTTGCTAGTGCACAGACCTGGAAGACTAGAAATATCCTCCACTCCTGCTTTCTGCATGTGACACGGTACAGGTGCAGCTTTTAGATTTTTATCACAAATTCTCTTATGTGTTGAGAATTATGATATCTAGTGTTACAGGATGATTTATGGATGTTTCTGAACTAGTATCTGTGGTATGGTTGTCTGCCAGAGCAAGACAGGAAGGATTCAGTTGCCCAGATGCTGCTTGCTGATCCTGCATTCCTACTCACCTACGCATATGTACATCCAGAGCAGTGTGCTCATATAAACTCCCTGTTATGCCCAAGATGTCCAAGGTACAGGAAGTAATACCACCTTTATAAATCAGATCCTACCGGAAAACTTCCCACACATACACCCCATAAATTATATGGCTACGTACACCTCAACAGTAACACTATTGTATAGCAGATATAAAAGCACGAGCACAGACAGATTTTTCTCTTTGTAGGGGAGAAAAAATAAAGGGTGCACAATCCAATGTAGAGAGATGGTTTTTAAGTCCGTATCACTTCTTCTGTACCAATTCTTTTTCATTAAAAATTTGAATGCAGCTCAACTTCAACTGGAGCGCAAAGCAGTGTGAAAATGACGAATGATTATGGAAGCATTCTTATGAAGTAGAGCTATTTATTCTTTGACTTAGATATGGCATTAATGATTGATTTTTAGTCTTTTTAGCAAGTAGAGTTGTAGCATTTTGCTTCATTCAGGTTGTTCCCTTAAGAATTAGCTAGGACACTGACGATAACTTTGAGGAAAAAAGTCACCAAACCCAACAACTAGAATCTGTTTAAGCTCATCATGTAAAAGATTTTGATGGTACAAACTGCAGAAAGGTCAAACCTTGAATGAGTAAATTTATCTTTCAAATTAAAAAAAAGCCTCTCACTCCTGAAATTACAGTAGCCGTTAAAAGAGAAAATACAACCAAGTGAGCTTTTTTTTGCAGGTTTCAAGTTCAAATCCAGACTACCTGGGTAGATACTAAAATTGTTGTCATCTCATGGATATCTGGTGTCTCCCTAAATTAGTTCAGTAAATCTCACCTCAGACTCACACAATCCTTTGCAGTAAATGACAGGATGTACAGGCAATAAAAAAAAACACGTGGATCCTGAAAGGCCACACTACTTTTGTTAGTAAGAAGGAAGGAGTGTTCCTTTTGGGGAATTGGTAAGCATGCCTCCACGACACAGTTAATCCAGCTCTTGCTCAAGCACCTCATCCACAAAGGTAACCCACCGACCCGAATTATAAGTAATTTATTAGTCCAGACTGACTTTTACAGGCTGGAACTTAGTGTCATAGCTGTAACTCAAACTCAAAAGTGAGTAACATGCAATGAGAATGAAAGGGGAGCTGGAGAGGGTGAGGAGGGGAAACATTTTAGTATCCTTGATCTTCCTGCCCCATCTCCTGCTACACTTAAGGGATGAGGTGATGAACAATACATACGAGACAGATTTCTATCAGATAGGTAAGAGAACAGCAACTTTTTCTAACTGCAATCGCCATCACATCCAACTGTGAGGGAAGGATGATTCTAGTGGTTGTGTTTTCTGTAGTACAGACAACTGTGACAAAAAAGTCAAGGAGGTCAGAGAAGACAGTATTTCATTAATCAAGGTGAGTAAAGAGGAGGACTTGAACAAAAGTTGGAGTTCTCTGAACAACATGAAAAAAACCTGATTCTCATGGTAGTGGTCTGGAGACACATTAAAATTCAGAACCCATCTAGATGGCAAGGACAGGAAAAAGGAAGAGCTGGAGGCAATTTGCAGGCTACAAAAGCTTCAGTGACAAAAGGTTAGGGGTACTGGGACAGTCTACTAATCTGCCCATCAATGTACAGCTTCTATTTAATGCTGTGAATATCTTTTGTACTTTGATACTCAGCAAGCCAGTATGAATTAGAACTACTTTGTGGGGGAAAACTTAACTGTGGTGGAGAGGGCAAAGCTGGGCCATCAGCTGAAATGGCCTTACTCTAACAGGCCACAGCTTTAGTCACTGACCTCTAGTAAGCACCTGGCAGCACTCTGAAGAGTCAGAACCCACAATATTTCAGAAAAAGTAAGAAAAATATGTAAATTTGTTTAAACAAAAGTGTGTACTTCAAAAGGTTTGACACTTACAGGTGCAACAGAGAAGTGAAGGCAGAAGCTCAGCTGGTTAGAGCCTGGTGATAAAAACGCCAAGAGCGTGGATTCAATCCCTCTATGGGCCATTCACTTAAGAGTTTGACTTGATAATCCTTGTGGGCCCCTTCCAACTCAGAATATTCTGTGATTCTGTGACATTCTGGACTCCCTGAAAACACTGTCCAGAACTCAGAAGACCTTCAAGAAAGGGAAAAATACCAAGAAAATAATTTTTTTTCAGGTGAGTATTACTACTCATATGTCAGCAATTCTCTCATGATCTCTCTGTGTGACACAGATCTATTTATCTTGCACCTATCTGAGCAGAGCCGAACAGAAAGCAGTCATCATCAGCTCCCTTTTCCCTCCATTTCCCAGAGGAGAGTGCTTGTAGAGGTGAAACTAGGGATGGTGTGCTTGAATGCTGCCAAAGCTCTGTTTTACTTTAGAAACAAAGAGGCTCATCTGGGGCTGGGCCTAATGCAACTAAGAAAGAAAAAGGGACAGAGGACTGCAGAAAAAACACCTACAGCTTTTCAACTTACTAACCTACAAAAACACAGGTTTTACCTTGCAAAACGGGGACAAGAAGGAAAGACTTCAGTGGCTTAAGTTTAAGTGGCTGCTAAATGAAATGCAGATAGTATCACTGAAAGAAGGCAAAATGTGTTCTTGAACCTCCATTAACTTAGTCTATTCCAAATTGTCTACAACAGGTGGCAGAGCCTAGATGCAATGTATTTTGTACCTTGCAACAGCTGTGAAGAGGATACTGACTGAAATGTTAAAGAGATACTCCTTGTTGCAACTGTCTCACATGACCAAGAGCAGTTCCAGAATTCAAAATATTTCCTTGTTCTGAAGTTAAATCGGGCCACTGTGACATTCATTCTGCAATTTAATACTCAAAGGCTATGAGAGACAAACAGATAGAAAGGAATGGGAGTAGAAACCTGCAACATTTTCCACATTTGGGTAGGTTTTTATACAATATTAGTACAAAACCAGGTAAAGCACTTTTTAATATTACAGACTTCAGGGGCCAGTTCTTCAGCTAGTGCAAGGTGGTGTAGTTCTGTTGACTTTAGCTACGATTATTCACATTAGTCAATAGTCTCTATATAACACCCTGTGTAGTTCCGTATTTACAGCTTCATCCAAACCAAATTATAATGGCCAAATTAGAAATCTAGCTAAAACTTCCATTAACTGACTTCCAAAGCAGAAGCCAAAGCAGCTGAATAACACCCAGCTAGAGTATCTAAAACCACAGGGTTTTTTTGCTAAATAATCAGGGGAAATCAAAGGGAGGAAGTGGGTGAATGAATGAATCATTGAATCAATGGGCTTCATTTAAAGGTCTTCACAGAAACCATCTCTTTTTGTGCAACATGAACATAATATACACCTTTTCTCAGATTAATACTGAAGGCTACTCACAGAAATGCACCAGTTCATTATCGTCATCAGAAAACAATGCAACATGTATGGCATCTTAAAAAAGACCACAGATACACATTACAGTAACTCCCTTCTTTATATGAAGCTCTTCCAAATGCAAGGACCCAGAACCATAAGAGTGCAGGGATTTTGTGTTGTCTTTTTTTTGTGTGCATGTGGGTATTAAATAAGCATTCTAAATCTGTTTTTTGTTATTGGCAATGAAATTTTAAGAATCAATACACACTTTCAAGAATATAAAGTTCATTTAAAATACAGGACTATGTGTATATATAACAGTTTATCTGCCTTCTACATTATAAATAAGTCTGGGCAACTGTCCATTAATGTTAAATATAACTGTTTTCAGAGATTAAACATCCTACAACTTGATAAATGTAATATACTTATTATATTGTGTATATATCAGATGCATGATATCATGTTCTGTGCATAAAAGATCAATGGATGCTTCTATTTTAAATATACTTTTGAAGACAATTATAATTCATAACTTAATTGAATCCACCTTAAATTGGAAATGTTTATTCACTGCCCAGAAATCAATCTCTTAAAAAAATGTGTGGATTCATATTTTGCTTCCACCATCACTTATTTCCTACTTCACCCTGATATTGAAATAAATGGATTTTAGAAAGGCCTACAGGCAAAAATAAATGTATAGATATATCAAGATTTTTGTATACATATGTCACTGTTCTCGCTGCGGAGAAACGACACAAAGTCCAGGCTCAGGGTAAAAGAAGGCCGAAGCAATTTAATAGCTTCTTAGAGGGTTTTTATATGTTAGTTCACAAAAAGTCTGTTAAGTGGCATAAGGTAATTGGTTCTTTCGGCCATCCACCCCTTAGGGTGATTGGCCAAGTTCTAAGACACCCATCTCTAAATGTTTTTCTAGTTGGAACCATAACAATCGTGGAAAACAACTAGCAGGTGCAGAAGTTTACAGAACTGTAACATTGTTTTGAATTACTTGCATGGGAAAGACAGAGTTCTTACAAACTACTGCTGAGAGGTGAAGAAATTCCTTGCTGAAGCTTTTTCCATAGCATCCATATACATAACTCCCGCCTGTATATACATTTATTATTTCTCCATTGAAACAGCATTTTTATCCTTCAAAAAGATACTTAACAACTTCTCCTCATCAAAAAAAGAGCAAAAGTAAAGGAAACCACTGAAATTTAGTCTTGTCAGCTGTAGCACAGTGACAGTCAGAGAATCAGTGGTAAACAAGGAAAGACTATGAGCTAAATTGTGGCCACATGGTCTTCATGGAACTCAGCTCTAATAAAGTTTGAAGCAGACTTCCTGAAATCATAGGAACTGCCAGTAACATCTGTTGGCTATGCCTCCATTTGATTTAAATAATGTGCTTGTTAGCACAGTTTCCCTGCAGCCTGTGTTGTCCAGGCATCTTTAGACTTCCAGCAAAAATTAGCTTCCAGTACTCTCTGAGAGCACACAAACAGCCAGGAGGACTCCTAAGATTCAGCTCACAGCCTGTGCACCACGCATGGTCTACAATGCACATGTGCCTGGACCCCTGTTAACAGCATTTCAGTCCGACATGGAACTGGTGCCTGTCCTTGAGCAGGGTCTGCTCTCTTCTCTTCACTCCAAAGGGATGCCAGCACAGCAGTTCTGACACCACTGTCTTGTTATGGTGTCAATAAAACCTGGACCTGACCGTCTGCTCTACTCACAAACACCGTGCTCAGGTACCCTCTCCTGGGGAGAAGAGTCCATGTTCTCCCAGCCACCACAATGCATGTTCCACAAGGGCAAGGCCCACAACACAGCTGTGAGAGAAAATCTTCATGGGCATTTTCAGTTTGTAATAAAAGTGGAAACAGAATGGTGGTCATGGCTACAGATTTTTTTTTTTAATTGATCCTATGTACTTCTACTTTATATCCAATATGGTCCAGTTAACGAGCCACTTGAAGAATCTCGATGTGCAAATGGCCTTAAAGTACTTAAACCGGTACTTGCCCTTTTCCAGACAATCAAACTCCTCACTGATAAGGTCCCCTCACCTCTGCAGCAAAACAGAACCAATTTCAGAATCTGTGGAACACCACGTTGAAGAGACCTTTAAAGTAGCCTTGTTGATTTATTGGTTGGACCCAGATCTCAAAGCTCCTCCATTTAGTAAGCTTTTCTTCAAAGTACTTCTGTTGCTTTTACTGAATTATTTCATGTATGTGTTTCGATAAACTTTTAAAACACCAGCGAAAACCTACAGCAGCTCCATTAAAATGACACATCAGATTCAATATTAATGTCTATGAATAACCTCCAACACTTTATCAATAGTGCACCATCAGTTTTGCACTTAGGCTACCATTCAAAAAATCTTAACAGCATCCAGACATTCACAAATCCCACAAACCATGCATGGGATCAGACCAAATTAACTCTTTCCTACAGATCATCAGATCAGCTCTCTCCCTTTTGTAGCTTCCAAGACACGCAGCTTTCCCTGTGGACAGGGCTGCCCTCTCTGCCACGCTGCTTGCAACAAGAGCTACACCATAGCAGAGTGCTTTGGGAGGCGCTCTGCAGAGGTGCTGTGGGCACCACAGCCGTGTCACCAGAACATTTGACCAGACCCAAATTAAGGGCACCATCCTGATGTAGGATCCTTTCACACATCCTCTGTACATATGTCACTGAAAAATGAGTAATACGGAGCTCTTCTTGTACCAGCAATAAAGAATTCTCAGGGGAACTGAGAATCCTTGAGCCTACAGGTATTTTTCCAGTATAATTTACTGAAGGCTGAAAGCTGGCTACCCTAGAAGGTGACTGTGCTTAGCATCTTGAACCTTCAGAACCTCCAGCCATAAAATGAGAATAAAGCTGTTTCCCTAACTCGTGGGAATGTGAAGATCAAAACCGCAAGGCATCCAACTTACAAGGTAACAGGGATAGTAAACATCCTATAGAGGGCTGCATGAAAAAATAATTTTGACAAATAAAAATTTTGGTTTAGCACTCCCTGGCTACTCATAAATTAAACATTCACTGAAAAAAGTGTAAAATACAAGGCCAAGAAAGCCAAAGTTTTAACAGGCCTAATTATATTTACTTCAGGCTTCTATTCCCCTAGCTGGGTAGCCCATTTAGGAGGCCAGCTGATCGTATATACAGTAAAACATGCGCTGCAGGACAGTAAGTGGAATTACAGATTAGAGTATCAGCTTCTGAACACTCTATTGTTAAGTGGGTTTAAAAGTGAACTTTATTGTTAGGTGGTTTTAAGGTGGGTTTTTCTGTGTCTAATTTCTGAACTGTTACGCACATGTACATTCTTCTAAAACTGCCAGGTAACTTGGTTCACTTGTGAAACTGAAACATAACCTTTAATTTTACAGCCTATACTTTAGAAAATTATGCCTTTGAGTGGCTGAGACTTTTGAGAAGGTGGGAGTGGTACACTAACCACATAAGAAGTAGAATGCCACAGGAGAATTCTTTGTGCTGTGAATAATGAGTCAGGAATACAGTTATGAAAAGCACATAACCCACTCTTTCATCAACATGCAGACTTTTTCCTAAAGCTATTCTCATCTTCTGCAGCCACTGGTAAAATGCATAGACATAAACTCAGATCCAGTATAAACAAATGAAATGTAAATGTCAGTGTGGTTGTAGCTACCTCCCCTAGAGCTGATTTTGCCACAGGATTAGGCTGAATGTAAATAACAGGGAAAGTACAGCACTTTGAAAGAAACGCGTCAATTTAAATGAAATAAGGCTACTTATTTTATCTCACAAATCATGATCCAAATAAGATTAACTGGTTTTCCGGGAAACAAGCCCTGAAGACCAATGAGTATTGGCCTTTTGTGACACTTGAAAATCTTTGGACTAATTAGCAGCCCACTATTTGCAATCCAACTCAACAAGAGCCTACTGCTGAGCTCTCATCGCCTGTCCCTTTGGTGTGTACTATACCTTGCTAAACAGAGCATCCCCACGAGCAGATCTCCCTGGGAGCATAGGCGAGTAGAAACAGGATGACTGCCAGCCTCCTACGCTCTAGGGATACTTAATCCAGTCTCTGTAAGCATGTACATAGACACTCTCCCCCTCCCCAGACACCACACCCTGGAACAGCTGAAAGAACAGGCCTTAACTCTGCTGTAACTTGTCCAGCATGCTCAGTTTTGTAGCCTCCATTCGACTTAAACAAGGTTTAGTTCTGATCAAATCTGCCACAACTGGTTTGCTTTCCTAAACAAGACTAAAAATTTATTGAAGCACCTCATTGGTGCTTTCTAAACCTTCAAAGACAGCCTTGAATAAGCAGGACAAGTTTACACAGCTGTAAGCATTATTGCATTGATATAATCTTTCTATCTTCAGGAATAAAATATATAAGAACCACTATTTATAGTATGTGGTGGTGCTAGATTGTTTTAAGTCACAGAAAACCTTGTTCTAAATAGCATGTCTTCCCTAAAATTAGCATAAGCACTTTTTTTCCTTTAAAAATCTGGGCTAAGTAAGAGCCTGTACAAATCTCCTTTTAGGTTTGGGTCTCAGCTCTTTAGGAATTTTTATTTGTGATTCCTGAAATGTCTTTCAGCCTGATCCTTTTTCCTAGAATCTTTTCTGGGAAATACACACATAGAGAGTTTTCCAAATAGGCTATTTTAATTCTATTGATATATATTGAACACAGTACAGTCCAAAATAGAGGGTTTTTTGGGAGATATGGTTACAGATGGACATTCTGGGCCATGGATTGGTCTAGCTTGCTTTGACCCACTGATGCAGATCAGGCACACCTCAGTCCCATTTACAGGCTGACAGTGCAAAGATGGCCTTTGAACAGAGGCTTCTGCAGCATCAGATGAAATAAGACTTGTGACTATTTATAAAGCAATTGTTTTATAGGATATTATAAATAGTAATAATATTTATATTTAAATAGCTAATGTTCCAAATTATAAGATATCCATCTGATCAGTATATACTTTGTAACTTCACACAGCAATACAAGGGATGTTTTCTGAGCCCATGTAAACCACAATTAGAGCTTCACATTGCAATATTCATATTGAAGCCTATGACAATTATCAGACAACATGCTACCAGGACCTGACATCTCCGACACTGGTAATACTGAGCCATCAGCATCAACAGAACAGTATCTTTTTTGTTTGATACTGTTTTAAGGCAAGAATATGACAATTATAGAAGGAGAAGCATGCAACAAAAAGAAGGCTCACTGCAAGGACCAGAGTGAGACAGTGGTTGGCAAAACCCTTGAGGCCGAAGGAACTGCTGGCACTGGGGGTGAGCCTGGAGTACCCACCTTTCTTCTCTCAGTGTGAGGCAGCACTGGACATGAATGAATGAACACAGACCCATCCAGCAGGCAAAAATAAAATAAGGAGTGAGATCAAATCAAAGCAAGAATGCAGACATTTTATCCCATTCCCCTAAGAACTTGATTGTTAAAGCTGCTGTGATTGCCTTAGGCAGAGTTTGACCCACTGACTGTCCTGAAATCAAATACGGTGGTACATTTTTGAAAAGTACAACCTCTACCCACATGTCTCAGACATTTTTCAGGGACATTTAGTTCAAGTAAACTGCCATGGAATAAGCACAATTACATTTTCTCCTCCTACATTACCCTGCAACTCAGTCACATTCTGGTTTAAACTTTTGACTCATTTAATTTTTATGCTGGTTGTTCATTTTACAATCCAGTTGTTATATGTTTCATTCTCTTTACTTATTTCCTTTTGCAATCATCCTAGGATAGGGACTAATTATTTTAATAGCTCTCATTACAACATGTTGGTGCATTTGCTTTTCTTTTTTAAATGGAGTTACATTTATACAACCTCTTTTTTGTTTTTTTATTCTCACTAAACCACAAGCAAAATTGCAAACTCCCTTATGAGTTATAGAAATAAACAGTGCTTTTAGCAAACTTTTCAACAAAAAATCAGGAGAATGGGAGTGAGCATGATGAGAGGGTTCAAAGACTCATGCCCAAGGAATTAAAAGGATAGAAAATACAACAACATCTTTGCATTTAAGTATGCTTCACTGAAAAGGCTTTAAAGTTAAATGCTTGAAATCAGGACCACTTCAAAAATAACTTTATCAAATCTACAAGCTTGAAAAGGACATGTGGATACACCTTATGATAACAGCAAATATTAAAAGGCAAAATAAAATAAACCCTGTGTGTATGCATACGCATCTGCATGTGTAATCGTCTACACTCCTCCACTCCAAAGTGAGCAATTTTGATGATCCAACAGGTTTTCCCTTACTCACATCTTTGCTGCTTGCACAGCCCTGGTTATAATTAATCCCTTATGCAAATGGCATATGAAGCCTTGGGAGCAGGAGGGTCTTCGAAACAGGAAGGAAGTTCCTTAAGAAAATAGCGACAGATAAAGAGAGGTGTCCACGTTCTTGGACGTCACAGATATTTGCGCTCTGGCAGAGCTTACAGACCTCCTCTGCCATGTGGATCCATTTGCCCATGCCTGTGCCTGCATCTGTCACAGACACCTCTCATTCAGAGCAAAAAGGTTCACAGGTTCCCCTGTCAGCTCCCCACCCCCAACCCCATATTTGCTCACCCTCTTAAAGGCAAACAAACCAACCCAGTGCCGACTCAAGGAGGAATGCAGATTGGTAGGGACCCCTGAAAGTCTCTGCTCAGCCGCCTGCTCAAAGCAGGGCTACCTCAAAGGCTCAATCAAGTGGCACAGGACCTTTTCCCATGAAGTCCTGAGGGTCTCCAGAGATGGATTTTCTGCAGCCTCGGTTGCAACAGCCTGACTCAGGGCTTATCTTCTCTGGGAAACTTTTGTTCCCCAATTCCCAGGCAACTCTGCCCTTGCTCCAACTTGTTGGCTCCTGTCCTTTTCCTCTCTGCACCTCTGAGAAGAGTCTGTCTTCTCTGTGACTCCTGGCAGGTATATGAAGGGAAAAATTCCCTCCCCTCAGCCTGCTCTTTCCTATGCTGCACCACCACCCTTGGGCCCTGCTCTGGATTTTCTCCTGGCTGTCAAGACTGGTTTTGTCCCAGGAGGTCCCAAATCTGGACACAGGGTGTTCCAGATGAAGCCTCACGAGCTACTGAGCCGAGGGCACAGCCCCTTCCCTGTACTTGGCAGCCACACTCGTGCTCAGGATGTGCTTGGCCTCCAGCACGACAAGGATCCACTCCTGACTCGTGCTCTCCCTCTCCCCTGCTGGGCTCCAGCCCCGTCCCTGCAGGGCTGCCCCTGGCCTGCAGCCCCAGCCTGTGCCCTCAGCGTCCTGGGCGTCCTGGCAGCTCACCCCTGCAGCCGGCAGTGACAGGGAGGGACCAGTGCCAGGAGTCCCTCTGCAGGGCTGGGGCCTCCCTGCAGCCATCAGCTCCCTCTGAGCTGCTGTCACCCGAGGAGCTCCTGAGGGCAGGTCCTTCTCTCCTGCTGATCAGGTTGTTGCTGCAGATGTGAAGCAGTGGCAGCCCCAGAAGTGACTCATGAGGAATGCCAGGTATAGTGAATCTGCAGCAAAAGTATGATAGTACTGCTGGAATTTTAAGCCATTTTGATACTTCAGCCTTTTTTTTGCCCATTTTTTAATTCTATAATTCATATTTCCTTAAGTTGACTATGGAGATACTACAAAGACAGTGCTAAAAGCCTTGCTAAAATAAATCCACTGTTTTTCCCTCATTAACAGAGCCAGTCTTTTCAACACAGAAGGCATTCATGTTGATCACCTTCAGGTTGTCCTTCAAAATCTGCATTGTTTCCAGCCCTCTTCTTATCCTCCACATGCCTGGAAATAGTGTCTATGTCAAAATTTTCAGGGCTTAGGGGACATACGACTGTCCAACCTGTAGTTTGCCTGATGTTAGTTTGCCTAATGTCTTTTTTTTAATATGAGTGCACTATTTCATTCTTTCCAGTCAACAGAAACCTCCCTGGATTGCCACCTCTCAAGACAGGAACTTCACTTTACAATGCCATGTGCCAGCTTCATCAGCATCCTTAGATGCAATCTGCCTTATCTGATGGATTTTAAACATCTACCTTACTTAACATAGTCCTTAACTTGGCCTTCCCCACCATGGATAGAAACTCTTTTCCCAATAATCTCTGTTGCTAGGTGCAATCTAGAGATCTGGGAGGCCTAGACATACTTAGCTGCTGTAAATGCACGCTCACAAACAAACACTATATGCAGAGTACTCAATCAAATGACAGCTATATATATATAAACCTGTCTACTTGTCAGTGGTAGTATACTAGACAATTAAATACAGCGAGAGACATAATTAAAATTGCTTACAGTACATGAGGGGACTAGCTCCTTTAGGCCAGTATGAGGATACTGGCCTGAAGGAGCACTGTTCACCTGAGAACAGAAAGATACGCCTACAACCCATCTGACACCAAAGGATGTTATACTTAGCTACTAATAAATGCAACATGGTATTCATAGGAGGCACTGCTAATAGTGAATGCATGCAATGAACTTACTGTCCAATCAGTGCATCTCATGCTGAGGAAACGAAGATTTGGGCACCCGCCAGTACAAATTCCAGTTTGGATTCTGTGCCTTTTTCTTGTTTTCCAAACTCTGTTACTCTGCATGTGTGCCGTGTTTGAAGCACGTTGACACCCTCTGTCTTGATGCAGCTGGCAACCCAGATCAACTCCTGGATGCCCAACTTGAAAGCACTTGAAAGGAAAACCACGGGGCAGGTGATATGTTTGGCTCTCAAGCCTGCTGGATTTTGGCTGACCCAGCAGACTTCCTTTATTTTGTATCTCTTCTCTAAAAACCATGAACATTTGCTAATATCCTGTATACTAATTTGATTTTCCAGTAGCTATCACAACATCAACATCATAATTAAAAACATCATTTCCTAAGAAGTGCTCTGAACTTTGAAAGCAGCCTTTTTTTTTATTCCTACATTTTAGTCCAACTACCTCCAATACTCAACTTCCTTTTGATCCTCCCCTGCAGATATGCCCAGAGTAGCACTACTGCATGTTGGTGATTCTGACCAGCAACTGATAACACTATCAGCACTCAGACTTTATCTGGCTTTTGTTATAGTTCCTCACAAGCTACTTTGGATTAAGGCACAGCCCACTGCATATACAGATAGATTAAAAGACTCCTGTTTTTTGTACATCTTAGCTAAAAAAGCAAACGATCACCACTCACTGCAGGAGTGACGGCTCTATTGAAGATGTGGCTTCTGCAAACAAACTCTGTGGCAGTCAAATAGCTCCTGCTAAAAGCAGTTGATGAGCTTAGGCTGTCGCTATCACTTACATGCAGCAGCTCTGAAATGGGTGTGCAAAGTAAAGCCCTGCTTTCCACCACCAAGTGGGACAGACTCCCGTATTTCCAACGTGTAAAGACAGTAATATCCTGCTCTATCTCAGCACCAAATATTGCAGTGGCAACAGCACTTCTGAAGCCAGCTCTCACTGTTTCTCTGCTCTCCAGAGAGCCTCTCTTTAGATGCCAAGGTACACTAAAGTCCTGTGCCTGAAGCTTCATGTCAGTTCACAGTATTAATGAAGTCATTAGGGATTTTCATTTTAGAGAATGCTTTATGATTTTGATACCTGGACAGCTTCTAATCAGGTAAATCCAATGTGAGGAAAAATCTAAAAAGTTGTTCTCTCTCACTGTTCATTTTGTCTGCATGTGGTCCTGCAGGGTAGTTTTATCTTTACTTAAATGCTAATAAAAAGAGACAGTTCCACATTATGAATATCTCCTCATTCTTCATGCACAGCCAACATTGTTATATATTCATAGCCAACTTGAAGGCAAACATAAGGACCTGGCTACTAACATTTTTCATTAAGAGCTGAGTGAGCATCCTTCTCCCCTTAGTATTAAGTTTTGTCATGATTTAAAGGACACTGAGTTAAGAGGAACCATTTGTCACTACTGTGCCACTACAGGAAAAAAACCTGCTTGTTACACTGAAATACCTAATGACACTTTTCATTAATACTGAGTCCTTTGTACTCACTTCTCTCTGGTTCTGGCAGCAATTCCCTATGACCACTGCATAAGGTTTCATTATGATACTTATCCTTGAGAAGCACTTTCATTTGCCATAGAAATGACTAGAAAGATAACTTTGTTGTTCAGTAGTGGGCTCTTCTCTCCCATCCCTTTCCTACTCCTCTTATTTAATTTAAGGAAAACAATAAGAGAGACTTAACTCCACTTCTTTCCCTCTCTTTCAGATATGATGAAAATAAGATAAAAAACCTGTCAGGTCTGTCACTGAGATTTCAGTTTATTTATTATGAAATAACATTGTTTTTCCAAGGGAGCATGCTATTCAGCATCTCCTGGCATCATTATATACTAAGAGGGAGGGAGGATTACCTACTTTTGATCAATAAATTCTTTTGTGCCAATAAACGTGAAAATTTCAGGACAAAAATTTGTAAACAACCTACTGACTGGCTTATTTTTCCCCTATAGGGACCTCTGTGCACTACTGCCATTGCTGCTCAGAAAATTTCTAGAAAAGATAATAAAGAATCCTGACAACCATTTGGGCATCTCTTCTTTCCTCCCCCCACCCCACATCTCTTTTTGCCTTCTCCTATCTAGAAACATGACCTCTTTCCCTTGGCTGTATTTTACAGTCTGTTTTTTGTTTTCTTATCTGTCCCTTATTCTTTGTCCCCCTCCCCCACAGGAGCTTGAGGGCCTTCCTCCCTCCCTCTCTCCCTCACTGTGAATACCACTACCCTAGGGACATCAGGAAATTTTTCAGATGTAAACGAAGACATAAATCCCTTTGCTTCTCTTTTCCTACTTTATTCTCTTCTCCATTTTCCTTCCCCCCCACTTCAGAAGTACTTTTGTATGTTTAGCCACCTGCAGAGACTGAGGGTGGAAGACACGAAATCAGAAGCAAACAAAACCTCTGCTTGCTTTAGCTTAGTCATTAATAGCACCATTAGCTTATTGAACTCCAGGATATATCATGTCACAGTTCATGATTCAGGGTCTCTCAATTGCTCTTGCATTGTTTATATCCTGAGTCAGAGTCTTTCAGATAATTTAGGCTTAATCATTCTTCTGCAACAACAGTCTTATGGGTGCCATTTAATCAAATCAATCAGTTATGCTCCGAGACATCTTGAGGTTTCAGAGGAATCGCCAGGCACTGCCTTAGCATTTATTTACTCACAGGAGTAAAAATGTTATTTGTGCCTCAGCTTAGTGAAAATGCTAAATGACAAGGAAGCTGAGTGAACCAAAGTGTCTGTAATTGTTCTGTCGGTTTGGGAAGAGGGAGCTCGACCAGAGAGCAGAAATATGGGAATGAGGACAGAATCCTGACCTCAAACAGCAGTCATGAACCAACCACTCTGAGTTATTGCACACATTTTGTTTGGCTTTCTTCTGTGACCAGACCAATGCAGACAGAAAACAAAGTAAGTACTTATTAAAACTGTAAACAACAGAAAAAAGTCCTTATTCCAATGGGTTGCTACAGTATCTGTCATCTGAATGCTTTTGAGAAGTGTTTTACAACATGGATGTATTTATTCTTATGCTCCCCCTTGCTCTTTAATTGAAAACCTCAACAGCCTGAACATGAGTTCATGTGTGGTCTACAACTCTACCTTTTGCCACTTCAGTCTTGCAAAGTCATTAAAGCAAAATACCGGGGAAATGGTCTAAGAGCCCTTGTTGCAGGGAAAAGCTGTGCCCTTAATTTCAGATTTGTTTTCAAAGAACTAAGAATACTAAGGGAGGCTCCAGTCCTTCAGTACAAATAGGGTTTTTGAGGTTTTTGTGTTGGGTTTTTTTGTGTTTTTTTTTAAACATGCAGTCTTACTGTTGTTTTGTTGTAGGAAACATTACATTTAAGCAGTGGTTGGCAAGGAAACCAGGCTCTAATGTGTTGTCTGCCAATTCAGACACACAGTCAACACAGATACACACGTATCCTCTACAGCCAAAAAGAATAAAACTGAAGAAAATTTAATCTTCCATTGTTGTTATTTATGAAAATGGTACTTAAGCATTTTTTTCTGCTTTTGATTGGATGGAGGAGTATCACATATGACCTGGCTCCTGGCAATACTAGGAAGTTTATTTAATTTAGATGAGAATTAATAATTTCCCAAATCCAATTCATATCACTCAAACACTTTTTTAAAAATTGATCAAATCCAATTCCTCCACAGTCTCACCTGACTGACAACTTTTAGAGAAGTACTATTAAGCTAACAACATCCTTTTTCATACTCTATACATATTACAGCAGGATGAGAAACTTGTTCCCAAGAAAGAAATTTCTCAAGCTTTGTAGAGCAAAATGTTCTACTTTTAAATCACATGAAACCTACAGACAGTTAAGCAATTTAATTCACTAGTATTTGCAAATTTCTCTAACGCGTAGAATACTATTAATCTTTGGATTATGGATAGGGAAACCAACACAAAAATAATTGAGCTTCCCAAAGTTCCTGCAGCAAAACAAAGAACAGAACTAATACCTCAAAAATAACAGCTATGTACCTGGAGCCTAAAAACACCCTTTGCTAAAAGGTCCCCATGCTCCTATTCATGCACATGAAATAGTTTATGCAGTGTGTTACCCTCTGGGAGACAACTCCCTTTTCACTTTTTAGAGAATCCTGTTTCCTGCTCAGTAGTGTTGCCTGGTCCTTGGGAGCTTCTCAACAGCTGTCTGCCCCGGGACCTTCCCTACCACCCTTTGACTTACAAGTACAACATTCATCTGGTTTGCTTTCAAACCTTGCATGATAGGCATATATATCTATATCATCCAATTCCTCTTTTAATCCTGCACTAAGCCTCAGGTCTGTTTATCAACCACAGAGGGAGGACTCGGCATCCTGAGGTACCAGACTACATTCAATGCTCTCCTCCACAGTCCATCAAAGATATGAATTGACAACTCCTCCCAAATATAAAGAACAAAAAGCATGCTGCTGGCTCAACTCTGTTCTCCAATACTTGCTGCTTTTCACCCAGCCTATATTTGCCTGGAGTCTGTTAGGTTGTAGCTGCTGTTCAAAAGCTGCTGCATTTTTTTTTTCTGTTTGTTTTCATACCGTCCCACCTTGCCAATGAACCTAGTCAAGATAGTTGTCCACAACAGTAGCCAGGAGAAATTAAACAGGTGAGAATACTACCTTTAAGCAGAATTTCTGCAGGCTGAATCTCTGATCCTCTAAAAAGCAGACGAAACTGTTAGGGAGGGTGTCTGCTTCATGTACTCTCTAGATGCCTTTGCTCTGCTGCTGTGCACTAAAAGATGTTCTTGGTTTCACGTTCTTTGTGTCCTGGAATGAATGAAAGCAAGCCTGCAGTGCTTTTTATCACCCCTATTCTAATTGGCATTATCCCCAGTTTCACTTGCAGGTAGCTGACTATCACACACTAAGATGTTCCTAAAATGCACATCTCAACATTTTTCTGGCATATTTCACTGCTTTTTAAAGAAAATATCCATTTCTCTCTTCAGTAACAGAACGAAGAGAGCAGCACTTCCCAAACAGTAACAGGCGTGCACACAGCTATTTTCCAAAACAGAGTTTGCCACATTTGCTTTGACCATGTTTTTCTGTTTAAAAAGAACATGCTCACCATTATCTGAAGTGATGGAATGAAGTGGTTTTGAAGTAATTGGTCTGGGTGGGAAATAAAAAATGCCATTTAGGAAACAGACAAGACACTACTTGTTTACACATCTGTTCAGAAACAAGCTTGCACTTGCTCATTCACACCACCAACCTTGACCCATTGCTCAGCAGTGCTGTTGAGCATAAGTAATTCAGCTACCTGACCAGCATGTTACCATGAAAACACTATGACATGTTGACCACTTTTGTTGGCCAACAGGTAACACTATCAGGTAACTAGCACTCTCAATTTCTACCTTAACTGTGATGGTAGTGGTGCCTTACAGTTATGTTAATTTCATAGGGTTTCAAGCAATGCTGAAAGTCTCATAACCATGAGCTGTCTATGTATCTATTTAGTGATGCTTTATGGCAAGTATATATTAAAAAAATACTCTTTGGTTGCTTAATGCTTTAAATAATTAAAATTCATATTTTTTCAAGATTCTAGATATTCTTGGAAACCTGTAATCTAGCTTTAGAAAATGTAATAGTTTGAAAAATTAGGTTCATAGGTTCATTTGTCACAATGCCAGAAACAACTTAGCCCATTAAAATCATGCCCATACACATCAAAGACACTGTCAAAGACTAGAATGACTTGAGTGAGATGCTGAAACACTGCAAACAAAGTGAGAGTATGCTGTGCTCTGACTACCATTACAGAAATAAACCACTTCTTTCAGAAGGCAAGGGCTCTAACAGGGGAGAGGCTGTGGAGAGGCATATCTGAGAAAACTTTATGAATAATAAGGATAGTAAAGTAAGGATTAAGTTGCTTAAACTGTTCTCAAATGCCTACACGACCATGCTCCTTCCATAGGCAAATGTTTTTCAAGAACACTCAAAAAAAGCTTAACCTGATATGGAGCAGAGAAAAAAAATCTGACTACCTCCAGCCTTTCCTGGGAAAAGTTCCAGTGTAACCAACATCAGCTCCTTGCCAGTTTACTCTGCCTGCTTCATCATTCCTTATCCCCTGCTCCACCTGTCTCCAGTGTGTGTACCCTTTTTGGTGTTCATGCATCCTCAGCTTCATGCCCAACCTGCAGACCATGTGTCCTCCTGAAGCCCTGAAGGTACCTTCTCCCAGCAGTGCCTTAAAAATGGGATAGGACTATGAAGGTGGGGGCAAAAAAAAGAAAAAGTTAGCGTTGATTCTGAGGTCTCCTGCCTTTGAGGTATGGAGGAGATATGCTGCTGCTTCAACTTGGTTTTCTTTCAGACTGTGTCCCTTTGTGACCTCCTGATAGCACTGCCTTCCTCTGAGTAGAGTCGTGGATACACAGCCCAAGCTAGAAAGGCAGGAATAGCCTTTTACTTTGCTCTCTTGCCTATCTTGGCTTTAGTTGGTGTTCCTCAGCAGGAAGAAAGGATGGGCTAGGCAATCTCTCAATATCTCGTTCAGCCATATTTCCATTATTCTCTTCTCCTGTGATTTATTAACAATAAGATAGATGCATAAAAACGGAAAAAGAGACCAAAAGGAAGGGAAAACCCCTAAAATAAGTGTGTGGAGAAATTAAAAAGAAGAAAAGAAAGAAAATCTTTATTATAAAGAAACACAATGGCCCAAACATTTAAGCATGCCTGTTTAAAAATTTTTCCTGGAATCCTGAATTTTTTAAGTGCTGAGTACTTTCATTTGCCAGTAACCCTTACCTTGGTACTTGCAAGCCCTGTCATTGAATTAACTGCTCTGAAAAACAAGACCTATTTTTTCTTTCCAGTGCCTGAAGTGACTGATGTGGATGCAGGTGTTTAATTTTAGGAACACAGACTTGAAAAACACAAGTGAATAGTTCCAGGGTTAGTTCCCAGATAGATTTACTACAGCTAGACAAAACCCCACAATCCATCTGCTTTACATTTTACTAGAAAAGTAGACAGGTAAGATAAAGCTGGTTTAGTGAACTACTGGAGAGCCTTCACCCTGCAAAACCACTAGACTCTGGAACATCTCCCAGGTAACAGATATCTTGGTCTTAAATAACATAGAACCACTCTGGTCTTTCACAGTAATATGAAGCACTTTGTATCATTTAAGTATCACACAGCTACTCTCACATGCTTATGAGAGCCTGGGCAGAATGAGAAAGAGCTGTGACCACTGGATTCCCATTAAACAAAACTGTGGCTCCAGCCCCCTGTCTTTGATTGCTTAATAGGAAGGGGAATGGTTACCCTCTCTTTGGACTATACACCAGATCTGTGCTACTAGGAAACTCTCTCCTAAAAACTCGATTTCAGCCTTAGATTTAAGAGCTTCTTTTATGTTCTCTAGTTCTAAGTGTCTGACACATGCAGACCTTCTCCCTTCTAGAAAGAGTCTTCAACTGCTTTGAGACGCAGATTAACTCGGCACAGTTAACAAATATAGTGCATCTTGCATACTGCCGTGCTATATTAATAACCAATGATAATTTACAGCCCTTCAGTAGGGAAAACTCTGACAGATCAAGCAACCCTGAAGCATTTGAGTGTGAAACCAACTGAACCTGTCCATGACAGCAAGATTCCCTAGGGACTTGTCTGGTTTATGAAAAAGTTACCTGTTAGAAATAGAAAACCACCTTTTAATTCAGACATAACTTTACTCTATACTGCAGGGTATCTGGTTTGTGTGCTCAGGAAATGAAATGTGGAGCTCTGGTGCATTTGCCTGTGCTCCGTGGGAGAACATTCTGACTGAAGAATCTCCTCTTGTGGAGCTTCTGTCACTGACTCACTGATTCCAAAGTGCAAGGGGATGCTCTGGATGGAGTCAAATGCCAGCTAGGAAAGCTTATTAGTCTATTTTAGAGTGCTATTTTTTCAGGGAAAAAAACCAACAAGGGACATGACAAGAAAACAGCAATGACACAGGGAAGTAGCACCTTTAACTCTCTCAGCTTTGAAGAGAACATTTTTTTAACCCTCTTGAGGGAATGCTTACTTTTTCCATCCAGTTTAATAAAACTGATCACAGAGAACTAATTTCTGCTAGGTAAATAGCAACTGGTACATCAATTTCCTGCCAGCAGCTGCAGTTTCAACAGTTTCATTCTTTCATTCAAATGTGTGAATGCTTTGCTTAAATTGCACATTTCTCATTTAGTGTACCTTGAAAATACATGCTGTCACTCATTCAATCTCTGAGAATAGTTTGGCTGTGCTGTGGCTTGCATAAAGCAGCAGTAGAGAGAATCATTCAAGCAGGTAAGAGGAGACATTAGAACACACACAGGTAGAGCTTGGGAAAATTAAAAAAAGCTTCTGACTACAATTCTGGGCAGCAAATGAAGCATCCAAGAGCAGAAGTTCTAAATGAGCTCACCAAATCCATTTGATTTCTCTCAAGGGTTAAAGGCCAACAATTTGTGTTAAAAATAAATCATCGCACAGACTCAAGGATCTTGAAAAGATAAAAGGTGTCTCTTAAAAAAAAGTCCAAGCTGGGAGTCTTGAATGCAGCAATGAATTAATGCAAATCCTTAGAAAATTCTACCTTGATGGCCAGTTCCTGTAAGTAACCTTTCTTTTTGTCCCCAACTGCTCCATTATATTCACAGGAAGAAACTAGGATGCCATTTACTTAACCTAGCTAATATTTCTCATTTGTAATTCCTGGAATGCCTGTTCTCTTCCCCTCCAGCCTGGGAGCCATGTGATTTTGTGTGTTCTTACCACTGGCTTCTCCGGGGATTCCAGACCTTCTCATGCACCATGCTGACATTTTGCAATCAGCCCTTTTTGGAGCCCAAGAACAAGTCACAAGGGAGAATATCTCTTGGATAAAATTAGGGCTTTTCAAAAAATCCCAAATGAGGATTTGTATGGGTTTGTTCTTTTTTTCCCCCCACTAGATAATGCCTGTTCACAGATATTTCATCTTTTTACCGTAGTAGTCAAATTGGAAAAAATATGCAGATTATGCTGCAACCCATTCTGCTTTCAAAACAGTTACTCAAAATAAAATCAAACTCAAAATTTAATTTACATTTGAGTTAAAATAAGCCTAGTTTCTCTACAATAACACTGTTCTAGGAAGGCATTTTACAGACTTTCCCCCCAAAGTCTTCATTCTTATTTTTGCTTTGAGACAAGACAGACTTTAAAGACATGAAACTTCTTACAAAATGAAAACTCCAGTTTCTGCAGTTTCAGAATAAATCTAGTTACCTAGTTATAAATCTATTAAAAATATGTGGTGTTTGCCTGCCCTTGTTCTTCTTTGATGTATAGTGACTACATGTGTATTCACATTATGGATGCAACATGATGCAAATCCTGGAAGCCAGGGACTTTCTTAACCTACCAGTATCGGTGGCTTATCTGAAGTCATGGTTCATTAAGCATGGAGTTTGTGATCCTATAAAAGGGAGTAGCAGTTAAAAAGTGAGCATATAATTATACACATCACCTCACCATGACAAAACCCTTCAATATACATCCTTTTCCTTTTCTTCTTTCTAACATGTTAACTAACATCTAAGTGTTTTTCTAACATGTAGATTTATACTGTGTCTGATTTCAAGCAGTACCCAAGCATTTACCTACCAGATGGCAGAGTTCCTGGGAAGAAAAAAGACTGAAGATCTGATAATCTGACCTCCCAGAAGCAGCATCACTTCATGTTTCAGCAAGAGCACTGCACGCAATAGAAGTGTGAGTAGAGCTCACACGGCAGCTATGGGTGCACTCTTCAAGGATGTCATCAGCGATGTTTCAGTTCCGGCTGAGTGAGCAGGATGCTCCTTCCCAGCTACCTCACAATGTCTTTTCACACAATTGGTCATCCAGGGAGAAACCCTCCATATTGGAACAGATGGTTCCTTCATCAGTTGGTAACGAACTCAAAAATACAAGTCTTCCTAAAGCATCTTGCACTGCTAGTATGAACCAGAGAAAGCAAATCTCATGTTTTGAGCATGCAAAGCCATCATGGATGGAGATGTGCAGCTCAGAAAACAAATGAAAACACAGGCAAATCAGAAGTTTTGCTTAGGAGAAATTACATTTAGTAAGAAATCAGAATTATTTCTGGGTCTGATTTTGTCCTTACAAGAGATTTAAGAGAATGTGTGATTAGTGCCTCAATTAGGTTCACTTTCCCTGCTAATACCTATCCAGAAAGAGGTTTTCACAGGCCAACATAATAGGAAAATGTTTCTACATCTACAAAGGTTCTTCCCATTAACAACATTAATGCCAGGGTCACTATTAGTTCAGAAGCATATGAGATGAGGGGAAAGGGAAAGTTAAGTTAAGCATTCAAAATTCTGTCACTACTAAGTAGAAAGAATTTTTTTTAAATGTATCTGGGAATGCTGGATGGAAATAGTTGCCAATTAGTTACTAAACTTTTACAGACACCTGATTTTTTCAAATTAAATTATCAATTCAGATTTACCATGGATTAAAAGTAACATTCTGTAAAGATCAGTTGCTTAGCTCCATTGCTTCGTCTTTCTAGTAATTTGTTAACTGCTGCTAACAGTTCACTAAACCTTAAAAAACTCTAACATATTCTACCACGAATCAAGAAACATCTACACAGGGAAATTAAAAACCCATGAGGGCAAACTAAAAAAGGAAAATATATCTACAGATTCAAAGATTCTTTCCACTAACAATATTAATGTCAAGTTCAATACCATGGCTAAGACATGCATTCTCTCAATCCTCTCTCTGGAGTTTCATTTGTGTGTGTCATTAGGAAGGACCTTAGGAAAAGGTAAAATGCTTTTTTCTTTCTTAATGAATGATGTTTGTTACTTCTGCAATGGGACATGGGTACTGCAGTGCCCTGTTACTCTTGGACAGTGGCATTAAGCTCCCTAGAAGGAGATCCTGGAATGACTGCAACAATTGTGCTCATTAGAAGAGGAACAGCTTCCATCACAAGAAGTTCATGCTGGTAGTCAACTGGAAAAGCAGAGAGAAGATACTAAAGCTTACCAGACTCACACTGGCAGGCTTTTTTTCCAAAAAAACAGGTGTTGCAGGACACAGCAAAGAATTTATCTTCAATAAGATTTGTTTTAACAACAGCAATTTGGTGTACAGGTGTTCAAGCAATCCCAAGAATCAACCAAAAAATCAGATTTGTCTTTTTAACAACCAAAATAAAAAACCATGAAAAACTTAATAGTCTCATAATATTCTTCATTTGTATGGAACAAAGAACTGCTGAATGTATAGATGTGTGAAGAGGGGAAAGGGTTTTAATTTTCCAAAATTCCTAGCTGAGAAGTATTAACATGGTGTTAAAAAGCATGTAAAGACCTCTAAAAGACTGGATTGAACCACTCTTAGGAAGAATAAAACGTGGGTATGAGTCTGACAACAAATTTTGGCAGCTGTCACAAACCTAGGTAAAGCTCTCATAATGCCTTCATAGCTGACATCACTAAATACATCTTGCTGCATGTAACATAACCAAATCATAAAGCAAAAAGTTATATTGTCAACAAAGCATTCTTTTCCTCTAAAATGACATGCCGTCATTAGCATCCATGCTGCTAGCTCTGAATGATGTGTTACCTACTGTTCTAGCTACTGAGCAGAGAGAAAAATGGGAGCAAGAAAAGGTTCCCTACAGTTCTGAATTGATCCTATAGTCTGCCCTGGCTTACAGAAAGGAAATCTTTCCAGACATGAAAATTGATTCAGGTCTTTTAGTCTTCAGTTTGAACCAGAGCATCTGGAACTCCCTTGGGCTGATTTAGAGGCTGAGGACATGGTTGCACTAGTAAGCATCTCTTCAGAATTAAGAATGACTCCTTCCAGATCAAGCTGTGTGTCTTTCCGGAGAGTGCTGTTAAACTTTAAACTAGTTTAAATACATACCAGAAATCCAAGAGGAAAAAGCTCACCTGCTCTGGGCATTTAAATAAATGACTCTCTCATGCTACAACACTAAGCTGGAGTGTCAAACTAAACAGATTGTTACAGACCTTTAATTCTCAAACACAGCACTACTTAGGATAAAAGAAACAGAAAATTCAGAGTACACATAAAAGTAAAGCCAGCCCATTTTCTTACAGTTCTTAGAATAATGGTGTTTTGATTTCTTTTTCCACCTACCTTTCTACTAAATCACTTAGTGGAAAACCACAATTTTCTATTTCTCATTTCTTTCTTTGTGACACATCCAGTCATGGCTTGCTGTCATCACTAAAAAAGTTCCACTGGCCAGTGTACCCAGCAGCAGCTTTATTTGATAGAGGAAATAAGCACCTGTCTTCTGCAAAAGAGTCTCATTCTAGCTTCAAGCCATAAAATAACATGCCATTTCTGCACTCTTTCCTTTAAACATAACATTGCCTTTCATATCATCCAGTCCTGTGGTTGTCAAGCACAGAAGTCCTTTTTACTCTTTTGTCTTCTTCTACTGTGCATGAAAAGCCAAGTATCTTTGCAATGAAAGATCGCACATTTGGCTGTATCCTGAGAGAGCTCTGTAATCTCTCACCAGCATCCTGGATTCAGGATGTCAGCTCTCACTGAACCATGAAGGCAGCTTAACAGCAAACTAGATTCTTCAAAATACTGTTTGCATATAAAAACCCCCCAAAAATCAATGGATGGCTTTTCCTCAACAATGTATTTCTCTCTTAGGATGCAGTAAGTACTGTCCCGTTCCTATCTATATAAAAAGTTTTATGTACAGCTCAGGCCCAATAAATAGAAAAAGTAAGGCAAACTAGTCTCTTTTTCCAATTACCTAATCAAATTATCTTCTTTCTTTACTGGTTATGGTAGAGAAAATCACTTCTGATTCTAAAACTATAGAATACAACCAATTGCACAGTGTAAGGGAGATCAGGTAAGAAAGAGTCTCTATTCCTAAGAGACAATTTTTAGCCCTGTTTTAAAAACAATGAGGTTATAACTAAACTAGCAAGAAACCCCCAGGATTTAAATTATATTTGAATAAATATTTTGCTTCTCCTTTGGCAAAAGGTCTCTCAAGAAAAAAAAAGAACATTCATAGACACAAAGCAGTAGCTTGTGCAGTAGGTCACATTCTGAGTTTCTTCGCTTTCGGGCCTCTCTGAAAGATTGCTTTCTCTTTGCCAGCCAGGCCTTTGATATGCTTATCATGCATTTAAAGCTATTTATGGATGGATATATAATCCTGTCTAAACCGATTAGAAAAAATTAAATCAATCCACCAGCATCTACTATATTAAATCATGTACTCATTAGGAAACATTTCTGGAACATCAAACCCACCCATTAACAATCTTAGTTGGGGGAAAAAAGGCTGGGGTAGAATCCCAGACAAGTTCTCTTTCTCTCATTTCTGTGAGTGAGAGACTTTAACAAGCAACTGTTTTCCAGCAGTTGACCGTGAAATGGATCATGTTTTATTTATTCTGCACAAATGGCAAATCACAGCAAAGTGTAGCCTTGGGATTAATCAGTGGGCTTTTATCACTGGGGCACCGGTTGGACTTTGGTTCCTCTCAGAGTGCCTACAAATCACTCTGATTAGATGCCTGTCTGAAACATACATCATTTGACTTTGCTAGCTTCAGGCATAATAACTGGAAGACTGTATAAAGGGGATGAGCTTCTACAGAGTGGGTCACTAAGGCTTGATATAAAGGGTGAAAATTAGTGTGTCTGAGAGAAGGCTAATGAATAACAGCCAGCAATGCTGTGGAAGTCTAATCTAGAAAAAAAAAAACTTACAGAGCCTTGAAACACTGAACTGCCCCAATTCCTGGATAAAGGCCTGGCACTTTTACAGCTGAGTGCTGGTGGTAGTCCTGGGGGTCACACAAGTTGCAGCTTTCCCATCTCCACTCAGAAGAAGAAGAAGAACTACTATGGAGATGAATCAAAATTCAACACAAACGTTATTGTAAAATTGATATTGGTTAGGATAATTTGTAATTTATTTAATGATACCAGCTGTCTTCTATATGGCAGGCAGGAGCACCTGGCCTATTGAAACTACCCTGGAGACGTTCAAGCCGGCAGCCTCAGTCGTATGTCACTGACTTGGTCTTTCTGGAAATGTAGGCAGAAGAGGGTCTTAACATTTAGCAATCCCAAAAAAGAATATGTGTATTTTCTGCTCCCATTAAAATATGCCAAAATTTGGCCCAATTTAAACACATGAAACATCCTGTTTTAGATATGCTGAAGCTCTTATTAAGGAATTCACATTTTTCTACATCCCATTTACATTGTACATCTCCCCCTCCACTGACAATACCATAGCAGGTTCAAATCTCAGTTGCTTGATTTTCCAGTTCCCAAATCCAGAATCTTCTCTACACTACCTGCAGAATAGGTGTCCCTGCTGCGGTGCTCTGCAGCTCTCCATTATGACTCTTCACACAGAGTGATGATTTACTGCTGCTGCTGTCAGCAAAAGCAATACTAGTTGCAATCTGATAGTAACTGCATCAACACAAAATAACAAAGGTTGTAAATCTTGCCCTGAAGCTTTGGATTCAAACCCTACATAGCATGCCATGCGTTGTAATGGTTTACTGAAATTGTATGTACTTAATTATTTGAAATGGGCTTCATTTGATTGCTACACGATACACAAATTTGCAGAGTCAATTTCTGGCATTTGGGTTTCCTGACTCGGCTGTATATGGTTTTCCTGCTTACACATACAGATCCTATACTGTCTATGAATTTTAAAAATACCTGGGGCTCAATCTGGATATGAGGTATATATTGACATAAACCATTTTCCTTTGGAAAAGTAAGTATTACAGTAATATTACTGATTACCTCCTGCATGAACATGATAGGTGTGTTTTCTCTTCCCTTTGCATATTACTCACTTGATTCTGTTAGCCTCTTGTCAATACCCATATTCACAGCAGCTGCTTCTGTTCACTGAGCAGAAAGGAAAAGTATTTTTCTTTGAAGATGATGTGAACACTGTTCAATGAATCATTCAGCAAGTACGACTGCAGCTCAGTCGTCCTACAGGCCATATTAGACTCAGGACCTTTGAATCTATAGGCAAAATAAGCCTTAGTATAGAATGTCTTCTGTAGTTAAGATAAGCAGTAGCTTGCAAAGTATTAAGGGAAAATCCTATACTCTGATCTGAGGTATATTATAATAGGATCTACTTAATATTCAATACAGTGCTTTCAACACACTTTCATTTTAAATACAATTAATGTATTGCAATCTCACATTTATCTCTCTGGAGAGCCTAAGAATATTTTCTCCATTGTACTGCAAATGGAAAAGAATCCTTCGGTGTCCTGAAACATTCCTTTGGAGATTTTCAGTGCTTTAAATCACAGCACCAAAACAAGAGTTTATTGTAGCAACCCAGAGGGAAGCATCATCTCCAATATCCTGATTCTCTGCAGCTGCTCATTCAGCATGGATGCAAGCTGGTTATTAACACTAACAAACGGGGACTTCCTTTGGAAGAAAGACTATCTAAATGTCCACACTGCATATTCTTTACATGTAAGAGATATCCATAAACATTTAGGAGCATTACATCCAGATGCATACTAACCCATATATTCTCATATTTTATATGTACAAAGTTTTCATTACAGGAAAAAAAGTATGCAAGGTGAAAAAGGCCATCAAGATGAAGAGTCAAGGGTTCAGAACAGGCAGTAACAGAAGTCTTAATTCAATTCCACTATACATAGAGGTTATGATATTGTTATCAGTTATAAGCATGGAATTTTTCAATTGGACTCCTGTCTCATTTGCACTCAGGATAGACAGAGCTCAGGGAGTGAGTTGTTATAACCCCTTGGTTACTTTTACCCTAATTTTGGCCATTGGCCTTATTACTTACACAACAGTCTTTCCTATGCTGACTATAGAGTTGCTAACTTTCTCCTGGTTGTTTCTACAGTATTGTCCCCTAAACACCTCAGCTACTCCCTAACCCTAACCCTAACCCTAACCCTTAATTTATTTTACATAATCAATTTGGTTACTGTCCTCATTTTTCAGACAAAGGAACCAAGGTATAGCAGAAGTGAACACCACAAGAATTTGTATCCTAAATTGATAGCACAAACTTTTTTTTATCTGCTTATATAGCCTTTTAAAGCACTTGGTATTTCAAAGCAAAACTCCACTAGACATCAGCTGTGGTTGTGAGAGATCAGCACTTATATAGCACTGAGTTAGGTTTGTAGAAAGTAAGATCTATAATAAGTGACAACTTTTAAAAATTTAAGAAACTTCCCCAAATTATTTTGTGGCAGATGCAGGAAAAGACTACAATGGATAAGAATGGCATTTATTTGCTTTATCCATGACATCATTCTCCTAACAAACCCTTCATTCTTTCACCGGAGACCTCATTCCTGCAATAATGAATTACACCATTCTTATTATAGGTATTTAATGAGGCTAGAGCCTTTTGGAGGAAAGAAGCATGTAATAAAATAGTGCATTATGGTGTTTATGCACATGAATATCAATTTAAGATCGCAGAGAATACCAACTGCAGTATTTCTTAACTTTTGGCTTCCTAAGTTTTACAACATTAGTATTGGTTTAATGTATGAAATCATGGTAAAAGTGCCTAGGCTATTAATAAAAATTTCTTTATGCAGAATATAGTGAGAGCTCTAGATAGAGTTTACTACAAGCTTCTGCTGCTTGAATTAATGATGCTACAGAGGTAGCAGGCCATTATTTCTCAGGAGACCAAGTAGTAAGTGTGTTTGGAAGACAGACCTTTAAAGAAGATTTCATAACCATTTACTAGTAGTAGAGGATGCTAAAATTAAGAACTCTCCAGCATTTTTCAAATGTCTCGGGTTTCAGGGGGAATATGCTCTAATTTATTGCTTCCTTCTGTACTTTTTAGTCTTTCTTTCATATTTGGCATGATGCATGATATGTGCAAGGAGCAATTGGAGGAGAAGTTCTGATCAATCAGTGTAATCCTGGGACTGCATGTATTCAAGGACATTGGGGCAGAATTAATTTATGTTAATTGCAGCTTCAGTAGTGAATCTTTCACAAAATTAAAAGTATCAGATCTTCCTACAGAAAACAAAATCACAGATCTTGCCAGCAGTACTACCTGTAAAGGATCAAACATTCTACTTAATCTAAAAAAATTAAGAAACCCAATGTAGGAAAAAAGAGAGGCATGTTTTGGTGTACCTAGCCTTACTTACTTTGGGATTTCATCAGAGATGACATGAGGTACCTTTGCTTTAATCCAAGTGATTTAATCCCATTTCTGAAGTAGCACTACATCTTAGATCTTGGAAGAAAACCTAGACAGCAATAACAAAGCACTGTGCAGAAGAATTTCTTTGAGAGAGAGAAAGAGAGAACGAGAGAAAGAAAGCAAAAGGGAGCAAGGCTAGGCCGTACTTCTGATAAAACATGTCAGAATTAATTCAAAATTTCTGCAGTTTCTTCATTGCTGTTCAGGATAGATTTATCAAGAGTATAGGCATTCTTCACTCTTGCAAAAAAAAAGACTTTTCAGGTACATATCTATGCTGAATGAAGAATATGGATGGTACTGTATTTTAACTCTAGTACTCAGAAAAACATCATATTAGATTATCACAACTTAACTGAAATCAGAACAAACAGGATATATGAGGGTTTGTTAGAACATAATTCAATTGCTTCTGTTCAGAAAAGCATAGAACTTCACATAATAAGACACATGCATTTTCTAATAAAACCATACATCTCACACAGAAGACAATCTATCTCTACTTCCACATACATAAAACATCCATCTTAACAGCTGGAGAATGCTGCCAGGCAGTGATGTGGGCCGTAGGGAGCTTAGCAGTTGCATTCCTTTCCTGCCTCTCCCCTGCAAATACTCTTGGACCCAGATAAGCAAAGGAAAACAGGCAGATTGTAAAACAAGCCATGGGGCAGTAAGTTATTTCTAATGTAGAAGTATGTCTTTAACAAATGGAAAATAGTGGTATGATACTCGATACAACTTTATTTTCCTTTCTAAGTTATGGAAGCATCCAAAGTAGGATTACAAAAAAAAATCACAAGAACGTGATACTAGCCCTCATCCCAACTAACAGCAATGGGGAAATTCACCATTCCACTCAAAGGCACTGAGATACTCTGACATGCAGAGTACAGAAACCTGTGGTAGTCTGCAGATACATGTGTATTTTAGATGGGGACACAATCCCCAACTCAGCAGGGGCACTGCCTCTTGCAGAGACAAAATACAGCCCACCAGGCCCCCTATTGAGGCAAAAGCTTCCTGCTTACTTAAAGTTACCTTTCTCCTCTGTGCGGGGGCTGTTCCTACTCCACACCAGTTTGCTTCCAGCACTGTCAGGAACTGGCTGAAGCAGGAAGGGCTGCCCTTCTTGGAGTGGCTGATCAGTACAAGCTGCTCCTGCCCCAGTAGCAGTGTCTCCCACAGCTCCTGGAGGTACTTGCAGAGCCACTGCCTGCCAGGGAACAGGGGTAGAATGAAGCTTTTCAGGACTGAAGAACGGTGGCCTGGTGTAGAGCCTCCCATGCCCCATTTCAAATGCTACTTACAGCCAAGTTCAGCTGGCCCTGAATCTCACTCTCCCTCCAGATGGTGATTAGTGCCCGCACATTGGTCTCAAGCCATAAGGCAGCACGATCAAGGAGGGCCTGTAGCGAGATGGTCACAGTTGAAAAGAAGCAGAGCCAATCATTGCAGAAAGGGCAGACAGCTGAGAGAACAGCATGAAGCTGTGCTCCATGGTCTGAGCAGTGCTGCCCGTACAATTAAGCAGCTTCCAACAAATCTGACCTCTGTTCAACTGACTGCAGAAAGCAGACAAAAAGTATCCTCCCCAGGAATAACTGCTCTGTTCTGCTACAACAATGCAGAAATTGGCTCTGCCTTAGGGGTTGTTCCACCACTGAAACCTGTTCACCTTTATAAAGCACAGCAGAAGACTTCACAGTAGTTTTTAGTCAAAATCTAACCCAACTGGAAATGTGCTTATTAATAGAATGACCCTCCATGGATAGCTGCAACGTGCAAAAAGAACTGATCGTGGTCAGACACTGGACTGGCATGGACAAGGCTAAGGAGTAAGTGAAGCATTGTCACTTGCTAATATCACAGGAAAGGCAGACAGAGATGCAGGTTTAAACACAAAAGTTTATAAGTACTCTTATCACACCCCAGAGGACTTCGTCCATCTCCCACAAACACGATTTCCACTTCAACATTTACCAGTTCCATTGTTCGGGTGGAATACCATTGACATCATGATACTCTTCAAGACATTTCTTATGAATCCATTTAATTTTAAATTAAGTGCAGGGCCAAAAACGTGAATTCAACCTATAACTAAATAGATGGGGCATTAAGAAAGAAACTAATCCAGATTGGGTTTTTAAAGCTTACCTCGTAGAAAAAGTGCACAGCATTTTGCACTTAGTACATCTTCAGCCAAGTGCTGATCTCAGGTACTATGGATAACTCGCAGTGCCTGCTGCTTGTTCTGGATATAAAAACAAGTTAGCTTTTGCCCATCACTGCCATTTTAGTCCACATTGCAACAAAACTGTTGCTCCTGGTGTGGCAAAGAACCAGGAGAGAAGAGAGAAGATGGATGATGGTAGCTGTGAGGGCTGACAGTGGGTGACAACTGAGAGAAAAGAACACAGCTGTGTTACCCTACCAAGACATTAAATGCCACAAGACATGAAGGTCCACCCAAATAAAAACAAACAAACAAAAAAAACCTCAAAGCATGAAAACTTAATGAAAGAGAGAAAAAAGAAAAGTGTGAAGAACCAAAAAGGCACTAAGAATGGCCCAAAATAAATTCTAGCAAAACAAAAGTAGTTTAATTTCATATTTGAATTCCTAAATCAGAAGTAATTTTGAGCACTGATGAATTGAGTACATTAATACTGTATGCACTCCATGCCTTTGACTATCAGGACATTTTTAACTATACACAAAATTTTAGACTATCATTTCCCTCTGTTTAAGCAATTAGGACTGGATTCCCATCTGTGTTCAAAGTTTGTTCAGATCTGACTGTTACATTTCCTAAAATCTATACTTCCTATTCTATACTACTTATGCCCTTTCCTCAGAAAACAAGACAGAGCTGCTGATAAGCCCTGCCTTCCAATGTCAGGTATATCTGAAGTTGTCTGGTGTTCTATTTAAGGACTCCATCAGGTAACAGCCCCACGCCACCTGCCATCAATCACCAGAAAACAGTTTACAGAGCAAGGATGGCTCAGACATTTTAAAAGTGACTAGAACATTTTCCAACCCTTTAATGTATTTTATGCCACAATTTATTCTAAGATTATTACTGTACTTTGCTTTTAAAAAAAAGACAAGCATCTCAAATAAAGTTTACCTACTCTAGGAAGCCCCTGGCGGGGCTGTAGGCTGAGTGGTGACCACTGAATACACACCTCCTTATCCAATGCACTGTGTTCAGTATGTGATGCAATATGATTCAACAGAAGCTTTGCTCACTGCAAGATGCAGTATCTGTTTCTATGGATTCAGATTGTGCAGACTTCATTTCAAAATACAGTTTGTGCTTTTCTGAATAAACAGGTTTGAATTAGGTCCGTAACTCAGCCTTTATAAATTTAACTGTAGCACATAATAGGATTATTTACCACTTTTATAAAGTGACAAGTGTCTGCTACACAGTATTTGGGGAATTATACAGTTTGAATGCCTTCGGTTAAAAGCCAGCCTCCAGCCTCCATATTTTTATAAGATCAAAGCTAATATTTCTCTGTTTATCCCCCATTCAGAAAGATGATGTCAAATCTCAGCTAGAGTTTTTTTGCATTCAGACTTTAACAGCCACTGATTATCTCCTATCACAGTTAAAACTGCTGGAAGCTGTTTGGAAAAATGTTCATGTATCTTGCATTCCCTGTGCCTTCTTCAAAATGCTGTGAAGGATGCCAAAGTAACTTCCAACCCAGAAGGGAGCTCAGGCCAAGGCTGCCCCACAACTTCCAATTCTTATGGCTGTGATGGAGACCCCCTGAACAATTCATACAGCATAATATTATACTTGTTTCTGCAAGGATTCTCTGCACATACGGATCAAAGATGTGAAGCAGGTTAAGTGTGATCCTGTATTTGCCTCTAAATTACTACCCTTTGCTCCCCCATAGATTCCAGAAACACAGTACTCCTGTTGGAGGGACTAACAAAGGATGGGGAGGAGGGCAGGTGATGGAAGGAAATAGCTTTTTATCTCCATGCTCCATGCAGAAGAGGCTCATCTTTTTTCCTTGTACAGGTCTAAGGAGAGGTGATAGAGTTCAATGTCAAGTAAATTTTAGCCAGACAAATCTCCCATAAGGGTGGAAATGATCCCTTAGAGACTAGATCCCCACAATCATGGGCAAGAGTACTACAGATATCTTATTCACAGCATCTGCTCCACACAACACCATAAATCGTGTATTTCACACACACAAAAAACCCCCCACAGAAATTTAATGTGCAAAAGGAACAGAGTAGAAGAGACTAAGGTCCATGAAATGGCACTGGATTATTTAGATAACGCTTTGGATAAATCTGAAAAAGCTCATGACCTATATTACAGAGCACCACAAAAACCAAACCAAACAGCTAAAAAACCCAAACAAAAAAAATCCATAAAAATCAAACAACAAACAGCCGTACCACCCTCAGAGCAAATTTCCTGCTGAGCCTAAATAAGACAATGACAGTCTAAACAAAAACACACCAACCAGGTAATAATTCAGTGGCAGAAGGAGCAGTCACATACCCTGATTTCAACTCCTCTCCAGCTGAAACCATTCTAGTTGACTCAGGGGACAACAGAAGGCAAACAAGCCTCAAAACAGGCACCCACTGCAACAGCCCTGTGCCCCACTGGGAAAGGGGCAGGAGAAATCTCTCCCAGCCCACAGACGAACATCAAGAACCCCAGGTCCCTTGATGTACAGGGCTAATAAAACATAAATCCTCCAAACCTCCAGTTATTCAGATTCCTTTCAAGGAAGATAACCTTTTGATCCAGGAAGACCACCTCTCTTTTCCAAGGAAAACAAACAAAGTCAGATAAGCAGGGACCCACAAAAAATTTCTTGTGTCAGAAATTTCTCTTTTGGTTATACACTTATATTTCCATAAGATGATCAAGACTCATTTAAGACATTTGCCTTCACAGTACTTGGGTGCAAGTGTTGATTTGCTGGAGGGCAGGAAGGTTCTGCAAATGGATCTAGACAGACTGGATTGATGACCCAAGGCCAATTGTATGAGTTTCAGTAAGGCAAAGTGCCAGGTTATGCCCTTGGATCACAACACCCCAAGCATCCTGGCTTTTATCAGGAATAGTGTGGCCAACAGGACCAGGACAATGATTGTTCCTCTGTACTGGGCACTGGTGAGGCTGCACCTCAAATGCTGTGTTCATTTCTGGGCCCCTCACTTTAAAAAGAACATTGAGGTCCTGGAGCATGTCCAGAGAAGGGCAAGGGAGCTGGTGAAGGGTCTGGAGCACAGGTCCTGTGAGGACTGGCTGAGGGATCTGGGGCTGTTTAGCCTGGAGAAGAGGAGGCTCAGGAGTGACCTTATTGCTCTCTACCACCACCTGAAAGGAGCTTATAACCAGGTCAGGGCTGGCCTCTTCACCCAGGTAACCAGTGACAGCATCAGAGGAAATGGCCTCAAGCTGTGCCAGGGGAGATTTATGTTGGACATTAGGAAGAATTTCTTCACTGAAAGGGTAGTCAGGCTTTGAGATAGGCTGCCCAGGGAAGTGGTGGAATCATCCTCCCTGCAAGTGTTACAAAAGGCGTGTGGATGTGGCACTTGGGGACACAGCTTGTTGGTGAACACAGCGGTGCCAGGTTAAGGGTTGGACTTGATGATCTTAGAGGTCTTTTCCAAACTTAAGAATTCTATTATTCAGAAGGCCAGTCTCAAGTGTCTCCAAGTTTTGCTTTTTCAATAGTTTGCAGGAGTTTATCCAGAATCATTATATTCATTATAATTTTTATTGTGTACTAGCAAATATTTTATCAAATGTCTTGGAACTTGAAACATGTCTCAAATTCATTTACAAAGGTGCAGGAAAAAAACAAAATCGACTACTGAAAATCAGACAAAATTAATTCCTTCCCAGGGCTTTGGTGGAAAAATAACCCTGAGATTACCAAGTCTTCTGATGCAACTGTCATTACAGCTTCCTACACACATATATTATTCTCTGTAAAAAACCCCCATGTTTCTAAAAATTGGTTACATACTTGTAGACAGAACAAAAAGTATAAATGTCACTTCATATAGTCATTTTAGCACAGAATATGGTGTATTGATTTTAATGTCTTGATATATGTAAAATAAATGGATTTTTTCTAACTATACATCACAGACATGCAAGGTGTGTAACAGCTGTACAAATTAATGAAATGTCAGCTGAGATCTGATCTGTGTGCAGTAAAGTTTGTGACAAATATTAAAATAATGGTACTCCTGCCTTTATATGTTGCACTAGGCAGATATGTAAAATATCTGTACAGCATCAAAACAGGTGAAAAATTAACCACAGTCATGCTGCTGCAGAAAAGATAAGCCTTTACCTCCCCTGCCTGCATGATCCCCCTGCTTTCTTATCACAGGCAACAGTATGTTTATTTGGGCATGCCATAGTCTAGATTCAAAAACTGAACTGACAAAAAAAAAAAAACCCCAGTTCTGAAGGGGGGATTAATAAAATAAATCCAACCCCAACCAATACCAAATCCATTAGATTTTGATGAAATGAGCTCCCTAACCCTAGGTGCTATTACCAGGACAGGTAGGGAAGCAGAAAACCACCATCTCTCCATGCCTGTGTCAACTTGGAATACCCTAAACAGATCATAGAAATCACGCTTACTCTGGTGTGTGGAATGAAAATGTTTATTGGTGTAAACTGGACAATTTATAACACTGTTACAGAACCCAAGACATCCACCAATTTATCCAGCACAAGAATATGTAACATGTTTGATGAAACTTATACAAGGAAAAAGAAAAAGCAGGGTTTTGCATTAAGTTCCTTTCTTCCCTACTATCAGGATCAGCATCTTCAGAAAAAACTGCTACATCGATGGCTCAGGGTAGTAGAAGCTGCACTTATATTCTTATTTTCAGATTATTATAGTAAAGCATTTAAGAAAACAAAAAAGGTCCTCTATGAAATCATGCCCATTAATCCAAGCTCATGTAAAATGTTCTGTATGTTTTGCACTTGCATATCTTGTTCTTGCTAAAAGCATGGTAGCTGAGCATATGCACTAGTCAGCATTAAACAACTAGCTATTTTTAAATGTTAACTGTACATGGTAGCATAAAATTACAAATGGTCAAAGATCCTGTGTTTTGGCCAGAAGGAAGGAAAATTATACAAATGTTAATAAGAGTCAGATTTTTTAAGGTCATACTTGTAAAATGATCCCAGTGCAAAGAAAATGTGCAGTTAATATTCTTACCTAATGCCCCATTCCCTCGTCTCCCTGCTACTTCAGTTGTATAGATCTTGGCCAATTTTTGAACCTAACTATTTGCAAAGCTCTTTGTGGGCTCTTTTGTCTCCTCATATTGCTTTTTAAAGGAAGAAAAATATACTTAAATTAACCTCTGTTGCAACTGCAGCTGAGTCAGTCAAATTACACCAGGGATTGATTTGCCTGTGTCTAAGTAAGTTCTGAACAGAGTTCTCTGGTCTGCTCAGATAAACTTTGGCAGAGTTGCTTTGTGTTTAGGCTTTTTATGTGAAACAGCATGTGCACTTGGGTGTCAAGATCCACAGGCAGCTGGAACCATCTAAATGTAAGGTAGAGCTTAGGTTTAGGGGTAGGACACTCAATGTAGTCTTCAGCTGCAGAACTCCCTTGGCTGCAGAAATCAGAGTGCCTTCACCAAGCTCTGATAGTGAGCTCTCTCAAACACAAGACCTTCCCTTTGCAAAACCTCTTCTGCAGTGATGTTTATCATGGGTTGGCATCAACTCTCCCAAGATAAACAATCAGAAATAATTCAGAACCTCAAATAATTAAGCAAACGAGAAGAAAGCAATGATCCAAGTACGGCAACTGTGAAAATACAAGAGAGAGATGGAGAACAGAGCTTTTCAGCTGAAGATCTGTATATGGAAGCATTAGGAAGACCTGGAACTCATAAACATGGAACCAGAATCCAGAAAGGAAGGATAAAGTAATAAAAAGTGGATATAATATGCACAAGATTTATTTCTGTTTGTTTGAAACACAGATTTTAACTTGTAAATTGTGTTGACATGCAAGAAACAGCATTCCTATTAAAAAAACCCACCCAGGAGAATTATGTTAGTATTGCTGGCATACAGCACAGTGAAAAAATGAGCAGCGATTCCCACAACTGCTGGCATATAGAAGAATTTCTAGCCTCAGGGCTGATGTGTTAAGTCCTTTCAATGCTAAGTGACAGTAATATACACAAGTTGCATACTCATACCCATTAGGATACAAATACCAGAAATGAGTTAACTGATCTGAAAACATTTTTTGGTGGTAGGAAACAAGCACAGAATCCAGGAACCATAGTCTGAAATTGCACATAGAAAGCTGAAAGGTGATGTCTAAGAAGAACGCACAAGACAAGAAGCTTAAAAGAAAAAAAAAGAAAAAAGGAAAATCCTAGACACTGGGGTGTTAACTTACATGTCTCGCAATGCCTCCCGTAGTCCCATATTCATAAAGTTTCTTCTGCATTCTCACTACAAGCTCTTTCATTATATGTCCTTTCAAAATTAATTTCTTTAAAAAGACTTATGCATGAACTGTTCTTGTTAAACCGTTTAACACTCCAATTAAAACAGCATGAATAAAAGAACATTTTGTAACTCAAGGTGACTGAAATCCCAAATGACTGTGTGATCGTAACTTCTAGTTCTTGCCTTTTTTTTTTTTAATAGTTCTTCTTTCTTTTCTGCCATCCCTTCTTGTTCTCATCTTAATTTAAAACCCAGTCTGTCAACCTTCTGTATGATATCAATTGTCAGTAGGGTACTACTTGGTACAAATCAGTGTCAGATGAAAACCTTAAAGAAAAAAGGGCCTGTTTTGAGAGGAGCTCTACATACACACAGCCAGGTAAGTGATAAGCATACAGTACTAAAAAGAGGCACCTAGGACTATTTCGTTGGGGCTTATCTGATTATCAGGTTTAAATCAAGAAATTCTTCCTTTCTGACAGTATGTTGTAACAAATCCTATTCAGCACTCTCAATCCCTTAATCCAGTGGATTGCATCACTTGCAGAATAACTTTAATAGAAAGGACATAAAATTCAATCATGAGATGAATAAATTAGGACCTTTCACAATAGAGTGTGTGTGAAATAAATCCGGCGAGGATGTGTTAGGGCCAAAACAGCTCTCTCATTCTTGAAAAGAAAAACATAATAAATTGTTACCTGAATTAGTAGATTATCTACTTAATTCCTTTAGGTCCTTCCAGAGAATCTCATGATAGAAGACACCTGTAAAGACTGAAGGGAGTTTAATACAGAAGCAGTACATCGCCAGAATGACCTTCCTAGAATATCCATGAGATTAAACAAAAAAAAACACCAGCAAAATAAATCCAGATCCAAATATACACTGCTACAATTACAAAAAAAATTTCATGCTTATAGCAGGAATTAATCACAATTCTCTTTCTCTAATAAATTAATAACATGAAGGCAGATTTGGCATTTAACTTATTTCCACATTTCAGCATGACATGCTACCTGTACCTGAAACTATCATCTCTATTTTTCTTCTCCTTATTTTGCTATTTCTTCTTCCCTTTTCTGACCAATACTGCCATCCTATGACCACCCCCTTACTCTCCATAAATGCCTTCTTTCACCTGACTTTTGAACTCCATGCCTCCTCTGTGCTCTCTAATCCCTGATTCCCATGCAGCATCTCTACCTACAGAAAGTGCAATCTCTTCTTGTTCATCGGGTTCATCTTCTCTCTTCTTCCCCTTTTCACTACCAGACCACCCCATAATCAGTACTTCTAGTTAGGCCGTAACTCCTGGTGAGTAAAGAAGTAAGTAAAGAAGCTGTCACAATTCAGAGACAAGTTAAACATCTTAACCTTCTAGAAAACAATCCAGAGCTGTGTCAGACAGCAGGGCTTAAAAAATACTGATAACGTCTATGAAGGCTTCACTTTGAATCACTAGGCTTGCCAGACCCCAAGCTTCTCCAGGAAAGACAATGATTCATCTTCAACCTTTGGAGTAGGTGCGGAGGAAAAAATCTCAGCAATTACATCACAATGCTCCATTTGCAAGGCTAATTTTGGGAACAAAATGGAAAGTGGGGAAATGTATGTAGTTTTACAAAAACTAGATTAATTCTTAGTTTAATAGTTTGCAAAATGGCTGCCTTGGACTCCAAAGCCTGGCTCTGCACCAAACCATAGTGTAATGAGTACCAGAGGCTTAAAGTAAAAAAAGGAAAACTGAGAAAGACAAAAGGATTCCGTGTAAGAATATTAACAGGTGTCATGGGCTAGCATAGTTTAAGTTTTTAAGGAAGACTCCATCAGCCTCAGAAGTGATCTTTTTGCAAGTAACCAAGTAGAGAGGACTCACAATCTGGCTGTATTCAGGAATATGCATTCTCCAAAAGCCTATGACACCTAGGAAAGCCTGTGTTTCCTTCTTGAAAAATTCTCAAACACTTTCTTTGCTGTGTTCCCCCACACAATGATGTCATCAATGTACTGTAGATGTTCTAATGTCTCACCCTTTTCTGGAAGTTAGCATGTACCTGAACACCAAAGAAAATCTAAAAAGAATAAGAAATTACTTGCTAGCCTTTGCTCTGTCTGGGTCTTACTTTTGTTCCTACTTTTCTGAAAGGTGGCGTCCATGCTATTGGTGACAGTTTTTTGTGGGAAGGAAGAGAGAGACTATTATCAACAAGAAATGCCACTGCCATGCCAGAACAGGCATAGCTGAGTATTAATCATGCTAAAAGATACAGCTCCCTGCATCTAGACAGACCATTACAGAAAACAATTACTTAATCTTAAAATGGCAAAAGAAAAAAATTTAGAACTCATGGGCTCTATACTGGTAAGTTAGATTTTCTTGTTACCAAAAAGTGTGAGCAATGCAAGTGAAACATGTCTGCACGTAGAATTTGTCCTGCCAGTGGCTCACCTGAGCCATGGCTCTCCTCTGCTGGGACTACATACGCTCCACATACAATGGAAACAAGTCAGGTCATGCATCAGTCATACACCATGACTGAAAGTGTAGTAGAAACTAGGAGTTCATATAAACAGGAAGTACCTTAAGGTGAACTATTTAATACCAGAAAGCTGGATTTTTGTCATCTCACTGTTTCCTTTACTGCTCCTCTGTTAACAGTCAGTTGTCATCTAAGGCTCCTTAAAGGAACATGAATAAATATTGAAATGTTATTGCCTTCTGCTTGTTGCTAGAATTAACAGCAAAAGGTAGCAGCCACCAACTGCCCAATAGTTCAGGAAGAATTGCTAAAGAGTCAGAAAGGTAGCAGGAATTTCAATCAATGGCTAGACAACTATCTCTTATCCCCAAAGTCCTTCAAAAGAAAACAAACTACCGCACTTACAATTTTCCTTTTGGGAAGTCAATCAGAAAGATAACAAACCACATATGTCAGATATTACACACATCACTTGGCATCCTCTGGAAAGCATTCAGAGAAACTATGGTGATGAGTAAGGTATAAAAGCCTATATAAACTTTTTTGAAAATTGCAAAGAAAGTCATAGCAAAACCTTGCTTGAAGGGAGCTTTCTTGTGGTTTATTTCCAGAAAGGTTTAATCCAGAACAGAAACAAAAAATGATAAAACCAAATCAGATTTAAATGAAACTAGCATTTTCTATGAAGGAAAGCTGTTTTTTCTGATTCTCCTGGACCTACCCATGCCACTCTTTAATAAAGAGCAATTTCTGATAGAGTTGCCTGTATTAACCCCCAAGCTCCTGAAAGAGATGCATTACCCTCGACTCTTTACAGAGCTGTATAGGAATGATGAGACAGTGATTGTTTGCAGAAAATGTGGTCCATATACAACAAGAAACTGGTACCAAGAAAGCTTTCCACAACATGAATGTGTGTCTGGGTATGACAGCTTGAGACAGCAACATCAACCTAAACTAACCTAGCACACAAAAAAAGCCCCAGTTTTGGTTGGGTTTCTTCGAAAGCATCTTTAGACTTCCCTAGAGAAAGGCTCTGCCTACAAGTGAAGACCATGCATGATATGCAACTGCTGGAATTCATGAAGTGCAGTTAAGTAAATTCATATGCTACTTAATAAAGATGTAAATAAGGAGAAAACAGAGAGAACACCATAATGCTAGCAAAGTCACACCAGTATGAAAGATTCCACTTCCAATAAAACATCAAACCTAACAGAAATAAATGACTTTATTGCTGACTCTAAAAAAGAGTGCAAGTGAAATTGTTACTTTCACCCCAAAAGACCTTAAATTATATCCTAGTGAAGTTACAGTAAGTTATTTTGTCTCTGCAGTTAACTGTGAGGGTAAATTTCACATAAGTTTTGAAGCCAACTTTTCAAATCATAAGTAGATCTAGGAATAACTATCAATACATCTACCTTAAATCATAAAAAGCCCCAAAACACCAGGACATTCGATAGAAGTTTGATTACAGCTGTTTTGTAGGGATTTGAAGATAGACTGTAATTAAGAGATAGTGGGGTTTCTAGAAGATCCTAGTAGATGATGCTTTGAAATTTTAACCAGGAGGGAATTAACAGATAAAAGAAAATTAAAAGATTAGTAGCAAACAAATACTTAGCCATCAAGCAACATTTTCCCTGCAGATTGTCTTGTTAAAACAGGTCAAACAACCAATAACAGTAACAAAAAAACCCCCAAAAACAAAACAAAACAAAACAAAAAAAACAACAAAAAAAAACCAAACAAAACCAACAAACAAAAAGCAACAAGCAGAAGTCTGCAACAGTTGCAGAGATGAAACAATTTTCCTCAGCTGAAATACTTTATAAAAAATGTAGTATACACCCAATGGACTGTACTGGGAGCTGTCACTGAGCAAACACATCATTCGAAGCCTCTCAAACTGCAAAACACCAACAGGACTACTGAGGCAGGGGACATCCCAGAATCTGTACAGGGAAAATAAGGTCCCATGAAAGGTCCATGGGCACTGGCCCAGCCAGCTTCTCCCACAGAAGAGACAGCAGGGTCAGAATGGAGTGAGGCATTATCCAAAGTAAGGAGTGGCAGCTGCTCCTCAGAAACAACTGGATCTTGCTCAACCAGGTTCCCATAAAATGAACTCATACTCAGAGACCTGCACCAATTCGTGATTGGACCTGAGGTCAGGGACACAGTGCAAGGTATTATAACAGTGCAAGGTATTATACTTCATCCATTATACCTCACTCCTGCATCAGGGGTTAGCCTCGAGCTAATATAACAGTAAACTGATCCTGTTTACCTTCAGACAAGTAATAGCTGTATCTGGCCATGCCAAAAGGACATACGGTTTTCCAAAACTAGGGAATGTAACCGAGCAGAATGGCAAAAACTGCTCCTTGATTAAGAAACAGTAAGTCCAAGTGGCTCTCATAAATAGCTCTGTGCTATAAAAAGACATGGGGGTGCTAATGTGAGTCAAATAGAGGCATAATTTTCATTTCTTCTCTGTTTAGTCACCTCTCCAAGCTTTATAATTGTGTTGAGTTTCCTAAATAAACATTATTATTTTCTTTCATCTACCATTGGAAGTGCAAAGTAAAGGACAGCAATTGATCATAATCATCTTATTGGCAAGGTGAACCCATAATCAGGATTCTGGTCTAAGTAGAATCCAGTGTATTAGAAGCCTCTTCCCAGAAATCCCTGTGAACATAGTACTAAATCTAAACACTACAGAGACAAAAGTGGTACCCACTAAAGATCTTAGAGGAAACACTGCCAGGAATTCTGATGATGACAGCCATCATCTTTGCTGATGAGAGCCAAAAAGTGCCCAAGGTATCTGAAAAGCTGTCTGGATCAGTGGGCTCAAAGGCTATTGGCCAACAGTTCAAAGTCCTACTGACTGGCAAACAAAAGTGCCATTCCTCATGAGTCACTTCTGGGGCCGCCACTGCTTCACATCTGCAGCAACAACCTGATCAGCAGGAGAGAAGGACCTGCCCTCAGGAGCTCCTCGGGTGACAGCAGCTCAGAGGGAGCTGATGGCTGCAGGGAGGCCCCAGCCCTGCAGAGGGACTCCTGGCACTGGTCCCTCCCTGTCACTGCCGGCTGCAGGGGTGAGCTGCCAGGACGCCCAGGACGCTGAGGGCACAGGCTGGGGCTGCAGGCCAGGGGCAGCCCTGCAGGGACGGGGCTGGAGCCCAGCAGGGGAGAGGGAGAGCACGAGTCAGGAGTGGATCCTTGTCGTGCTGGAGGCCAAGCACATCCTGAGCACGAGTGTGGCTGCCAAGTACAGGGAAGGGGCTGTGCCCTCGGCTCAGTAGCTCGTGAGGCTTCATCTGGAACACCCTGTGTCCAGATTTGGGACCTCCTGGGACAAAACCAGTCTTGACAGCCAGGAGAAAATCCAGAGCAGGGCCCAAGGGTGGTGGTGCAGCATAGGAAAGAGCAGGCTGAGGGGAGGGAATTTTTCCCTTCATATACCTGCCAGGAGTCACAGAGAAGACAGACTCTTCTCAGAGGTGCAGAGAGGAAAAGGACAGGAGCCAACAAGTTGGAGCAAGGGCAGAGTTGCCTGGGAATTGGGGAACAAAAGTTTCCCAGAGAAGATAAGCCCTGAGTCAGGCTGTTGCAACCGAGGCTGCAGAAAATCCATCTCTGGAGACCCTCAGGACTTCATGGGAAAAGGTCCTGTGCCACTTGATTGAGCCTTTGAGGTAGCCCTGCTTTGAGCAGGCGGCTGAGCAGAGACTTTCAGGGGTCCCTACCAATCTGCATTCCTCCTTGAGTCGGCACTGGGTTGGTTTGTTTGCCTTTAAGAGGGTGAGCAAATATGGGGTTGGGGGTGGGGAGCTGACAGGGGAACCTGTGAACCTTTTTGCTCTGAATGAGAGGTGTCTGTGACAGATGCAGGCACAGGCATGGGCAAATGGATCCACATGGCAGAGGAGGTCTGTAAGCTCTGCCAGAGCGCAAATATCTGTGATGTCCAAGAACGTGGACACCTCTCTTTATCTGTCGCTATTTTCTTAAGGAACTTCCTTCCTGTTTCGAAGACCCTCCTGCTCCCAAGGCTTCATATGCCATTTGCATAAGGGATTAATTATAACCAGGGCTGTGCAAGCAGCAAAGATGTGAGTAAGGGAAAACCTGTTGGATCATCAAAATTGCTCACTTTGGAGTGGAGGAGTGTAGACGATTACACATGCAGATGCGTATGCATACACACAGGGTTTATTTTATTTTGCCTTTTAATATTTGCTGTTATCATAAGGTGTATCCACATGTCCTTCTCAGGCTTCTGGGTTTAGTATAAGTATTTGCAGACTGGTCCCATGACTAGAAACTTTCAGAGGTCCCTCTCAATGCAGTATTTTCCCCAATGCCTTCTGACATTAATTCTGTGGATGCTTATAAACACAAGAAAAAACCGCTTCAGTCGTAACAGGCCATAAGCCAGGGACAAGCTTCTAAACCTGTTGATAGTAGAGATAAGGTTTCAGGTAGAATGAAGAAAAGGAAGCCTTATCAGAGTATCAATCTTCTAGGACCTTCCAGTAGAAATTTTAGAGCAGTAAAGATAAATGGGCAAGTCCTTAGCTTCTGCTTCTTGCTGATAGCCAGAAAAGGGTCCTGTAGACAGCTCTTTTTGAATCCCAGAAATCACAACAACATGTGAAATACTACAACATTTACACTGGCAAGGCCAAGAGATTAAACAAGCCCCAGTTACTTCCACAGTATAACATTTTACAAGAACATACAGAGTTTCTCCCTGTACAGCCTCAATTGACAATGGCTGACTTTAGAAGATTTCCCTGATTCCTTCTAATCCCACATTTAATTCTCATTCCCTTTGAGAAAATGAACATGGATACAATTAGTCTGTTCAAGAAGCATTTAGCAGAATATCAGACTTGGTACAATAATAAATAGCTTCTCCCGTTTCACTGAGGCCCTATCCTTACATCTCATAAATGTGAAGGTAATAGCTGACAGAAACAATTTTTCCAGTTCACAATATCCAAGAAGAAAGCCAGACAATGAAGGGGCAAGTTTCACAACAAAACCCAGGCATGAACTTTATCGTTTACATGGATCAAGTTGCTGAAAGCTACAGTTTACCATTTCAAACAAATGACCTGGTCTAATGATTAAGCCAGACTTGATAGCAGATGCCAAAAAAGCCCATCAGCCATGTCACAAAACCCGAGACCAGCAGCTGCTGTCTGCCTTATTTAACAATAAGGATTGCTACCAAAATCCTCCCTGGTCACATTTTTCTATAACCACCAAGACCACAGGCATCTTAAACCCAGTAAAGTCCAGCTATGACAAGCTGTCCTCAACACCACACCATGTCCTAGACTTAATATAAAAGACATGGTGAGGCTGGCCCAAGAGAGCCTGCTAGGAACCAGCCTGATTAGCAGGAACAATACAACACAGTGGCCTAATTGAAGCTTGAAGCATTGCTGTTATTTCATTCAGCAAAACTGTTTTCAAATGTGATAGTTGAATAACTGGGTTAAGTGCATTGCCTATGTTATGAACCTGACAAAAGGAACCAGCTGGAAACTGAGCTGGAGCTGAAGCTCTTTATCATCACAAGTGAAAAAATCTGGATACTATAGGAGACAAACTGTCACAACAACAGAGGCACCAAGAAGATCAGATAGCAAAAATGTTTGCAGGTGTCTTTTGGCTATAATCCAGAAGATTCAATCTAATTCAGCATGAAAACTAAAGTAAATCCACAAACTTAGCTGCAACTCTATGCAGTGGGTACATTAGAAACTAAGGATTATCAGTGAAAAAGAGGGGGAAAACAAAATTAGTAAGAAGATACAACTGGAAAATGTTAAAGCTCCCTCATAGTGAACTGGAATGGGGCAACCCTGAAAGTACATACACACTGGGGAAGGGNTACAACTTCCTTGTGAGGGGAAGACGAGGGGCAGGCACAGATCTCTTCTCTGTAGTGACAGTATCCAAGGAAATGGCCTGAAGCTGTATCAGGGGAGGTTTAGGCTGGATATTAGGAAAAGGTTTTTCACCCAGAGGGTGGTCAGACACTGGAACAGGCTCGCCAGGGAAGTGGTCACAGCACCAAGCCTGACAGAGTTCAAGAAGCATTTGGACAATGCTCTCAGGCACATGGTGTGACTCTTGGGATGTCCTGTGCAGGGCCAGGAGTTGGACTCAATGATCCTTGTGGGTCCCTTCTAACTCAGGATATTCTGTGATTTTGAGATTCTGTGTATATGCACACCAGGTGACAGCTCAGTTCCTTTCCTATGACAGATGTTGAAAAGGACCCAGGGAAAGTTCAATAAATAAGTAAACCAGTTTCTATCATGTGAACTGACAGACTGGTTGAACCAATTCCAGGACTCCAGAAATTTTTAAGATTTTAACATTCTCAACGCCTAAGCAAGTTAAATAGGAAGCCATCTGAGCTTCAACCACTTTTCAGAGGATTAATACACCTTTATTCTCAGAGCCTGTATGTTGTTCTATACTTAAGACAACGTCAAAATTTACAGTTAATTCACATTCAGTTTTGAGTTCTGCGATATGAATATAAACGCCTCAAATACTAACAAACCATAATAAACATGATTAAGTTTAGGACTCTTCTCAAATGGAAAACAAAGTTATACCTGAGAACAACATATAGCAGAACTAATGGACATGCATTTCTGCTATTTCGAACAAAGCTGCTGTCTTTAATAAATCTTATAACTTTACAGAGAATTACACTGATGTATTATTTTTTAAAATAGTGCCTGGAAATGAAAAAAGATATTTTATTAATTTTTCTTACAGGAAACTGTGTGCAGTCTGTATTACAGTTACAATTTCAAGTCAGCATTGCAAAACAGATTACTTCATCGCCATATGAATCAGCAATGAAGCCAGCCATTGCTGCAAGAAGGTAAAATCTGAGAAACAGCATCAAAACTGAAGAGAGGCTCCAACATTCTCAGTGCATTCTGCCAAAGTACAATAGTTGCCCAGCTGTGTTCTGTACAGGTTATGTACATAAAGACAATGCAAAAATTATATACAAAGGGCTTCCTTAAGTTGATCAGCTCACTCCATGAGAAGGAAATTCAGTCGAAAACAGCACAAACTAATACTTACAGGAATAAGTTCAAGTACTCAGACTTCAGACAAGTAACATAACAGACATGCCCACAAATGGACAAAAAGTGATTTGTACTTTGAAACAAGCCCCTAAGACACAGCAAAGATTTTTATTTTTGTTTAATCCTTTGCAGAAGTCCCTGCAACTAGAATATTCTCACAGTTGTGCTGAAACATGAAAACAGAGATTCTTAAAAATCACACTGAACAAGAACACACAATCAGAACTAGAGACTTAAGTTTGGAGGCATTTTCCAAGCACTTTACAAACCAGCACACTCTCCCTTCCTGTCACTAGTCTACAAATGTTCTCTTTTCTGTGATACTCAGCAACTGAAGAGTCCATAATTCTATCAACCCAAGAGGCCAAGCAGGCCCAACTAGGTGAACACCACCATGTTGCTTGGTGCAACACTTACAGTACACAAACTCTTCTCCATCTGATCTTTCACACGTTACCTGTCTGAATTTACAATACTGAAACATGACTGACACAGCAAGTGTGTGCTTTGGCATAATTTAATTTCAGGTTTCTCTATTCAACAAAACCTCTGGCAGAAGGGCATTATGCGGAAAGGTGAACAGAGAAAAGTCCATTTGTATCAAATGTTTGCAAAGTTTATCTCCTTAGTTCAGGTATCTCTATGAAACACCAACTCATTGAAGCATAAACCACCAAATACCCCCCCTTTAAAACCCGTTTCTTGAATTAACACCATTCCATGACACGAAAGTATGATCTGCTACTCTTGGAGTTACCAGTCTTACATATCCCATTGTGCCTCAGTCATTAAAATCAGGCAGGTTTTGAGGTTTCTTTCAGAGTTCATGCCATTCACTTGTTCACCTCAATTTTTTAACATAGGCAGAAGCCCTAAGAATACTGAATTACTCAAAACGGTTTGTAAATTGAATATATACCTATTTACCAACTACCTTTGTTACATTTGCCAGGCATCCCACAATGTTACAGAAGCATAGCCTGGTAATACATTGCAAACTGAGTGCATGGGAAAAAAAACAACAAAGAAAAATCCACAAGTGACATCTATCATCTAGGTATGATTTCTCTCTGTGTAAAGCTAACAGAATCATAAGCTACTATTGACACAGAGCCAGCTGAAAATGTGAACTGCAGCAAGAGACATAATGCAGATAAATGTCCCTTTTTTGTGCTTTAAAGAGTTCCACAGGCTCTTTCTTCTAAATCCTTTCATTAATTACACTGTCTAGTAGAATCCAACATTTTTGGCAGAGGCTAACTTTTTCTTGTTGCATATTGAGCCTGCTTTCCCCTTCCCCAGCCCCATCAGCTTTAAGAGAGAGTGGTTATTCTGTGAAAGAATATGGAATCTGCATCCAGACACATGCTCTGGGCAGTAAACAAAATGACTATGGGCTACAAGTTGTACCTAACAAGTCGTTACACAGGAATTAGTTCAAACTTCTCAGCACTCAAATATGCATTTTTATGTAGCAGTACACTGATTACAGTTACTGTTACCATCTCCTTCTAGAGCTAGATTTGCTGCTATTTTAAGGTCTAGTTTTATGATTACATCTTCTGACAAAATGAAGGCATCATCACTCAGTTCTTTTAGGCACACACATTACAGGAAGGTACAGTAAGTACAGCTAGGCTTCATTTGTGTAATTATTGAGGACTTTTGGCATGGTAGTTTAGATACAGTTTCTAAGAGAGCAACAATACCATTGGGAGGAAATATTCCTCCATCATCAAATTTGTTTGTAAATGGAGACAACTGCAATACCATGGACACATGCATGTTCATAAGCAGAGCCTTGCTCAGTCATAGAAAAAAGTGATGACAACTTTTACAAGCAGAAGTGGCTAATCTCAAATCTGGGGATACTACAACACTCAGTTATAAACAGACTTTGCTGAGGTGAATGTCACTATTGCAGTGGCACAGGACTGACTTTGTGCTCACTGGAGCAGCAGCTCTTCAGTGAAGGGAACAGCGAATTCTGGGGAACCGATTTGTTAAACACCGCTGAAGGAACACGGCAGAGATGTGGGTGTTCAGTGCTCTGATTTAACAGTCATTTGAAATGAGTATGAACAGACAGCATTACAAATCAGCAGGCTGTGCCTCAACTGAGAAATTAATCAGTGTGTTGTGATTTCTGGAAAGTAGCACTTACTTCAGTGGACAGAGAACTGCCCCAAAACAAAAGGACGTAAGAGGAAGGGAAGGGAGAACCTCTGTAGACTAATGTCTCTCTTGTCGGTCACGAAGGAAAATTAATGTTATTTTTATTCCTTTAGAAGTATTTCAAGCAATTAAATCCCATTTACTTTGGTGGTAAACAGTGCTTGCTAGAATCAGGTCTCTTCCCATGCAAACAGCAGTACTCTTTAGCCTGCAAGTTTCAAGGTCACGCAGTATTAAACTTGCAAACACATTGGCACAAAGAAGGTAATAGATGTTGTCAACAACACTGACATATCTTCCTGAAATAATCCATCTTTTAATTTTCATATTCATTAGAAAATTCAAATTACTTTAAATGTGTCATGACACAAAACAGAGCCTATAAACCTACACGTTTCTCAGTTAGGGAGAAGTTATTCTTATCTGTGAGCTACTTAGAAATCTGATAACTAAAATAAGTACTGTCGTTTGACAGAAAAAAGAATCCAAGACATACAAATGAAAAAGTCTTCTACCTTAAATAGACAGAAGATATGCTTGAACTGTACAGTGTTCTAGGATCTGCACAGTATGCACACACTCCTCTTAGAGGGCCCAGTGCACAAAGTTCAGTATGGTGCATCTGAACATCAGCCAGTTTAACACAGTCTCTTTCTGAAGCAGTCATTATTTAAATGCAGATTTATGTAAATTTTTTATGTAAATCTTTAATATACATTCAATACTTCCTTCTTCTGTACTTTCTGTGCCCCTTGTAGTACAAGTAAATCTAACTAAACCCATCTTCATTTTTTCGGCATTGTGAGGTCAGAGACTGTATGAAATCAATGATTAACAATTATTCTTGAACTGAAGTGAAGCAAATCAATTTCAATAATTATAGCTCACAGAATTCAGTAAATTTGCCCTGTCCCTTTTCAGTGCAGTTGATCAAGTTTTACTGCTGTTTCCATGTTAAAATAAATTGTTTTGATTATACACATTTGGGTTTTTTTTCCCTTTATTAAGTGAATTGCAGCTATCTAGAAATCACTGCATCTTGAACCTGGAAAAACACAAAACAATGGATCCCTACCTCAGTATCCCATTGCTCTTCAGAACAATTAAAAATTACTTCTGTTTTGATTTGGATGTTCAATATATTAAATTAGCACTTCATTCCACAGGAATAGAGGCCACTGGATAGAGGGAAACTTTCTTGCTTATGCAAGTTGTTTGATACCTAAAGCATTTCAAAAGATTTCCTCGCTCAGGAGGTCTGGAATGAAAAGTAGCTTTTTATAAATATGTATATTTAACCTTAAAGTATGGTGGATGAGAAGTGTATACAACAATAAAAGCAGGAAAAACAGTTTTCCACTTTTAATCTGGACAAGACAAAATCCCACTCGGTCTTCAAAAAGTGAAGTTACCCAATTTTTACTTACACTGCGCTCTCAGGGACTGCTGTATCCCAGAACTCACTACTGGGCTGTAGTCTGGGGAAAGAATTCCTCCAGAAAATCTCAAAGGATGGAGTGAAAAAGGCAGCAAAATTGTAACCAAGTAGAAAACACTGAACATTGCAAGAAGCATCACAAATACATACAGCTGGGTTTGTGTTTTTAATAAATTAGGGCTGGTCACTTTGTCTGCTTTGCTCAGTTCCTTTTTTATCCTCTCTCAGCTTTGCAGCTTTGGCTCTTTCCCTATCTACTCCCCAAACTCAGGCTAAATGCCAGGGATATTTGATAGCTGAATTGCAGTTCCTAAGGGCAGTCTGGATATAAATTCAGATCCAAAGTCCAACCCAAACCAGTAAAAATCTTTCAGAAGTCTCACAGAAATAACTCTGGTTATTTCTATGTCTTTCCCTTCTAACACCATTCTTGTCATTGTCTGGTAGATTCATGTTTACCACTACTCCACCATTAACGTCATCTTTTGTTGAAGTCCCACATAACCCAGGTTCCTCACAAAAAAACATCAGTCAGTATTTTCTATACAACATGTGGGTAGTAAGTAAAATGAATATTACTCTGAGATTTTAGAGACAGAAAGGTCCTAAAGTTAAGGATATTCATAAATATTATACACAGGAGAAAAACAGGTGAAAATTTCTCATTCTTTAGTTATAAAGTTGCAACCTAGGCTTGTATTCTAAAACCCGGAGTCTTCATAGTCCTTAAGAATCTGACTAAAAACACTGTTCTTCCAAATATGATAGACAAAGGATAGTACAAAGGACTTGTCCTAGGTTACAATGTAAGATGTAACCTAAAGCATGTATTCTATCACCATCTGTTAAAACCAGGTGGGGCAGTGCTCTTTATCTCTTCCATGACGCATCCCTGATAACTCCCTCCAGGGGATATCTTCTGTTAATGGGCCATCCAGCCTCACTGCATGACTCACAAAATTACATCATCCATTGTGAGATGCTCCACCCAGGGGGAGGAACCAAGCATTCCTACCTGGATATAATCTGTGGTTTGGAACACCACACTCAACCCTTACCTACTGGATTCCCAGAGGACAAGAGCTACCACTGGATCTTCAGGTGAAGACCAGACACTTCTACAGGATCACCGCTTCAACAGGACCACTTCACCTGGACTGCTGCCACCAGCCTGACTAACAGGGTGTCAGGCTGTATCCTGACTCTGTCAGTGTTCTTGTACTATTGCATTTATTTTAATTTTCCTATTAAATTATAATTCTGACTTGTGATCTCCCACTGCTTTGTTTTCAAACTACTACAGGGCTGAGAAAGAGAAACAGAATCATTCCTAAGAAAGACCCACCCCAGGCAAGAAAAAATAGAAGGAGTTTTCTTGCCGTAGCTTTGGGCGTTTTTGTTATGTGCACATTTTCTTTGATTCATCTATTCTAGGAGAATGATGCACCATACAAGCAATGCCAATGTTTTGTTTGCCCAACATTGGGTCAAACAAATGTGCCTGCGTGGAGTTTTTATTGAAAATCTCATGTAACTAAAATGTTTGCATGGCAGCACAAAGATACAAGGCTGAGTACAGAGACACACTACAGTTTATTCTGCGTCACTAACCAAGCACAACGAGTAGATTAAGGAAGGACTGTCATATAAGAATACATTACTCTCTGTTATTAAAGTAACTGTCCAAAGCTACATATCAAAATTATTAAACAAATAGTTTAGTAAGCGTTACAGTCTTACAGACGCAGAAAATTACCTAGTTTACCCTAACAGACCAGTTTACTTTTAAACTATCAGAAAAAAAAAAAAAAAAATCGAAAAAATAGAAGACAACAATTGGATCAAGTAAGTTGATTACTCAGTAGTTGGTAAAGGACTGAAGAACAGTTTTTGTAATTTGCCAGTTTGAGCCTGGGCTAAACAATTCAACTATTTGGGTTTGTAAATCACTTGTCCTTCAAATAAATTCTTAAGGAATTTTCCCCATCACTAAATTTCCAGCTGACATTTCTCAACCTTCTCCTCTCTCTCATTACTATTTTTTTCTATAGAAAAGTATTAAAGCCCATAATAACAGAACAAACCCTGGCAGACTCATTCTTTATCACTGCATTTTAGGTCATCACTTGATGGCTGTTTTCTATAAATACCTTTAACTCATGCACACAGCATCTCCCCTGATTTCAACTCACTCAAATTACTGAACTTTAAAATGAGAACTGTGATCTGGGACAGTCTAGCTTTAACTGAAAAACCATCACTTCTTCTTGAATAAAGACATTGCGTAACATAAAGAATTACATTGCTCTTGATATCTGTTGGAAACATAATCCATGGCTGAGCTCTGCACTGAACTAACTAATAGAAACAGGTAAGTTCCAGCCTAAAAATGGTATCACAGTTTTCATTAATGCTTTGTCAGAAGAAGAGATTAATTATAAATAGAATGCACTATAAACATGATGGCAAGCCATGAAATTCTTGCTAAATTTCTCTTAGGAAAAATGTTGAGCTTCAGTAAGATTTATGAACAAGCATAAACGCAGGAAAACCTAAATGAAACTTCCAAATTGAACTATACACTGATTTTCAGTTTGATGAGGACTGAAAATATCAACCTTGGCTCTCTCTAAGATGTCAGTCACTATTTTGTCAACAATATAGATGCTCTGCAGAACCTAGAGTACAGTCAGTGATATTAAACCAAGCCCACAGTTTTTTTTCAGTGAGCTACCAGTTTAAGCAGAGAGGCTGAGAACTGCAAAATGTGGCAAGAAGCAGATTCCTATTTGTGAATATTCCTGTAAAAGTTTTGATGGCATTCAAAAAACATGAAAAAAATCTTCTGCTTTATGTGTGATTCAGGTCATGTTATTAGGTTAGTCATTTTTATGGGAATCTTGAATGATCTTTGTGCATTTTGGGATTGCTTCTTTTGTGTTGTACATACGGTGCCTTTGAGGAATGCCTCATTCACTTGAAAACATAGTTCTAGAAACAATGTCTTGTCTACTACTTTGCCCCTTGTCATGTTGCCTTAGAAGTAGAGGAGGAGAGCTGATTCAGACAGGGATAGCTTCCTAGTACATTTCCTTTTGATTAAAGACAATATTATTCCATTCTATGCGGTAGGCAAAAAAATTCTGCTCTATTAACAGTCTATAGCACCCTAATGAACTCTGGCAGAACACAGAAGGAAAACCAGGTCCCTACTGAGTTCTCTGAAGGAGCCCTAGTCAACCAAAGGAAAATCACGGGCAAGATGTTAAGCAGGAGAGCTCAGACACAAACCTGTCTACAAAAAAAAATGAAAAGCTTATTCTAAGGGGGAAAAGTTTTCTATTATAAATAATAATAGGACACTTTCAGTGGACGCTTATTAAACACGTTTTTTTCTGCACCATTTGTGAGTCAGATTCCCTTGTCTATTACTATAAACATAGTGTCACCAGTTAGTTTTGCCTAAGTAGCCCCCACTGGCTTGTTTAAACTGGAGCATTCCTTTTTAAAGACTCATTTCTTTTTTAGTTACTTTGCATGCAGTGCGAAACAGTGCATGCTCTGCTAAAACAGAGCTGCACAGGAGGAGGCCAACTGCATAATAACTCTTGAAGAGACTGACAATAGCTGGAATTAAATTATGCTTTCATTTTTCTTATGTGTTTCAATCTGATTTGTCTTAATAGCAAGTTTGCAACATGTTAATTATCAGGACTTGACACTGTACAGTTGGTATTTAGTAGAAGAGTGATTTGACTAGGAAAGTGAAAACTTCTAAATAACTTATATGCACACAAATGCTTGGCAAAAAATCAGATTTGCAATTAAGCAATCTACTGCATTACCTACAAACTCAGAATTTCTAAAAATGACCATCATAAACCACCATGTCTCAGATATCCTTTCATTTGTCTAGTGGTCCTAGAAAATCACTAGAGACCACCTACACTGCACAAAAATCTACCCATTACATAAAAGCCAAATGAACAGTAAAACACAAAAAATCCACAGAGAAACCTCTGAGCTGAGCTGAGACCTGTTACTGTGCTGTGTGTAATCCTATCATTGGCCAGTCAATGGGAGTGAGACCCCATACCAAAAGCAGCACCAGCATTTCTCTGAAGCCAGTGTAGCTGCACCTTACTGCAGCTCTGAGTTTGGCTCACTTAGGCACAGAATGCACCAAGGAGGTGACAGGAGCAAATCTCAAGTGCTGAAAGTAACATATTCATGCATTCCTGAAGTAATCAGAAATTAGACTAAAATGTTATTTAAAAAAATAAGTGAGAAAGAACTTGCTGACATGAATTTGTCCTTGAAATATCTTCAGGTAATATAAAAGGCTTCCCACGATACTTGTATGAATTGTCTCTCTCACCCAGATCCTGGGTATCAACTAGCCTCAGTTTCAAATATATTCCAAATAAAACACTTTGCACATCCTCCCTGAATGTGTTCTTTTTTGAGTGGGTGTGCTGGGCAGTTTGGCAGAAAGCATTTGCTGTAATTAGACAAACACTTCAGGAGAAACAGCTGAATAGGTTTTCAAGGAAATGCTGTACCTAGTTAGATTTGTGCTTCTGCTAATAACAGCCTCTACCAGCTTCAACCCTAAAGATCTGAGATGCAAAAGACAGCATGAATAATTCAGTGAGCACGGGGTCCTGAACCCACCTTTCCTTTCATAAAGACAGAAGTAATGCACCTCAGGTATAAAGTTTTACTCTAACAGGGCTTAATCTTTCTTACTCTTTCAGTGCTTTGTTACTAAGTGCTGTGTAGGTGTGAAAAGCCTTATTACCATGTAATTTTGTTGGGATCAGACTTCCAACTACCTGCTTTGCTTCATGTTCATTTACACAGAATGATCAAAATCTGTTTTATTTCCTAACAATAGCAAATTTTGCTATAATTATTTTAAAACAGCAAATTTAAGGAATAGTGCCCTGGTTAATTCACACATGGCACCTATCCACCCATGAATAAAATACCGTATTATTTACTACCTTTCTCATAATGAACTTTGTAATAAACAACTGAAAAACTAATTTGTCTTTTGACAATGCCAAACCTTTGAATAGAGAAAATCACAGAGTCGAACACAGAGTGCAGTCCTGTGTGGTAAGTGGTCTCCATAGCAACCAATAGATTTTATGCTAAGTCTGGCCTTTAAAAACATTTCACGTTTACCACTGAGAAAAAGATGGCCTTGATTTAAAAATGATACAACAAGTATCTTGAATGTGCATGCTTTCTCTTCTCTCCTGCAAATAAAATTAGCAGACGTCCCTTTAACACCAAATCCTCTGAGAGCTGCGTGTCATCATTGACGTATGTGTGGGCCTCCTTTAGGCTTGGAAATTTTTTTTCCTTGCATATCATTGCAAGACTTGAAGCCCTTTCCCCCCCCATTTCCCCCTCCTTGTTTTTCTCTATCCAGAACAAAAATAGAACATCAAGTTCTTATCTCAGTCAGTGATCATGGTGACAGTGAAAATATTATTGCATGCTTATCTATAGCAGTTTCAATCATACAAGCTTATAATAACTTGCAATAATGGAAGAAGTAGTAACTATAGCTGCAACGCCTGCTACAGCCTAATTTACTTTCACTCCACATTCAAGTGACTGAAGCCCCTAAAAGGAAATGTATTTTAATAAAGAAAGATTCCAACTTAAGAATGTGTGTATGTAGTTACTGACCACGATATGCTATAAAGAGTTGTATGATTATAATCATTAGCACTTAATGAGAATTTTGTTTGCAGCACTGAAATTTGCGTAACAGGACATGAGGGTAGATGTAGAGAATTATAACTGAATTTATCGTTATCTTTTCAATTCTTATTACCTGACAATATAGGGTACATGGCTTTAACATTTAATCCAAAGCAGAGCTTGCATGCTCAGGTTATTCCTCTTGGCACGAGTGTGGGATGCCTGCTTTTCGTTGATTAGGAATGCAGCCTTGAGAGCTTTGGATGAGTAGGAGGGGAAGATACAGAGATCATTTGTTGCTATTCCTGTAAAGGTAATTTCAACATGCATTCAGTCATCATCGTGACAGTAATAGCACTTCATACATAGCCTTTCACATCATCGAATGTTTGGTCTCTGTGTTCCATTCCATCACAAACACAGTAAAAGCACCACTCTCCTACCACACTGATTGCTTTCTCCACAATTTCCTTTGTGCAAAGTACACTTTCTTTTCACTCTAACTTTAGAAAGGTCCTGTGTTGAGCCTCAGTGAAAAAGGGATCAAAGAGTCAAGTTCTGTTTGCCACGAAGTAAGACAATATAACAGAATTTATTACCCTTTTTGTTTCTTTCTACTATGTGCTATTAGACTTAGGTTTCTCCAAAGATGATCATCAGTGCAGCAACAAAAATTAAGGCCTACACTGTGAAGGAAACAGGCAACAAAACAGAAGCTAAAAGCTTTTGTATGAAGAAGCATGATCCCCAGTACATCTCTAGAGAAGACAGAGGTTTGCCCCCCATAGAAAACAAATAGGCTACACATCTAGTGAAGATACAGACAGCGCATCCACAACAAGGCCAAAGAATTCTCAGGTACCATGGTAGGGAAAGGCATGGTAAACACTGCCTGTCATTCATTTTATTTCTTGCATCAGGATACACGAAGCACACAGAGGGGAATAATTAATCACAACTGGTATGCCAATGAAATCTTGCTTATGGTGAATATTGCAGCATTAGCGTATCCTCACCACCACCACCACCCCCTTCTCCCATGCTCTTTCCTTCCTCACAGATGGAGAAACACCGTGCCAGAGTTATGATTAGCATAGGGTTGAAGTCATCAGAAACAACTGAGCAGTTCCTGACAGACAACTCTTCTTATTTAGAAGAGAAATCAGAAAGACACATACTGCAACTTCATTGCAAAAGGGTGAAAGATGCAAGCAGAATTCTCCAAGGGAGGGTCCTGCCTGCCAAACGCTTCCCTCGGTTCCTGATGTGCAGACAGACCTCCATGGAACTGGTAAGAACCATGGTGAGAACCTAAGATGCGCATTCCAGACCAAGCAGCACCACAATTTCCCTGGGAGTTGTGATCCTGCAGCCTGCCTTCATGCCCTGCTTTGAAGGGCAAAAGACAGTATTAATACTATGGGATGCAGCAGTATTTCCAACAAATTAACAGGCAAACCTAGGGATACCACTGCAAAAAGACATCTTTTGCAAAACGTAGGATAAGGATGATGGTACTGTATTAGCATGCCTCCTACCCAGAATCTCTTTCCTTCACATACACCTAAAAACTAATTTGTTTCATTTTGGGTTTGTTTTTTTTTAAAGGCAATTACTCTCTTATCGTATGTACTTTTGGCATAATATGTCCCTTTCCCAAGTTTTCTAAGAGAAAAAGTTTCACATGGCCAGTTTTAAAACGGAAGGGAATTGATGTGTTCTGAATTAAATATCTGCTCTTGTTTTGTATTATTTAGAGAGACATACATACCAGTCAGAAGTGTTCCCCTAACGTAGGAGTTTCTAATATTGACTCATAGCTATTCTAGTGAATAAGCCTGAAGGTCTGTGTTTGGGGAAAATGAAATGGGTAAAACACCTGAAGCTCTCGTAAGGCAGATTCAACAGCCTTTTTTTTTTCTTGTTTCTAAATGGAGATGCAGAAATGAGATCTTTTCTCAAGCATGGCAGAATACTGATCATATTTGAAAGTGGCAACTTGTCATTAAATACCTGTCAAATATTCCAGCTTCCACAGTTAATTACAATATAATATTCACTGCCTTCAGAGAAAAAAATGTCAACATAAATTTGAATTGGGGGGTGAGAGGGAGCAAGACAGTAGGCACAGCCACTAACCTTTGAAGCCTACACACCAAAGGTCTACCACCTGTTGTCCAGGATAAAAACAGTCACTCAGAACTATTTTGATAGATACTATAAAACCTTGTAAATGGACCCAACCTAGAGGTTCTATTTTATTATAACACTGCCTCTTCCACACAGAGAAAATGTGGTTGTTCTAATAAAAACAGTTGATTGTTTTACATAATGAAATATCCCAGACCCTATCAACTTTTACATATAAACTGTTTTAATGTAGATGTATCGGGAATCTGAAAATAATGCCCAGTGACAGCTCTAGGATTAAGCTCTTCTCACTTAGTTAGAATTGCTAACTTTGATTGTAAATTGCTTTTAAAGAGCAAAGCATATACTGTAAGTTCTCCCAATGCCTCCTACTAACTGACATCAACAAGGCATCTGGGACAAGTGTATGCTAGTAATTCATCTTAATAATCTGTCAGCAAAGCTGTCCTAATAGAATGTGTCTTTCATTTTGATTAAAATGACCCTCTGAAATGTGGTCCTCATAGAAAGTTGACAAGCAGAGGCAAATTTTGAACAGTCTAGCACTTCTAATTTTATCTCTAGAAACTGGAAGTGCTGTTAAATACTCTTACATAACTACTCCCTCTGTTTGGCTCTCTTTGCTTAGCTTCCACATGAAAAAGCTGCTCATACCTCTTTGATGATCAATAATAAATAGTCCTCTTTGGTCTGTGTGACATTCTTTTTATTTTTTATTTTCTACCTCCATGGCATGATTTCTAGTATTACTTGAGAGTGTCAGTAATTCAGTACTGGAGTTAAATGAACTACATGTTTTCTTAAACATATAGCCATGCTATGAAAACACTTCTCATGCCATCTGGAAGGTTTTAATCTTGGGATTTTTTTTAATGTATGAGCTGATGGGGTACATCATGTTGTCCCAATACTCATACACATTAACCTCTTTAATATCAGATTTTTATTGTGCTACCATAATATGGTGTTTCTTTAGGAATCTTGTTTGTCCTATGTCCTAGGACCTATCATCTTGAATTGGTACCAAAAACAGATCTAACATTTAGTGTAAGGATGTAAGACCACAGATTTGATATTAAAGTTGTCAACACAGACTTTCATAAGTTTTCTCATTAGACCATAATACATTTCACTTTATGATTCCTGCCACACATAAAATGCAATTTCAGTATTACTGTTCTAGGTCAAGTTGTGTGTACATTAGAAAACATTGATAGTACCTTTAGAAGCTAGTTTTAGGCATCAGGTAGACCAAAAGTTGCATCAAGCAAAGAGCCCTGACTTGGAGAGGCAGCTGGGAAAAGAAAATGTTGCCAGTAGGCTGTCAGTAGGAAGACAATCGCTGAGTAAATAGAAACACCAGCTGAAAAATCCATTTTAAAAAATCCACCAATTTTTTGCTTTTCCACTACCTCTCACAAATTGTTAGAGAGAAAAAATAGGTTCTAACACGTCAGCCAGCTCAAACGGGAAAAAAAGGAACAAGATACACAAGTATTTTTGAGGGGTTTATGCAAATTTCTTCCTCCACAATTTTGGAATGGCTAGTTGGTAATTTCATTCATGCTCTACTTAAAATAATGGGAGAGTTTGGGCACGTTCCAAGACAATGTGATATAATGTAAAACATATGTTTTGTCTTAAATATATACATGCCATATTCCCTTTTTTACTTTTCTAATCCCATACCTATATCCTGTCAGCGTCAGCCTCAAAAAGAAAAACGATGAGACAAAACATTATCCCACAAATTCTGATTTACTGCCTTTGCACATGAAGACTAATGATTAATAAGGTTTTGAATAATAATTCAATACCAGGAGCATGGAAATACGGGAGAGAAAAAGAGAAGAAATACAAAAGTTCAGAGAGCAGTTTTAGTATGATTTGCCTTCCTAGACAGATCAGCTAAAGCCAGCTTGAAACACTTTTTCTCCCTCTTCCTGTTCTAAAACTTGAGTTGTTCTCTCTAATGTGCAAGACAATTCCTTAACCATCATTTCATCTTTGGGTCAGCTGGAGAGATGGGGTTCATTTGTATCACACACAGGAAGTTCCAGGTTCCCCAGCTCCGTATTAGATAACGGCGTGTGAGTCCCAGAATCAGGCTTTGTACACCTCAATCTTCTACTACAATAGTAATATGTTACCACATCCATAGTGTAGCTTTCCTTGGTAAAGGACTGGGACCTTGGGCTTTAGTTCTACGTAGCTATGCAATATAAAATGGGATTTTTGTCAGAAAGCAAAGGAAAAAAGTATTTCCTTCCATCTCATCCAGATTCACCTTCTTCTCGTAGCCTCCACTCTGCCCCTTCCTTTTGGCCAGCCTTTCAGGATCCGAGCCAAAATCCGCTGGGCAGGGGTGGTGCATGTGTGGATGTGTGTTTGGAGGGGATTTAGTTCTAAGGACAAATAAGGATGTTCAGCACCTTATAGTCAGAGATGTACCAATTAAAGGAAAAAAGCTGGGAACACAACCTGTCATAGGAACATGCACAAAACTGCACCAAAGACAGAGTAAGCAAAAGGATGGAGCAGAAAAAGGCATAAAACTTCCTTTTCTATGTTTTGGGGTTTTTAATAAAGGCAGCAGCCTGATATTAAGCTGGATTTCCATATCTGTTTCCAGTCTTGCAATTCTGAATGAGCACTAGGATCAGATTTTGGATGAATACCTAGAGTATTCAATGGAATGCTCTACCCCTGCATGGATTCCACTTCTTTTGTCTGTCCTAGGATACCAAAACCCATCCTGAACACTGTGTGGTACGTTTCTTGTCATAAATCACACACAGATACTTGAAGCAGTAAACCAATACTGTTCCTGCCCTCTGTAAGAGGGACAGGAGGCTTACATAACCTGCAGAGCAAAAGGGTAAACTAGCCAGCCTGCCCTGAACAGGACTCCCAAGCATCAGATTCACAGTCCCTGCAAGTTTCCTCACTTGGCAAAAATAAAAAAAAATTTAAAAGTGCTACTTCTACTGACACTTCCCCTCTCCACAGAAATTGATTCTGTTTGTAGCATGTAACTTTCATAGACTGGCATCAACTTTCCTGTTATTCAGAGAAAAAGACAGGTTTTAGAAAGAGGTAAACCACTGAAGGAGCAAGGGAGAAGCCAAGTGTGTCCTGCTCCAAAAGGCAAAAGGGAATTTAAAAAAAAAAAAAAATTAAAAAATGAGCCACCGATTTCACTTTCACAGATAAACTAAAGTGCTTGTTGTCACAATCACTCCACAAAAGCCAAAAATTTATGAGGGAACAGGCAAAGCAGTAGAATTGATGTTCTCTGAAGTACTCAGTCCTCCAAGTATCTTGCCAGTAAGTTAAGCAGAACTGCATGAAATTGTACACTCCAGGTGATATTTAGCAATACTGCAGCATTTTTCAATTTAATTTCATCAAATGGCTGAAGGGGAAAAAAGGAACTTAAAAAATCATGAAAGCTCAACTGTTTGAACAACATTTTATACATATATTTTTAATTATTATTCTGATTGACTTACTTTGGATTTTCCTTCCATTTATATTAAAGAAGACCTTCAAATATTAAAAACCAACCAAATGAGAAATAAAACTATTTATTAAAGGTTCATTTAACTCCCTAAATAAGCGAGATAGATTTCAAAATTGCAGAGATTAAATATTTGTCATCATTCCAGCTCTAGCACTGACAGGCTAACACAACTTTTTTCTTTCTCTCCTACCACAGAAAAGCTAGGAACATTAATCCCTGAATTGTATTAGCAAGAAAGTGCTTGGTCCCCAACCCCAAAGGCATAGAAACAAATTATCCTTTACATTTGAGAGACTGAATCCTAGGAGAAATATTGGCTCTAAGAGCATAGCATGTGAGGGCAGAGACAATTCATGTTTACCTCAGAACAAAGCATGTAAAGAGGAAAGGAAAACCTTTTCATCAAATAGAATGAGCCACACTGGAGCTCAGAAATCAGTTTTCTGGTTTTGGCTCTACCTTCATGCACCCTGTGAGTATGGGCAAGTTCTTTGAATTTCTGCCTGCTTTGATTTACCCCTATTTAAAAAAAAAAATATGATCATTCCTTGACAAAACAATTCAAGACGTATAGATGAAAAACTCTGTAACAGATATTAGAAGATTTTCTGCATTTTACCTAAGATCCAGAGTCTTAAAACCTTCTTTAATTCACAGTTCAAGGAATTATCCTGAAACATAAAAGTCTTTGGATAAAAACATTTGCATTTAGATACATTTAACCTTACATTAAAACCAAAAGATGAATAATCCTTTAATGCTCCTGTCATATTTATTAGCTCTGCTCAAGGTGAGCAAAAGCTCTTGGGAACAGCTGTGCCAGACATTCCTTCCCTTCCCCCATTCACTATTTTTTCCCTTCTTTAACTGCAGGAGTTCAGTTCTAGCAGTGTTTTTTCATACTAGGTTTTTTCCCTCCTGGCACAAAAATCAGAATGCATCAAAGACATAAGGGATGAAGGATAAAAGAAATAAGACTTACACTAAATTAACTGTATACAGAGTGAAAGAGACACTAAGCTCATTGTTCAGAGATATATTCTGACCTACTCTATCATGAATCTCTACATCATTTAAATCCAAAGATTCTCTCCCAAAGCTCAGCCTAATTATTGCTTCTATTTGTATTCACAGAATCATTTAGGTTGGAAGGGAGCTCTTGAGGGCATCTAGTCCAACCCACTGCTCAAGCAGGGTTACCTGGAGCAGGTTGCTCAGAGAGGTGCCCGGCCACGTTTTGAGTATCAACAAGGCCAGAGACTCCACAATCCCTCTAGACAACCTATTCCAATGTTGGACCACATGTACAATGAAAGGTGTTTTCTTGTGCCCATTGTCACTTGTTTATCACTGGGTGCCACTGAGAAGATTGACTCCCTCATCTGTATTCTCTCCCATAAAGGTATTTATATAGGTTTATGAGATCCCCCCAAGCCTTCTGTTCCCCAGGCTAAACAGTCCTGGCTTTCTCAAGCTCTCCTCACAGTAGGTATGCTCCAGTCCCATAATCATCTTCACAGTTCTGGCTAGACTTGCTCCTGAAAGTCTGTCTTTCATGTATGGGCAAGCCCAGAACTGGACACAGCACTCCAGCTCTGTAGGGGGAAGCATCACAACCCTTGGCTTGCCGGCAAGAGCCTTCCTAACCCAGCTCAGGATTCCGCTGGCCTTCTTTGCCCCAAGGGTGCACTGCTGGCTGTCAGCCTGCTATCCATCAAGACCCCACGATCCACTCCATGGCAGAACTGTTTTTCAGCCAGTCAGCCCCTGCATGTGCCAAAGGCTGCTCCTTCTCAGATGTAGGACTTGGCACTTCCCTTTGCTGATCACAGCCCGTTTCACCAGACTACAGAGGTTCATCTGAATGACAGCTCATCATCTGGTGTATCAACCTCTCCTCCCAGTTTTGTGTAAACTGCTAATTTGGAAAGGATGCAAATTTGTCCTATCACCCAGGTCATTAACAAAGATGTAGAACAGCATTGACCCCCATACATGTCCTAGGGTCCTTTATGCTGCTGATTGCAATCCTCTGTTCAACCTGTTTTCCACCTCACTGCCCATTTAACTAACCTGTACTTTGTCCACTTTTCCACAAGGAAGTTGAAGGAAACAGTCAAAAACCTCACTAAGGGTAAGAGAAGGGCAAGAGAGTGGGAGAAGGGTCTGGAGAGTAAATCACATGAGTGGCTGAGGGAGCTGGGGGTGTTTAGCCGGGAGAAAAGGAGGCTCAGGAGAGACCTTATAGCTCTCGACAACTACCTGGGATTTATTTGCTTAGAAATCTCTCGCCCACCATTGTTCCTAAGGCGTGACGGTTCTTTAAAAAGCACGTCTGGTAGTTTCATGAACATAATTATTGAAGGTACAACCAGTTGTGCCTCTGGAGTTAAGAAGAGAGATGAGTAACCAGCATTTTACAGTGCAATAATTATGATACTGTGCAAGCAAGTGGATAATGCTGCTATATTACCATGGCACACTGATGACAACATTTCTAAAAGTGATTCTACCAGTTCCAGGAATCCATGAAAGAGAGCCTCAGTTTGAGCCTAATGCCTCAGTATTATGCAAGTTATCACTACTAAGCTCTTTTTGCAACAGTGAAACCAACTTGTTTGGGGGGTATCAACATCCAGACAAGTGTTTCTTTTAGGAATTGTGCTTGTTCATTGATGAAGCGAATGAGAATACTTGGAACTGCAATGCACTTTCCCATACTCCTGAACATCCATAGACAGGATACTGGTGATGCCTCTCTCTGTATATCTGCTGGTGAAAACAGAAACTGTACAAACAATTGTCAGAAGCTGAATGGCAAATTTACATATCTTGAAAAAGCTACATCATAAAAGTCATTGAGAAACAATCTATGGAGAATACATAGACACTCAGGTTAACTTTATTTCCTTTCACAGGCCTCATAATACATTCTAAGGAAGAGTCTGCTTGTTCCATAATATTTACCTGAATCCTTGCAAAGCTTTATGCATGTTACTACAACAGAAGGGAAGGAAACACAGAGTAAAATAAACAATTAGGAGATTATACTACACTGACTCATTGCTGGGCAACAGCTCTATTTAGGAAAAAGAAGTACTGAGGAAAAACATTATGAAGAGAATGAGAAGAGGAAAAAAAATGAGAACAAACTGTGGTGGAAGATGGAAGAATGAGCATGTCATCAGCATGAGAAAGGAACAAGAACAACTCACCATCAGCACAGACTCTTCTGGCTGTGATCTGCTAAGGTCTTACAGCTTACTTACTTTCCAAAATCTGTTTGTTACAGCTATTTCTCTTTCTTTTATAGCTCAATTATGACAGCTACAGAGTACTGCTAAGACAACATCTACACCAAAAAGCCCTCAAAATACTCCTCATTCCTTCTCATTTTTCCCTTCTGTTTGGACTATTAGAGATGCACTCAGAGTTTCACAGCACAAATGCCTTCGGACAAGTGGGATTCCATTCCTGACTTCAGAGAATATACAATCTTCAACTGGAAGTTTTTCATCAGCTACAGTGTACTAACATCCATTATGACTAATTTGTTTCCTTGTATTGGTCCTGTAATCAGGGTTAAAATAGCCCATAGTTTTACTGTTATCACCAATCAAGCCAGTAGTCTGGAGCACTATCTCCCATCACAGAAGTCCATCTGCCACTAATCTATTACCAGAAATGAATAATAATCGAATGCTTAACACTATCTACCAAGTTATGTAAATTGAACACTGATCACCTTCAGGCTTTCCCCAGGCTGCTCATCATTGTCCCTACCTCCTTCCCACCATCTCCCTTGGCAGAAGGTATATCTTCCTAAGATCTCTTGGCACAGTTGTACCTTGAGTTGCTTCCTAGCAAGGCTGTTCCAGAAGTATTTGGCTTGGTTTGGATATACACTAAATTAGACTTTCTATTTTGAATAATTTTGACTGAAAACCACTACAGAACCTGCTCAGTCATGGAAGCTGATCAGACAGGACTGAATCCTATTAACCTGTCCTGAATTCAGTAAGAACATTATGTCTAACTGCAATCTCACTAGCAGCAGTAACCTTCTACATTAACTCATCCTTGCCATCTGCTAGACAAAATGAAAAAAAGACTTTTCTAGCAAGTATTTTTGTGTGATGGATAATGGGCATTTAACTTCTGCATTCTCCTTAAAAATTCATTCTCTGTATAATGAGCCTAACTTCAGCATCTGATTTGCATATCTAGACTTAGTATGAGTACTCACCATAACAGACCTGTTTTAGCTGCAGCATGATTTCACCCTTAAACTTAAGATGAAGAGAGCAGCTGGTGGCATACTGGGTGTACATACGTAGCAAGGTGCTCTGTCTTTATCTCAAAACCTTGAGTATTTTCATCCTGCTGCTGAGAATGGGGACAGAGAGCATTTGGGTGGGCAGCTGGCTAAGGCCAACCTGGCACTGAACCAAGACTGGGATGGAAAACATGATGATGATGATGATACCAGAATTTGTAATTCATACTAACAAAACAAAACACTGGCCATAGAGCTTAATGTTGACTCTATGCATTCCAAGGTATTAAGGAGTATAAACAGTATCTTTCATTACAACTGTACTGCAGATCTATTGTTTCACATGGCAGAATTCAGAGTTTGCTCTTGGTGGGATGTTTGTTTGGATAGCATCATGAACCCCATCTCATTGGGAAGCACTTTTGAAAATTCACATTTGCTGGGAATTTATTTCCGTAAAAATCTTAAGGTTCACTTCTGTTCTGGTCAAAGAAGTCAAAAACTTAAAAGTGAGCAACATGACTAAGACCTACTCTGAGGCATGAAACCCTTTTCAGTAAGGAATTCATATTTTTTAAAAAAATTATATTTAAAAGTTTCTGCTGCAATGGCAAGTGCAAAGAAAACAAAACATGAGGCTTGCCAGTTACATAATAAATATGTATTCTGCTCTCAGTTATGTTGCTTTAAAACCAAACTAATCCAAAGGACCAGCAATGTTTCCCTGGAATGTACTGGTACAAGAGGGATGGAGGGGAAGAGCAAAAAGAAATGCAGAGAGATGGCCAAACAGTATCATATAACTTAATGCCAACTCTGTCCTCCCTGCACAGAATAAGATTAAGAGATATAATTTTTATGTCACCTGGCATTAAGTTTAACTACACAAATTTTGGTAGCCTGTTTTGCTAATACAGAGTTCATTACAGTTTTTTGACATACACAATGGAAGACATTGAAGGCCCTTTTTTTTTTTTTTTTTGGAAACCAGCTGTATTATATGAAAGAAACCCTTTCATGAATATTCAAGAATGAGATATTCCAAGTTTGCCAGTCCCAAATTTACCTAATATTTTTCCATTTGAATGTCAAGAGGAAAGCAAGACACACACACAAAACACTAAACAAAAATAAAGAAAACCAAAATTCAAATCCAAATCTAGAATATTTTCATAAAACCCCAAGTCCAAGGTTACTGCCCCCTCCCATGTCCTTTTCAAGAGGACGAAGCATCTTTGACAGTTTTATTGTTGCTTTCTTTAAATTTAATGTAGCTATATGTTTTGAGTTGCATCAAGCTGATCTCAAGAGGGATGACATCAGGATTTCTTTTCACATTTTGAATGCTACATGTAGCCACCTCTGTGAAGCACTCTAACAAACAAAGAGACTTTCAGAGAAGAGACCTCAGTCTTACGCTTAGAAAAACCTTTGAGGTTTACCCAGTATTCTGTGGCACAGCATTCTCTTTTACATCTGAAACCTAAAACACTAGAAGAATGCAAAAAAAAAAAAAAAAAATTAGATCTTATAAGTGATCTCCTCTCCTGAGCAAAAAGTGTGGTTTTCATGGTATTCTCCCACCCTGGAATGTTTACCTTTTAGAGATGTAAAAATGTAGGGAAATAAAAGGTGCCTCCCTTTCTTAGTCACACATACACAAAATAATCCATTCCTTCCCTCTGTTCCCTGAAGGCTGTGAATAAGAAAAAAAGTCTAGTAACAGGAAAGAGCAGGATATATTGAAGAGACCTAATGAGAATGAAGAGTTGCAACTAGAGGGCTGCAGTTGCTGAGCACAGACTCCACTGCACACATATCACTGGTAGGTCTTACATTCCACGACTCACAAAGCAGCTCCAGCATCATACAGGAGGTGTGGACTCTGCTGCCTCTGCAGTGGCAGTCCTAGCAAAAGGCTCATGTCATAAAATTACCTTTGCTGGCACAGAAAGCAATAGCCCATTCTGAATATACTTTCAGAGGTTTGTAGGTGCATTATATCTCAAAATATACTAAAAGTCTTTGCTTTCCGATAGTCCTACTCGTTTAGCTTAGGATTTGGAAGTCATGCTAAAAGCACGTTAATTGTAATAATAAGGTGCTTTAAGTAGGGGGAAGCTATCACCTGGAAACCCGTCTGCATTCAGCAGTAACCCTGGTGAGCCTCATAAATATTCAGCTGATCATCAGGACACAGGACAGTGAACACACTCCAGAAAAGCCCCTAGTGAACAGCCATGCAAATTTTACATTTATTTCTACGCACTCTCTAAATACTGCTGAGACTCAGTTACCCTATCATTTAATGAACTCTGCACCTGAAGAATTTACTGTGCTCTTGGGAATGGTATCTACACAAACACATGATCATGTCAGTCAGCACCCTAACATATGCCAGAGCACCACATTCCAGTATTGTAATAATTATTTCATTGGTATTGTAATAATTATTTCATTTGACCCTACCAACTAATAGTTTCTAAAGCTGTTAATAACATTAATTAGCAAAAAAATGAAGACTTCCTATTTCAGGTGACATGGTTTAAAAGGTGAAGTAGAGAGATTTCCTTTTCTTAGTTTAAGCCTAAGAAAGAAAATTGGTTTTTTTAAATAGTAACCTTTGAGATAGCATTTTCTAGGGATTAGGAACATTTTTATGGTGACAGATAAACACATACAAGATTAATTTACTAAGTTATTGGGTAACATGGAAATTGAATTAATCTGTTACAACTGATCGTTCACCTTACCATATATTTAGCTGTCCTATCCATTTGTAACCTGATGAAATATTATCCAAACATCGAATGCTGCTGTGGTGGATGTTTTGGCTAAATAGCTGAGGATACTGTAGCACAGAATTGTATCATATATCCTGTTTACTACAGCCCAAAGACAAAATTACAGGTCCTGGTATTTCAGTTATCTGGTATTCCTGTGCTCAGGAATTTTCCCATGGCTGTTTCTAACACAGAGAGGTTTAAAAGACGGTCTTTAGCAAGTTGGCCATACATAACTCTGGACGTAACTACGCCAAGTCTACAACTTGGCACAAGAACTTAAAGTATCTCCATGGCCAAATTTTGGCCAAATTCTGAGGAGAGTGATCACATTATTTTACTAGAAGCCTGATATAACAACAGAACACTCACACCCAGGTAATTGCTCAGCAACCCTGAGCAAATTAATGTAGTTGAGAACAAAGATTCTTGTTCTTCTTTCACTTGCCAGATATGTTATTCTTCAAGTTCTCACAAACTTATACACAAATACATTAAGTGTTTTGCTGAAAGTTACACATTATAGCAGGAGGGTAAAGCATGTTCTGAGACAATTCAGACAGATTAGTATCAACTCTCCTTCGTAAACAGTGAAAAAAAGAATTAGCCTTAGCAGTGGAAGAAGAGAGAATTTCTATAATATTTTTCTGCTTCATGTGCTTTTATTATGGATCAGCTGTGGTCTGTGATCTTTCAGAAGTATTTCACACATGCTGTGTGGGTATTAATATTGAGGCCAACAACAGAGAAATGCAAACTGGGTGCATACTTCACCCTGTGTGTCAAGCCAGTCTACAACATGCCATGTCAGCAAAACTGCAGCTTCATGAGATTTAAATTGTCTATATTCTGTAATTGCACACACAGTTACTTAATTCTAAAATAAAGTCTTACACAGAAGAAACCAAGCCTCAGCTCTGAATGTAACATACATTTATTTTGAAAAGTAACAATGTCATATTTTGAATCATAATTTCTAAAGGCAGAGCTGAATTCATCTATACATGTCAGAATTAATCAATATAAGGAATTTGCAACATTTACGCAGGAAAATCAGAAATAGTCAGACACGTAAGACACAAGAGCCATACTGTTGCCCACAAAGCAACCATGAATGCAACACCTATTTGATTCAAGCCTTAGTTATACCAAATTGCTTTGTTCTTTACAAAAGCATCAGGCTGAAATGATGAACCAAGCCCCTTTCTTAACTAACTAGCTGTGTGGCTTGTTGCTTTGCATGGGAGGAGTTTGAAATCATGACACATTGTAGCTTCCAAAGGACTTGTGCATTTAGCATACAAGACAAATCAAGAAACACTGTAGAAATTTGGATTGTTTTTAGTCAGTCATACTCTCACACTAATATAAAACACAGCTAATAAACAAAGAACCAAATCTGCTACATATTGCACAAAGCTTTCATGTTTAAGAATTACAATCTATAAGACAAGAAGCAGATGATCAGGGAGTTACAAGATCAGTAGGACACTAGTTTAATAAGTGCTCTTGGTTCTGTGAGAAAATGTTACCTCTTTTTTTTTTACAGGCATCCTGACAGAGAACTTAAGACAGGGTTTGAAATATGATTAGAAGGTAGCTTTATGGATAATTATATGAAGTACCTTCTAATCATGAGAAACACTCAGAGAAAACAGAAAGGTGCTTGCATAGAAATGAACGAGTGACAAGGCAGACCAGCAGCACCAGACAACAGGTGCCTCAAAAACCAAATTAAATACAGTAGATAGGGAAGTGGATAGCCCTGAAGGTCTTGAAAGCAACAACTTTCAGGAACAATCTGGAAAATGATTCTCTAAGTTGGTTCTACCAAGAAAGTAAGGTGTTATTTTTCAGGGAATTACTACTTCAGCTGTACAAAATTCCGTAAGAGTATCACATAGCTTTTTCTTTCCACACATCTCTCTTCTTTAAGAGGCTTAGAAAAGAGAGATAGCCACGAGTCACTCACTTTCTTTATTGGACTCAAATCTTTATGATTTAAAAGAGAGATAAACGGAAGAAGGCAAAAAGTAAAGAATTTTCTCCTGCCTCTAATGACAGCAGTTAGGACTTTTGAACAGCTCAAGTTGCTGCAGCCTCCAAAATGCACTTCCACAATCACCTGGTTTGACAAGATATGGAGCTTAAAAAAAAAAAAAAGTGAGAAAGCTTAGCAAGACAATTCTCTAAATTTCTGTTATGGCTGAAATCATGGACAACAACAACAACAACAACCATCACTTTCACACCTGTTTCACATCTATTGCAACAAGAACAACATGTTACAGCAGAACTCAAATGTGTTGAGTTGTAAGGATGCAAAGACCTCCTCACAAAATAATTGCAATAAGATTCTACCTATTAATATCTTACCCATATTCCAGCTAAGTTACAATCTAAGCCTAGAGTGGGACAGTATCTAACACACCAAACCTTCCAATATACCAAGTAATTGCACTTCAGTAATCAATTAGCTTAGATCTGTCTTGGGGAAAGTTTGGGATTGGGTTTTTGTGGTTTTAGAGATTTTTGGGGTCTTTTGATTGCTGGTTTTTTGCTTGGGTTTCGTTTGCATGTTTGTTTTTTGGTTGTTGGGGGTTTTCCATAATTTTAAATTTATTGAAATTATTATTTTATTTAGTTGCCATTGCTGGTTTTGTATTTTGTTTTCTTCAAGATCAGTGGAACTGATGCAAGACTCAAGGTACCATCAGCAGACACAATCCTTATCCAAATGAATAGGAAGCAGGCATTAAATATATCTGCAAACACACCATGGGGCATGGCAGTCTGTGCCCACTTCCCACGAAATAATGTCCGAGGAACAATATTTGAAAGCTGAAAACCCTGCCAACTAATGCTCTGCACCCAACACCTGCAAAAGGATGCATTGATGAGATTACCTCTGAGGTTTCCTCCCAAGAATCACACAAATTATTTAAGAATTTTCAAAGGATTAGCAGAAATCATCTATTTTGTTTGGGTCTTATTTTTCTTTAGAAAACTTATTTTACTACCCTTAGAAAATAGCCTAGCAGCAATGCCTCCAGATGGGAATAACAGTAATTCACACACTTTCTGGTTTATCAGTAGAACATTCCTTATATTAATGCCAAAAGATTTCATGACAAAATATATTTCCAAGGAATTAATTATCCCTTAAGTATACAGAGTGAATTAAGAGGTAGCAGGAGTTTCAGTACTGCCAGCCTGGTGAACACCAGTGGTCACAATATTCCCTCTTGCTTATCAGCTCTCAAGGAAGCCCCCGCAGCAGTACCCTTCTTATGTATTAATGGTTTCTTGTTTTCCACTGTTCGTTAATGGGACCGATGTGAAAGCACCTATGCTGGAGTCCTAATTGCTTTCCTTCAAAGCTGAGAACAGATCTGGAAGCTTACTGTTCCTAAAAGTTTGCCAGAATTTTCTTGGCACAGATGGGCAGGACTAGACATGACTGATTGATCACTGTTATTGATAAATAGGAAAGGACTAATTTAATTTTAAAATGTATTATAAACTTCATTTCTCTTTACTGCAGTTCCAAATTCTTGAGTCACTTAATGGCTGGATCCCTGTGTGTGTGCGCGCGCATTATTTTCATTTTACTCCAAACTTTCCAAAGGGAGAAAGACTAAAAAACCCCCAAAAAACCCAAACCAACTAAAAAAAAGCACCCCAGCAAAACAGTTTGACACTTTAAAAATATAGGTTTAAATAAATGTGCAATTATTAACCCACAAAACAAATGTTTATTCAGTTTTGCTGTGCTGATCAGTAACCATTTCCTAAGTGTAACAAGCAGAAGTGAAAAGACCAAAATGGAGAAATAAGTCTTTGGGGAATTATTTACCTTCCAGGGTCCACAGCCAGTTAAAATGCTCATTAAATGTTTAAAGAATAATCCCAAACACCTGAGAAAGCACTGAGCCACTCTGGAACAGCCCCCTTCCCTTAACACTGATTAGGGATGGCTATAGAGTGGGATAGGTGAATAATATCCACTGTACCTATTCTTACATAGGTAATTCCCAAGCCATAGGCATTTTGAGGCTGACATTCATATTTCCCTATTTCTATAGTGAAGATATGCTTCTATAAATAAAATCATTTTAATTTAATGAGAGAGTCTAAATTCACCTTCCATCTTTGCTGGAACTGATTATCTTCAAACACACGTAATAAGCCAGAACTAAACACAGAGAGATTGACTTGCGCTTTCTTGACACCTTTTCTTCTATCACTCGAGATGAAGATAAATGTTCAGCATGTTCATCTTTGGGTGTTTCTTTGCACAGTTTTTTGCCACTTCTGCGCTGTTCTGAAATGCACACCATGAGATTCAAATCTCTTTGTTGTCTCCATTTTCGGGTCTTGACAGATATGTAGATACAAATTACTAAATTACTACAAAACACCAAACACTTTTGGTCCAAATTATTAGACACATTCCAACTGCTTTGTAATTTTTGTAACTTGTAAATCCTGGTATCTGGCCCCCTGGAATTTCCTCTTTTGTAGCAGAAGATTACTGTTGGCAACAGACACCTAGGATTGTGCCTGTAGCGGATTTTCCTTTTCACAACCAGTGTGGAAAAAACCACCAAGTACCTATCTATATATTTCATTCGTCTAGATTCCATCTGGATCACACTGAGCACTTGTTTCTGAGAAGCAAAACAATGTGGGTGACTCCAAATACCTTACTGCATTGAGATAGCACATTTTCCACAGCATTTAGAGATACAAACTCCCTCAAGATAGATTAAAAAACCAAGGTTGTTATCTTGCTGCATGTTTTATCCACCACATTCACAAAAGACAGCATTGCCATTGGGCACTTTCTCCAAAGACTGGCCACTGAAGCTGTTGAGGGATGCAAATAAATAAGTCCACCCTGAATGTACAACTGTACCAACAAGTTAAGAACATGACACTGCCATAGCATCCTCATATCAAAGAGGTAGCACTATGTATGCAGAGGTAACCCTGAGGATGCACTAACATGATAACATCATGACAAATGGCAGAAATAAACATGATATAACAACCAAACAGGGGTACCAGCTTATGGGACTTGTTAACCCTAGCAGAAATTACCTGGGCAATGATATCTGAAATACCAAAGGTGTAAAAAACCCAGAAAAAACAGGACCAATGGGAAAAGAGTAAATATTTATCTTGGAGGAGACAAAGGTGGTAGAGAGAGAATTGGCAAGTGGAAGAGAGGGAAGATGACTAAGAGAGCAAAATCATCCAGTCATAATTGACCGGAGTACCTGTCAAGCAGTCATCTTCTTGACCACCACAGTTTGCACAGGTCAATAAAATCACTGCTTCCATCATGCCTGCTTCTGATTTACTTGCAGGCTCAAGAAAACACACATATTTTCCTTGGCATCAGTGAGGGAATTCTTGGAGCACTCTACCTAATATCAGCATAGAAACACTTCACCTTTTCCTCTCTTACAGGGAATATTTGTAAAATTGACAAATCTAGGTCAAATTCACCATGTTACAACAATTTAAAACCATATTTTTAGCAAATCTAGTGCTTAGCAAAAACAAAAAATTAACTACTCTACATACAGTAGTCCTCTTATAATTCTCAGTGCAAGAAGCCTTCTCCAGAAAATGTGTAAGCTTTGTTATACAGGAAGTTTTGGAAAGCTTTTTTTATAAGCTAATGTTTATTACATTTCTTAAAAAGAGAGCTGCTTAAGATGAGGGAGAGGAAATGGATTACCAATTATATGCTTAGCAGCAGACCTGTCACACGCAACAGCACCGGTCTCAAAATATTGACACTGAATCCATCTCAAAAGGAAATACTTTCTATAGGATAAGGAGTCAGAAAAATCCAGGATCCAAAGCTAAGTGTGACTATAACATTCTAAACATCTCAGATTCACAAAAAGCAGGTTTTTAAATCTCAACTTGCTCTTCCCCATGACCTTTTCAGCTTTCTTGGCTGGAGAAAACCTTTAGACTGAATGATTTGATCTTCAGGGATTCTAGACCCTTCTGATTTTAGATAACTATAATTCTTCCATTTTCTTCCAGGAAGGTAATTTCCAGTTCAACGCACATTTTAGGCACTTTAAAGCTTACATGAGCCTAAGTCAACACTATCAGCAGAAAGAACATGCACAGCCTTTTGTGTCACCTTCCTGCATAGCTACAAGGGAGGAGGATGTGGGAGCTATCCTAAAGTAATGTAAACGACTTAGGATATTTGTCAAGTTTTTAAATCCCCATCAACTCCTAGATCTCATCCATTCCATAGCCCCACAAATATTCGTTTATGCACAGAGAAAGGGCTCATGTGTTTCAAGATCAGTGCCAGTTTATGTCAACTTTTAAGGTCTGAGAAGCCAAGAATCAAGACTTGCCCTAACCCAAATAAAAACTCCACCCCCCAAAGAAAACCTACAAGTCCCTCCAAAACTCCTCATCTCCCTGAAAAAAAAAAAAAACCAAAACCACCCAAAACCCACAAAAAATCAGACAACCAAATCCCTTAAAAACTGGTTATTTTCAAGAGATTTGAGACCTATTTGTGCAGTTTAAAGAGTTTTGCACTAGTTTGAACTGCTTAGTCTGCCATTACCTCTTCATTCTTTAAGCTTTTTTGGGTGTGAATTAGTAAGAACTCAGTAGTAGCAAATTTGCCACTTTGTATTAAATTAGTTGAATTTACTCCACTATAGGGCTGAAATAACCATAACTAGAACCAACAGATGCTCTTCTTGCCTACCTTAAAGGTTTGCAGCAGTACAGCTCTTACCAGTGGCTTCATACTAGTACAGCTCTACCAAACAACAAACCCAAGTAAACTCATGTTCAAGATATACACCTAAATTTCAACTGAAATCTGTTTTCTGTGTTAATCAAAGGCTTTTCAGGCATTCCTGCTTATATCACATCTAAGAATCTTTAAGACCTGATTTTCAAAGGTTTGACACTTACAGCTTCACAGGGAAAAGGTGAAAAGACTTCAGAGGAGAAAACCAATTCTTGGAAACCTTTTTTTTTTCCCTAGAGAATTAAGTTCCACCTCAAGGATAACACACTCATTTAGGAATACTTTTTAATATTACTACATATAAAATTAAAAAAAAAAAATCCAGACTTGGTTACATAATCAAACCAGAGGCTAAGTATCTCCTCAGCAAAGACAAGGAAATTTTTATATATAACCTAGTCCTATATTTCATATAACTTAACCATACAGTGTGTAAAACTGAATACTCACAGAAAAAAATAATTAGCACAGCAGAAAAAAACCCTGAAAATTCTTAAATAGTTTTATATTTTCTGCCATATTGTGGAGAGTATCAGATGGAAAGGCCATGAATAGCAGATTTCAGTTTATATAAATTTGTTCCAAAAGGCACAGATTAATTTTGTTCTGACTTACCACAGTGGAACTGAAAGCCTTGCCATTGAGTTTGTATCAGGAAATACTGAGAGCATGTGCAAGAATCTCTTAGAACACTTCTCTCTGGAAAAAGTGTTTTCTTATCTGATCAATGTGTCATAAGAGTTGGCAAAGAAAAAAAAAAGTCTAATTCAGTTTGCACAAGCATATCCAGAAATCTCTTTCCAAATGTGTGGGTAAAAGTTCCCAGACGCACCCAGGCTTTGTGCAGTTCAGCTCTTGCCATACAGCACAGCAGAACTGGGACCATTCTCACCTATGTACAGCTGCTACATGTAGGTTGAACACACTACACAGATCCTTGGCTTTTTTTCCTATTTCAGTTGCTAGATATCATCTACAGGGACATTTATGGAAAAAAGGAAATCCTTGGTCGTCAGATCCAGAGGTTTTGTGGCTTCTTTCTCAGAGAAAAAGAGGTCTGTCTCTTCTGAACAGAAATAATGGTAACATTGCTTGGAGAAAGGAGAAGGCAACAGAGCAAAACTTAACATGAAAAGGACAATTACTCAACAGTGTCAAAGGAGGGAAGTGAAAAGTCCCAATCAAATCCTGAGGGAGGAGTTGAGATAGTCCATCTCATGCATCTCCGTACTCACAATCCTTGGCTGACTCCTGCACATTCAGAAGAGCAGTCTCTCTCACCACTGCGCAAAACACACAAACCCAGCCATTTTCATGCCCAACCTACATCACTACATCAGCAGAAGTTCACATTTTATGACTCCTTAAGGTAACATTAAAAATACACAAATCCCTAAAATACAATACCCCTTCTGTACCACTATACTACAATTGAGAAACAAAGCTTATTCAACCAAATTTTTGCAATAAATCAACTTCACAGAAACAGATGCTATTTCCTACACAGTGAAAAGGATTCTCAACAGTAACCTTACCCTTTAGTAAGGCACCACCTCCTCTAAATCAACATTAGCACTGTGCATTGGTGCAATACCTAACATTTGGTCAAAAATGGTTATTAAACCTCTGTTTTCAAACAAATACAACTTTTAATTGGCCTTCAGAATTTATTCCTAGGCACAAACCTACAGGAATAAAACTCTCTCCCACACAAGGCAAATATTGCAGCCTTTTTACTAGTGCTAGTAGATGCTTTACTGAAGAATATCAGCCATGAGTCAGACTCACTTGTTCCAAGTAGGAGATCTTAAGTTTTGGTATTTTTGAAGCCCTGCAGTCATTAAGCTATGTATTTTCTACAGGCGCACACACACACACACACACACACACTCCTTTTTTTCCGCTGTGTTCTGAAGTGGAAAAATAATCTCTCATCAACAGCAGCTTTCAGACGGAGCTGGGCATTACGAAAAAAGATCAACTAAGACACAGTAAGAAAAAACAAGAAAAAGAAGCTAGAGCTGGCAGAAGACAAACTACAAGCTAGACAGCATTGTTTCTGTGACTAATATTTAAACACCATTAGAGTATACAAAGGACAGTAACAACCTGCAAGAATTACAGTACCAGTAAACCCAGTAAATTCAGAGAAGTCATTGTTCATGGTGGGAGCCTCACAGCCAGCTCTAGCTTTCTCAGCAAGATTCTGCCTCATGCTGAGCTGAAAGGAATTTCCATATTCTAAAAGACCTAATTATGGCAATCAAAATATAGTGATGATATGCCCTTTAAGCAGCAAACACACACCTGCACACAGAAGAACAGGTTACAGGTACACAAAAACGAGCCAATGTCAGGATAAGTGCTGGCTACACCTCTCCAGTCAGAACCTTAAACATGGAAAGACACTCTAAGAACCTGCCTGGAAAAGAACAGGAGCCCATCTTTGATCCCAGTGCCCAATATGAGATAAAACAATCAGTAATTTTAACTACTTGCTTGACATAAATCGCATGAAAGTCATCTAATTAGATCTAACCAAAACTCAGACATCCTGCAGATGCAGAAATAAATAGAGAAGAGCCATTTTCCACAGGTTCAGAGTGCTGCCACTGCAGGGAGGCTGAGCTCAGCCCAGCTGACAGCATTGCTCGGTGCTGCTACAGAGACCTTTTTTATTGGAGAAATTTAGGACAACGCTTAGAGTCGTGTCAGCTCTCTTTATTAAGGTCCTCACAGAGATTTGTTTGACACAATATATTTTTACCAGATCAAAGTATTCTATATGTATGTTAGGCAAAGTAGAGAGCATGCTGTACTTTCCTCTCTTCTCTCAGAGTTTGAAACAAAGCATTAAGAACCAAGGTATGAGTCGTTTATCTGTCAAATAAAGATCAAGGATGATTAAGAGCCTCTGGCAAATAAAGATCAAGGATCGTTAAGGGCCTCTGACAAAGCTGATGGTGCAGTGTGTCCCCATCCAGCTTTAAAAAGCATTGATACAGAGGCCCTTGCTGCTATTACAAACTGGAATTTTTTGGAAGTTTGAAGTCATTCCCTTCAAGATCCATGAAGTTCACTACCTGTTCTTCATGCCTATGGTAACTTCTGCTTTTTCTTTTCTCTGATCTCCTGTAATATATGAATTAATGTGTCTGTAATGGCTGATCAGTAGTAGGCTGACATTAATTACCATATTGCTACTCTGAAATGTTGTGTTCTTGTTATTAAAACAAAACAAGCAAAAAAACACACAAAAAAATCCCTGAATGAAATAATTTACACTTCTGCCTACCTCCTTATGTTTGCAACCTGATCCAAACTCAAATTCATACCTGGAAGGTGTCTAAGAAATGATGAATCCAGCTCTGTGGATATGGGTAAGTAAAAGCTGATCATAAAGAGTCAATCAAAGGGAAACAAACATAAAGCCCATCAACTTTTGTTTTTACTGAACACTTGGATTACACTAGAAGATAAACACCACAGAAATGTCTCTGGAGACTGCAGTTTGGGGACCCTTCATTATAGCCTGGGATGCTTTAACAGATGACAATTAGACTGATTAGAAGTTACCCAGTTGAACACTTTGCTGTCAGAAAATGTGATCAGTGAGAAGTGAAATAGGTTGTAACTGACACTTTTTTCCTAAGAGAAAAATATCAAAACAAACAGGGAACAGGGTTTTGTTTCTGACATTTTTTAAAGATAGATCTCTTAGGGCATGCTTGTGGGAATTCTAGGATTCGCTGCCTCTTAAGAGCTGTAGCTGTGGTCCACTGAGGAGGCTGGAAGCACAAGAACTTCCAATCCTGACAAGATACCAAGAAGTGCACCTCAGATTTAAGATTCCAATACTTCAAGGCACATCTTTAAGTGAAAAAAAAAAAAAAATCCATCAGTATCCAGACCTTTTCTCTGAAATATCTTACTTCACCGCTTACTTCTACTGAATGATATGGAGTGCAATTTCAGCCAAATCTAATTTCTTTATACAGAGTCAAGCACAAAAACCAGGACATCTCCATATAACTGCATTTAGACAATTCTTCATTCCTCTAGAGGAAAGTCTCCTTCATTTGAAGGCATTATAGTCACTACTGCTTAACAAAAAGATAAAGAACCACCCAGTTAACAAGTCTGTATCAAAGTCATAAGCACAGTGCTCCTCAGCACAACAGAGTGCTGGTTATTCTGGGCTAGAGGAGGAGAAAATTTAATTCCTTTAATTAAATGCATTAAAACTGATGGTAGTGTTTACTGCTACTATCACCAAAACATCTGCCATTGCCTCTCACTTCAGATATTTCCTCTAGTTTAAAACCTCTTCACAGGAATTGTGCTCTTGAATGTTGTCATTCACCAAGACTTCTTTTTCAGAAATCTGTCATAGGTGTGACCATATATTGCAAGAAACTTGGGCATCTGAACAACAATTGTCTTTGTATTTGACCCAACGAGCCTTGTTCAAAATTCCCAAAAAGCCACTAAATGACAGTTTCAGACTGAATATAGTGGGAACTGTAGATGAGGTACTCACATCCAAGTAGGAGTTTGCACACAAATAAAGGGCAGAACTGTGCCAAAATCAAGTAGTAAGGTTCTGCTTTACACAGATGCAATCTTCACTGGCTCAGCTAGTGATGATCTGAATTAGCATCTCAAATATATTTATTATGGAGTGGCTCTGTATTGGTTTGAATCTCTTTTCGCTCTGTTTTTGATTTTTTGGGGTTGGATTTTTTTCATCTGTCCCACTCCTTGTTTTCTTTTTACCTCTCGTTTTGAGTAGTATTCACACGAAGAATCACTGACCATGCATGGAAACCAACCTTTAAAAACATTGCTCTGCAAAATCTGCAATGACAGTGTCTTTATGGACACAGCTGTGGAAATTAAATTTTGGCATGAATTATAGAATGCCAAAGTACATTGGAGTAGACCGTGTGCATCATAATTCACATTATTCATATTGTAACATATTGTGCACTAGTATGAAAACTAATTTACAGAACAGATAAAGGTCTTGCAACTGTGGAAAGAAATAGAAGTAAATGCACATTTCATTCATTCTCAAAGAGAATAAAACTGTTTTCATTATATGGACTGTTCTACAGAGATTTTTAAGGTAAATATATTTATATCAAACAAGTAAATACAGTAAAAATTAAAAGCTTTAAATGAATTCTTGTTGAAGTTAACCTTTCAGACCTTGTGTACCCTCATTTACCTTAGTTAAGCCAGTAGTACAATGTTCAGAAATGTCTGGGGGGGGGGGGGGGGGTTTTTTCACTTTTTTGTTTGGGTTTTTGTTTTCTTTTTTAATGTGTCATTTTGTGTCAGAACTACAAAAGCTTTTCAGGTACCTAAAAATATAATCATCCAACTGAAATAAAAATTTTTAAAATAAAAAATAGAATCTGCAGATTTCCAATTCCTATCTTAAAACCAAAAAATGCTACTTTTTCTAAACTCTTTGAAATAAAACTGTCAGGAAGCTTTTCATAAAAAATTATTCTATTTTGTAGATAACAGACAGCAAACCACCTTTCTTGGAGCTGCTGAGGCAGCTATACTCTAGAGGAGAGCAGAGATTAAGATAAAGTGGAAATAAAGACAGAAGACACCACAGTGGCTGCTATTTGCTCTAGACTGCTCCTTACACTGCGTGCAAGTTTCTTCACACTGCCTTTCAGAGATCCTCTCTTCCTCCCTGTTTTCTGCAACCTTTTTTAGGTGAATTAAGCACCTCCTTCTAAATTCTGTTTCCTGTGCCAGATGTCTAAAAATTAGGCCCCTCAGAACATAATTCAGAAGCTCTTATTCAGACAATCCATATTTTGTAAAAACACCCTTTTAAGTGGCAGCAGAGGAGCTACGTTTAGAAGGATGGAGAGGAAGAGAAGAAAGCTATTTAGTAATAAAGCAGACAGTATATTTCAACATTTTGTACATTAGAAGTGATAATTCATCTTTCTTCATCTACCAAAAAAACGGAGTCAATGATTTAGCTCTTTATCCAGAGGCAAAAATGATTAAAAAAATCTGGACACTGCCTAAGTGAAGTAACATTTCACGTAGTGAGCATATATATTTGTAATGACACAGTCAAGTTTCACAAAGGGCATGTACATAGCTACCACTGTCAAGCAATGATAAACTTCTACAATGCCTTTGGTAATTCAACAAAACGAAACAAAAACACCTTGAGACAGCTAAAATACTGTCTCAATAAATATTGAAGGCTCACATTACACCTCTGAGGTGTCATTTTGTCGAATCAAATAAATCCTAAGTCTCAGAGGCGAATTAATACTTTGGAATAAGTGCAGATGTGTGGGACACTCTTAGATTTAAAAGGTTTTAAAGTAATTCAGAAAATCAGAAGTGCTTGTATGTAATACTGTTGCAGTGTCCAAACTGAGTTCGAGAGGAAGTGAATCACAGTCCTTTTGTAACATGTTCAGAGGCCTCTCAAAACACCAGCAGTATCCATAAAATTCAAAAGACATTAACTCCTCTTAGAAAATGGGGCTATACAACTGCAGCAAAATCCATCTCCTAATCAGATAATCTAGTTATTGCCACAATGACTCCATTCATCCCAAGATAGGAAATTATACCAAACAGAAAGCCTTGCTTCTTTAATTTGCTTCCTGCCTGCAGGCTGAGGTCCTGCACACAGACACACACAGAGTACCAGTGACCTCTCTTGAGCCAAGGCTTGTGGGCTGCTTTCTGGTGACAGGCCATAAGACAGCGCTTCTGCAGCTTTCAAGTTACTCTATGTCAAATGTAACAGTAAAAGAGGATGTTTCTGGTTAGTGCAAATTTAATAAACTAATAGTATTCTGCTTCTGTAAAATTTAGACGGATATAAATAACAAACCATTATAGTGACAACTACCAAATTTCTCTGTCTATAGAAAACTGGCAGTTCATAAATATTACAGTATGCTGTTAGCAACAAAAGTACAACATATAGCTGTTATTTTTCCTAAAGATAAGGAAACAGTAACCATTGCTGAAAAAATTCATTATTTATAGACCTTTGAATCTTAAAGCCTCATGTCTGCACTACAATATTTTCATTAAAATTCAAAAAAGTATCTGTTTGTTATCCCTTTGATGAATGTGCTGAAGGCATGGAAACAAGTAACTATTGCTGACAGATTTCCCAATGATATAGTGGTATTTGCCACTTCATCATCAATACAGTGTTTTAAATGAGCCTTAATATTGGCAAATAACTATCATGTAGCTTCATTAAAGCTAAAACATAGAAATGCTGCCACAATTGGAGATTGCAATAATGCAGCTATAATTTGCATCAGGGAAGTGTTACAGGGGAGAAGCACACTCCAAGGCAAACTTCCCTTAGGGCTTACTACAGGGGATTTCTAATGCCTTCAGAGTTAGGAAGAATAACAAACAAATTTTCTACCTAGTCAAAACATGCTTTAGAAGTATTATGATGGCTCCCAGGGTCCTTCAGCTAATTTGTATGACTTCTGTAGTCAGAATATTTTCCCTTTCAAATTCAGTGGGTACTACCCACCTTAATTCTTCCTCAAAATAATTTCCTTCTTGTAATGCTATCAGTCAGAAAGATCCTGACAGTAAAACATGAATGGACTAATAAAAACATTACCCAGAGTAGTCAAACTAGCTTAAACAGAAGAACCAAAGAGGAAAACTAAAAATATTTTCCATAGACTATCTTTCATTGCTACACTGATTTTGGATGTTATAACAGACTCTGGTCATACTGGAGACTTTTTTCTATTCAAACTGTAAGTGATTCTTGTATGAGTTTTTAAAATAGGGAGTTGGGAGGAAAAATTTCTTTTACTGAGGTTTGTTAAAACAAGAATTTTCCATCTTATCTCAAAAATGACCTCTCCATCAAACCCCAAGTAAAGTTTTCTTGAGAGATTTAATGATGTTATAGAGATCAGGACTAATTACAAGACTCTGAAAGACATACTGTAAAAGTTTTATTGGTAGATAAATTACACTAAGACTCCTCAATGAGGCTAGAGCAACCCTCGAAGCTCTGGATCCAGCACTGTCAGCCAAGGGCTAAGGTTATGGCCAGAACTGCCAAACCATCCAAGCCTGCCCAACAACCAGCAGATCTCACTGATGGTTTGCTGGGTGAGGGTGTGTAACCACAACTCTCTTGAATGAACTGGCAAAGTAACACTTACAACGTTCTCTGAAATTCCAGCCTCAGAACAGAAGTTGTTCATAATCTCTCCTGCGTGGAAAGCAGAATCTGGACACAGGGTGAACTGAAGTGGCTGCTTCGTTTTTGGTCACATGTGGCACCCAGAAATCACCTCCACTACAGAGAATGGGCACATGTTCAATGGCTTCCACTGTAGTAACAAAACTCATTTCTCCACAAGAAACCAGGAGAAGACTGCACAGAGAGGGAGCTCTTTCAGGTGAAATAAGAGGGAAAATTCCCTCCATATACAATTAGGATGAAGACAGATGGATAGCCTACTGTTCCCAACAGTTACTCCTCTGTATTTTCACCTAGTGGGTTTTTTGTTTGTTTTGTTTTAGTAAGAGTATCAGTAATGTTCAGCTAATAAGGAAGGAAAATCAATTTACTTCTAGCAAACAAATATGACAGCAACAAAGGTGAACATTCTCATTAATCTCTCAACACACAGTTGAGACTTGGAAAATACAGCTTATACAGTCCTTTATGTCAAATATATGAAGTGTGTGCATCTTCAGAAGTGCTTAGAATGTTCTTTTCAAAATATCAAACCTTGTCAAAACTTGCACAATTTCAGATTGTACAGTAACCTTGAATACTAGTCTGGGCTGTCAAAATCCTTTTAACCCAGTTCTGAGAGGATCTATGTTATGATAAAACTCAGGCTGTTTATGATTTTTGGGGGTGGGAGTTGGGTGTTGGGAGTTCTTTTGCGGGGGAGGGGACGGGGGAGAGTGAGGTCGGTTTGGTTTGGTTTGTTTAATAAAGCTAGAGTTGAACTCCAAATTCTATATATGTGATTCTAAAAAAATCTATAAATTATTCAGAAATGCCAGAGAATTCATAACAGGAATCTAGAAGCAAAATCAGCAACTTGTGGTATATTCAAATGCTGCATTTTGGGGAATCTCCTCCAGTGAAATCTCTGAAATATTGTATTATTTCAACCTATTACAAAAATATCACCATGTATGTTGTCTGTGTCCAGATGTACTGTCTGGACAGCTAGAGAGAAGGGCAGAAGAAGAGCTGTAGCCAGTGTAGTACTTCTTCCACATCATCCCCTTCCATGTAGATTCACACAGACCTCAGGAGATCACTTTCAGGGAGCACGTTTCTGTATCTTTCTGAAGGAAGGGATGTTTGGCCTCTGTGTGTAAGTATTTTTATGCTAAAGACAACTGGTGAAGGTCTTTTACTTCTTCGCAGGAGATAATGATGTTCTTCAGTAGCAAGCATGGAAAATTCTGTCAGAATTCGGATTTGTGCTGAACTGCAGCCAATATAAGGAAGATTTACTTGTACAAAAGGCAACTGTTAGCTACTACGAGAAAGCATGATGCCAGTTGTACTATACATAGCTCCAAAACAGAACCGGTCAGAGCACATTATCATTTAAATATCTCAAAGGAATTTCCATAATCAAAAGCAAGAATAAACTGCAGAGTGCGCTCAGGAGACTGCGGTCACTCAATGAAATCAAGAAGAGCCTCTGAATTACACTGCAAGCCTAAGCTGATAGCCTCAAAACCCCTGAGAAAAAATAAAAACGGTGCAACACAAGCACTTCTCCACTTTCCTTGGTGAGAAATATTCAAGATATTGAGTTATATCCATAGCCTGCACTATAACAGGTAACCATCATTTCAGCAACAGAGATTGTTACTTTTGTATGGATTTATCCTTTCCCACTGTTCAGACCAGCAGCTGATTAACTCCTAGGTCTGTTTCCTCTAAATCAGATGCAAAGACAAAAACATGAAGACTGCAGTTTGGTTTTTTCTCTTAGCTCTATGTCACTTTCCTTTAAAATCTCACAATATATTGCAGTACACTATATACTGCACAATGTATTTGCAGAATAAAAGTGTTTAACCACCCACAAGCTGAAATAGCATATACCATACAAGATTTACTTCACCCCTCCCTTATTTCTTGCAGAGGTAGGTTTGAGCAAAGTTTCTAAGTCTTGTTCCTCAGTTTTCTAAAGTTCAAGAAGATTCAGAAGAAGGATATTCACCCTGAAGACATCTCTGATATATCTAGTTTGAAATTTCTGCCAAATAATTGGCTTTTTCCTCAACCTCTACATGTCAACTAAAAACACCAAAAAAAAAAAACCAACAAAAAAACAAACCACAATTTGAGTCTTGCAATTCCTTACTGAATCCCACAATACGTTGTTGTAAGAGAAGACCTAAAAACTTCTGAAGCAAGAGATTGGTCAATGCCAGCACAGAGACAAGCAGCAAGATGTCCTACAATATTTAGGATGAAGCTGAAGCTGACAACTATCCCCAGCTGAAGAAGGCACACTCACAGATGGTAGTTACGACGAGATCATGTTTGCACAGGGACACGAGGAGCCTCCCTTCTTGGACATACTCAACACTTGACTGAACAAAACCCTTACCAACCTGATCTAGCCTTTGCATTGGCTCTGGGGTGACCAGGAGGTTTGTCCATTAGACCTCCAGAAGTGCCTCCCAATCTGAATATTTTAAAGATATATTTTCTCAATGCACGAAACTCCATTAAATATAAGTGCAAACCTGAATGGTGCTGGATGACTGCAGATGCATTCACACACTCGCTAGTTCTATTGTCTGTTAAGATTTTGTGTGTTAAGAGCCTTGCCAGGTACTCTATAGCTGACAGCTCACAACAGACCACAATGTACAAATAATATTTCTGTGAGTTTAGAGAAGCTACAGGACAACCTATAGCTACACCTAACTGTGCTTATATGAACATTACTAATATCTTACCTCTGCAGAGTCAGAACAACTTAGAATGCTTATTGTCAACCCTGATTTCAGAGAAGGACCTTCACTGGCTACAGGAAAATCTGCATTGATGTATCCATGCAAAATTAGCATTCAGAAGACACCTGAGGCTCTCCCAGCTATTTACTAGCTAGCTATCTTTTCCTGATTCATCATGTTATTGCAGCAGAGCTTGCCTGACTGTGGGCAAAATCTGGTCTGGGCAAACTGCAGATTCTTCGCTTTTCTCAAGGCCAAGCCTGAATTCTGCACCATAATCTCAAAACACTATATGGCATAAAAGAAACATGGTTTGAAAATCATCCCTAAGGAGGGAAGAAATCAATAACTTTGATTCATATTTTTAGAGAACTTGTATAAATTCATGTCAGTTAATGAGGCTGAGCTGGTCTAAATCAGATGAGGAGAATCTGGTCCAGAGAGTCTCACTTTCAGAATGTAATGTACCGTATATTTATCAGAGCAGGACTCCATTTTCCTAATGTTTGTTTATTCTGTTACCACAGTGTTTAGAAAACTATTTTCACGTACAAGACATTTAGTGTTATTGCTTGTTAGGGTGTATGTATATGGAGCTGTAAGAGAGCTTAGGGTTTGCTAAAACTAGTTAGGTGTGTTCTGTAATTTTATCAAGCTGCAGTCTGTAAGCTTGATTCAAAGAAAGGAATAACTGTATAACATGAAAATATTGTAGAATGCTGGACAGGTGCTGAGGAACTGCAGCTCCACGCAGCATTCTGGCCTTGGGAAAACACCCCTGATAGATTTAATGACATTGTCTCTGATTCTCTCTTTTTCCTCTAAAGATCTGCCCTAATTGATTTTTCTTGAGATTTTTTAAGGTTGGGTTTTTCACAAGAAGTCCTTTCAAAGGCCAGCCCTTTATGCCACAACTTTCCCAAGTCCTCTAATTGCAACACCTGCTAGACAAAGGTCCATCAGCTTGGAGGCTCTTTGATTCCACGCCACTTCAGATGTCCATTTCCCAGTGGCATACATACACACTTCACTTATTCTCCTAGTAACTTCTGTAGTTTGTGACTGCCTTTGCAAGCATAGTCTGCACCTCCAGGGGACGATGTGAAAGAATAGCTTGCTTTTCCCAGGCATTTACCAGCATGTAAAATGTGAAATTGTGAAATGGCATCTGTAACCCCTACTTTTTGTCAGGTGCCCATACAGAATCCCAAACTCAGATCAGCTAGCTACTAGGCTGTAAAGTGAGGGAAGGGGGCATGAAAGGCACTAGCTCCTCATTCTTCCCAAACATAAGGGAAGATCAGTCACTGTCTACTGGAATCTAGAATACTCTTAAAAAAGGAAAATGCTACCTATGTACCCATTGCCCATTTTGTCAGCTTCTTACATCAGCTATTTGTGCCATCTCCCCTTGCGTAATTCTTCCATCCCTACTAATATTTTTTAAAGTCTACTAAGACTATTATACTGAAAAAAGAGGAATCGTCTTATAATTTAAGACATATAAGTTGCTATGTTTTTGGAAACCAAATAGAATTCATTAGAGACATACATTACCACTAGCTTCTGATCTTCCTGCAATTACCTCTTCTTCAGAAAACCATAATGAGGGTTTTAATAAAAACTGGTTCCTATATGCTAAAGCATTAATTCTTGTGAAATGGAAATCACCTTATCCAAAAGAAGGAATAGTGTAGGACATAATGAATTACCTTTGGCAGAAAAAGCCTCTTGCAAAAGCATCAGGCAACTAAGATGCCTGATGTAGCATCTGCTATAATTTTTTATGAATGGACTTATTCTATTGGTTTCATTTTCTTTTCCCCAGTCTCTTTTATAGCATAGAGCCCAATCCAATAGGAAAATGACATCTATCCTGGAGGTTTCCAAAATTCCTTTGGCTTTCCTTCAGCTTAAAGCAAACAAGGATAAATGGTCCAGCACATCTCAGTGCTCATTTGCATTCTTCCAAGATGAATTCCATGTATATTTTCAGCATCATGCCAATAATTGTGTGGAACACCAGAAAGTTAAAAACAAGTCTGAATGAAAGTCTGAATGAAAACCCTAATGTCAGGTTTCTCTCAAGTCTGAATATATGTTCAAATTTTTAAACTTGTCATACCTTTCCGATTAATCAAAATAAATCCTACAGTAAATTCATGGCAATTCAAAATTGTTACAGATGGTCAGTGATTGAGGGGACAACCTCATGGTCATGTTTATGTTTTCAGAGCACAGTCAGGGCTTTCTGTTGGCAAAGAGGACACGTAAAACTGAGGAACAAATTTCAAAAGTACAGAAAATCAGTTGTGCAATTCTACATCTTTATTAAGAACCTGTGAAGAAATCAAAACTGAACACATGCATGCAGCAAATTTAAAAGCACATGCAAGAAGTGTTTCACACAGAAAACTGCACACTCCCTTAGCCCTTGTGAGCTGAAGGTAGTTTACAGTCTGCCTTGGAGCACAAATATCTAGTGAGTACATTGTCTGTTTAGAGTTCAAAGTTATGGGTGTTTAGAAACATAATTTTCAAAGTCACATTGCTTTATGACTGTTCATATGTCTAAAGATTAATTAACTGTGACAAGCTGACCATTAGGGAAAACCATTCATACACAAGATGACAGATGTTTTAACACAAATATAATACCAACCTAGTAATATATTAAAAAAAAAAAAGATATGACAGGTTTAAGTTTCAATTCATTAGAGATGTTTCAGACTACAGTAATCATTTTCAAACCGATGAACCCTGTTAAACTAGGAACACAGTCTTCCTTATTTTAAACAGTGATTCCACTCTCAAAATCAAGTGATTTAACAAGAAGCTATTACTTCTGTGCACTGCAACCTGTTCCCTTTCTCTGTTCAGCCTTGACTGAACGAAGATTTTATGGCTTTTACTTTCCTTTACCTAGAAAAATGAGAGACAATAGGAAAGCAAAACATAGGATTTAATTCCAAATATTTTTGCAACCAGCTACATAAAATAATCCCAAACTTTATAATCCTTAATTCTAATGGCACACAAAATTGACCTTTTACTTCTATTTCAGAAATAAAACCTGGAATATTTGAGGGGAGAAAAACCAACCAAACTACACCCAATATCTCCCTTTCATTTGTATCCTTCATACCATGGAAATGAATGTTTTCCATAGTATTCATCTATCCTATCTTACTCTTCTACATCAGGGAAGATTTGCAAATGTAACTTATTCTGAACTGTGGACTATTCTGGAAGCATGAGAGCTGTTGGGACAGCCTGCTGGGTATGTGTTTAAGATGCCTCTGATCTGACTGTCACAGTTTGGCATCCGAACTACCACTAGCCCCGCTCATGCCATAAATTCCAGTAGCTTTCTAAGGAAGTATTACAGCACCCAGCATCTATTGTAAGAAAGCCATAGCTGCATATTTTCTTTAAAAGCAGCAGCTAAGCTCATGTCCAGAAACTACACGCATGACTGCAAAAATGTCATGAATAGCCTAGGCAGCATTACACTTTTGTAAAGATGCACAGGGAGTATTTCATGGCTAGTGCTTCTTGTGTGGAGCACATTCTCTTAGGATTTTGATGGGGATTTTTTTTGTGGATTGAGCTTTTGTTTGTTTGTTTTGTTGTTTTCATTTTTAGTTTTGATGGCCAACTTTCATGTTTTCCAACATGAAAGACCACCCTCACCTTTTGCCTGGGCAAGGAAAATAAAATATAACGATCAAGTTTCATTTGTTGAACCTCATGAATAGACTCCCAGCACTGGTCTGTTACCATGCCTCAGAACAGAACCTGAATCTAACAAAATTAACATCCAGATTAGTACTTATCCATCCAGATTAGTATTCAGCCATCTCAAGCCTTGGACATACAAGCATTCTATAAGATTTGTAGTCACAAGATTGCACCACAAAAATAACATTTTGTAAAGCTCCCCTTCTTGCAACTGTTCTTACCTGATAAGAGCTCCTAACACCCCTACGAGTGCAAAAAGAAGAGCTTGGGTTGTCACACCATTTCTCTTACAGCCCCTGAGCCATATCAGATATAGATTATATTTCAATACAACCTAATGGTTTGGGGTCTTTTGTTTGTTTGTTTGTTTTTAACAAACACCTGTGAGATGGAATCGCAGCACCATCTCCTTTATGGGCCAATGTGCAAAACACAGAGCAGGAGAGAACACCTTGCACTGTGTGATGACTGGCACAGTGGAATGCATTCTTATCGATCACTTGTGGTCAAGAAGAGTAATTCTTCATGTTTTCTTGCATTGAGATTACTCTAAAGCAAAAAGAAGGGAAATTTGTTTTCTTACTTGCTCTATCCCAAATGCACATTTTGTTCAATGCAGTAGCTTCTCCTTTTTTTCCCCACTAAGGCTAAAATCCTAAAAAGTTCATGTTCGTAGGCATGAGCTCAAAGTCTAGTATATTTGTTCAGGTGTTTAAGCTTGCATCTAAAAGACATAGGAAAAGAAGTTAAAGGAGTCAGCTTAGCCAATATGAGTTTAACCTGTGGTACTTCACACTGCCATTTTAATCCTTCTGAAAAATGCTAATTATTTCAGGGTCTGTAAAAGTCAACCGTATTAACATCAATGTGTAGTAAGTAATACCACTGCCATCCATGATTTTGTTAGGTCCTTAAATATATGTTCCTTTTGTGGAGTCTGGCATCCATGTAATAAGCAGGGACTACCTAAGTACTACACAACAGAAAGTATCAACCATATTATACAGCAACAATGACAGTAACAACTGCTTACAGAGGCTTAAACAATTTTTTAAAAGCCTGTTTACACTGTGTAGTAGTTCCAAACAGAGGAAAGTTGAGGTAACTTGACAAATTCCATACACTGCAGCAGTGCTGAGACTCTGAACTTCTCTTGGAGGGAGAAAGACATGCAGAAGCAGAGTATGAAAAGAACAGAAGCAGGATATATTTATCATAATTAGGAGTTAGTTATGAGACTTCTCTGAGTAGCTTATTTTCTCCAGATCATCATGTTTAATAGTACTCAACAGTCTTTCTTAAAATTCTCTCAACCTTTTTTTTAACTGTTCGACTGCTTTTCTGAATGTTAGAAAATCCTCTGACAATTGATGAAATTTAAAAATGCAACTAGTCATAGTGTAAAGAAAAAAGCAAACAAAACTCACTTCCTTTTGTTTGTCTTAAGTGTTCAAATCAACTGTTTTCTAATTTGTGTGCTGTGGAAAATAGTGAGCGATCTCTCCCTGGCAACTTTTTATCTTCTTTTTCCAATTTTACAGGTCTATGTCATATTCTCCGAGGTTGACTCTTTTCTAGCAAGAGCAGCTTTAGTCTCTGCTCATGTAAAAACTGTTCCATATACCTCTTCATCTACTCCAGTTCTACTGCATGTTTTTCAGAGTTAAGCATAGTTGAGTACACTTTTACTTCATCCCACTTCCAGCTCATTCATAAATATGTTAAATGCCAAGCCATCAGACTCAAAATGCTAGAAGGAAGATTCTCAGTTACCTCTCTCCATTGTGAAAGCTGACTATTTTTACCTCAGCTTCATTTTCTGTCAAGTAACTATTCATCTGCAGGAAGACCTTTCCACTTACTTCATCAAGCTTAATTTCTTCAAGAGTTGTTTACGAGGGCTCTTTTCAGAAGACCTTTGAAGAATCTCAGCATACTGCACTAAGCAGAGCACACACATTCATGCTCATTGACAATTCTAAAACTCGAGGAAAACAAAGTCTACTTGATTAGTGAGGTATAATTTTTCTTCAAGGTGTACGTGGGATAAAACAAAATCCTTTTATAAGCATCTTCAAGCCATGTTTATAAAACAAAATTTAATTTCTTTTCTACTAATATGATCAGAGGAGAAGTCAGACCTTCTGGGGGTATTTTTGCCACATATCTTTAAAAATTTGCATAAATTTTCATTTCCATATTCTGAGGCCACTTTAAGTAACAGACTTCACCTCTTCACTCAGTAATTTCATGACTGAGAGATCTCTTAAAACTCTTGATTGGATAGTGTCCACCCTTGAGATTTGCAAATATTAATCTTACCTTTTCTTAATTCATAAAATTACATACTACTGCTAAAATCTCTCTCATTGACAGTTCAGCAGGAGTAGGTCCTCAGACCTGCCTCATGTAGGCAAAAGTTCCAGTGTGAGAACATGTCTATACTGTCCTGACAATTGGAAGTGAATTGTAATGCTCCTCAGCTTGGCTACAGACACTGGAATGTACCATCATTCTGTATCTTAGATTAAAACAGACTGCACCTCTACATCCTATAACTTATTGAGTTGCAGTTCATTCTCTTTGATCCAAATGCCAGACTATTTATATTTTCAGTAGGATTTTTTGGGTATATACAGGTTTGGATGGGTTTGGGTTTTTTTACCAAAAGCTGATATTTGGGTGTTTTGGTTGGCTTCTGTGGGGAGTTTTGTTTTGTTTTGAGGAGGAGGGGTTTGTATGTTTGTTTTTTGTTTGCTTTTTTTTCTTTCAGACAGCATATTGTATATGCATAACACAAGCAAAATGACAAGAATAATGTAACCACATCTTCTGACTTCAGTGCCAGGTGTATAGTTTCAGAACAATATTAACTCCAGTAGAGTTTCTCTAAATTTTCATTGGTATAATTTAGGCCAAAGTTTAGGACCACCAAAATAGAATACATTTAAAAAAAAAAAAAAGCAAACCCAAAACAAACAACCAAAACCAAACAACAGTCATACAATGAATTCCAAACAGCACAAAATCTAATAAATTTATCTTTATAGTAAGATTATAGTTCTGGCCTTTTGACTTTAAAAGTATGACTCGCTTTGAAATCAAAAAACATCTGCTCAACCCTACAGATAAAGTCACAATCAACTCATGTCGCGGCTTCGGCCTCAGTCGGCCTTGGCACACGAGTGAGATAAGTTCAGCGCATTTGCCCATAACTCAGTCAGAGGCCACAGAGCTGCTATGCAGACGTTGTTTATTCTGTTATATTATGTGTCCTGCACAGCCGCAGGTCCATCTAGCAGCAGAAATAGCCTAGAACTGCCCCCCAGCTGGGCGTACCGAGATTTATATACCCCGTTACAAATCCAACCAGTGGACGGTACGTGTCATTATTTACAAATTTATACCAATTAATTCTAACCTGTTCTAGACATGCAATTTCCTGTCTTATCTCTATTCTACCAATGAATTTATGTTCCCGTCACCAAGAATATGGAGGACAGGGAAGAAGAAGAAGGTGACCACACCCTTTAGACTCCATCTTGGCCCCCCTGTACACATTTTAACCCCCATGTACATGTTATCAGATCTTTTATATACTACATTTCACCCGGTGCAAAGTGACTATTAATGCTTATATTACACTCTTGTGGCTTGCAATTAATCTCTTAGAGTTGGTAAAGTTCTCCAAGGACAAAGATCAAAGGCAGTGCCCCCTGGGGCACCCCCATTTCGGGGTGTCAGGTCCCCTAAATTAGACAGAGACATGTCGTGGGTTCCGACAAACTCATGTGTCAGTATTCAGAGCTGTGCTTCACTGAAGCCCTACACAATCAGGCTGGGAGAGCTGTGTGGAACTAACATGGAAGTCCTACACCATGGCCTCATTTCAGCCATTCCACAGCTGAAGGCTTCAGAGAATCACAGAAAGGTTTGGGTTGGAAGGGACATTAAAGACCATCCAGTTTCAACCCTGCTCCCATGGGCAGGGATGCCATCCACTAGGTCAGGCTGCTCAAAGCTCATCCAACCTGGCCTTGAACATTTCGAGGGATGGGACATCCACAACTTCCCTGGGCAACCTGTGCCAATGTCTGACCATTCTGACAGTGCAGAATTTCTTCCTCAGATCTTTTCTTCCTTTTATCTGAGGTTTGTATGTATACTCATTTTTCCAGAGCATACATCCCAAGATGATGACCCTTCAGCTACAATTCATTCTATTTTGCACAGAATTAAGGATAAAGAGGAAAGAAGGTCTTGCACACAACCTAATTCTTGAATGACCAATATAAACAAAAGTTATAAACCAAATAGTAGTTGGTATTCTCTCTCCTGAGCCAGAACTTTGGCTGTGACAAAAACATAAGAATGATCTATGAAGTATATGAGGCACTTCCTTCTTCCTCTAATCTTTGTTGGCATTTCTTGCAATGCAAGAGTATTGTGCCCTTGGAGCATAATTATTTCACTACTCCTTTTAAATCACTGCAGTTGTGCATCTTTTACTACACTGAGCTCCACATAAACACTCAGCTGTTACCTTTGCATAGACTGCATTAGGAACAAAATTCTTTGCTAGGAACCATATTAAGGAACATCTGAAATTATTGTCAGCATTAAAAAAGAGGCTGTTCTACAAATTTCTGAATCACTGCATTAAAAAACTGCATCCCTGTTCCTGTTTTTTACCCATTACTGTTTGTATTTTCTGATTCTACCAATTACACGTACTTAAAAACTTTGTAGTTTAGAATACAATTGCTTAAATTCAATTGCACCAGCAGTTGAATGATCTCAAAATTCTGGAGTCAGAGGTAACCAAGTTTAGGTATTTTTCAGACAAATTGGCAAGTGATTAATTAAATTTTCAACATTTTTATTTGCTTGTTTTGAACCCAGATAAACTTTTGCTCTTTTCAGTTGCCTTGCCTTCTAGCACTCACAAATGGAAAAAGAGAGATCAACATCATTAGGATTCTTTGAACCTCAACAATATATTAACACACTTTCCTTACTGTGTATACAGAATTTTTATATACATCTTGAGGATTATATAGTAGTACATGATATTTCTGCAAAAGTTTTATGAAGGCAAAAACAAATGAGGGGGACTGAACATGACTTTTATTATTGCACAGCATCTTAAGCAATTCTTTTTTTGTCTTAGATTTTATTACAAAAATTGGTAACAGGCCAGATCCACATCCCATTGTGGCAAAAGCAATTGCCACTAATATCAATAGGAATTGAAGTGTTGAATTTTGTTTAAGAATATTTTATGAACGATCCTTGCTTATAAACATCCTTTTAAATTGTTCCTTATGTATTTATGCTCAAACTTAGGTCAGATTTTGTCTTTTTATTTATTTATTAGAAACTACCTAACTTATGTGGCTTTTCTAGTCTGGAATATTTGGAACTTCTTGTCAAATCAATACTCCAAGCTCATTTTGCTGTCCCAGCTATAAATACTGTACTCTGACCACTACACATATTGTGAGGTCACAGCAATAGGACAGACAGAAGGAAAGGAGAAATTTATGGCCCCCTACTACTCTTTAGTTAAGAAATGTAGCCAATTCTGCTTTTCCAGAGTTGCTTGTGTCTCTCGTCCTCAGGGGATAATTTCTTGCTTTTCTCAGAAACTAAAACCAATCCTCAAGACTACAGAACTGTCTGAATTTCATGATGCTTGTTCCTTCTCAGGACTTTTTCCTGTGTATGTGCAAGAGAGAGAAGCTCTTCTCCCCTCTTTCTCTGACAAGGCAGGCATTAAAAGGCAATTCTGAACAATTCTTCATATTGTAGAGCTAAGCTTTTTAGCAAAAGGAAAAGCATAAGCAGCTCACAAAATAAAATCTTTAAGGCTAGTGTCTCACTGACTTGGTTTAAAACTGCATAGTGACAAAGGCTCTCACTGCAGAGCTTTTTTTACAATAGTATATATATGTATATAAAAATAGACAAGACAGAAATGAATGCTCTAAAAATAGTGAACTAGAGTATTTGGAAAAATAAACTACACGCAGGGTGTGCTTGAGTATCTGAGCACTTTATCACCATGTAAACACAAGGTTAGCTGAAATAAAGACAATGGTCCTCAGAAGTTTTCCCTACAGACCAATAATTTGTCAGCACAAATGGCATTACTGTTCAGAAGATGCTGAGGTTGATATTTGTCATTCTCCAATGGGCAAAGAAGACAAGGTTAATTCTTGGATCTGGTCCTCCACATAAGAACTCCATGCTCCCTCCACAATATACTGCCTTAACCAGTGGAGTTTATGACCACGTTTGTCATCTGTTTCTGAGCCTGAGCCTTTTAATCTTGAAGCTAAAAGAATCCTCTCTGCCTGCAATATCTGAGGCACCTATATTCCCATGCCATAAAAACCAAAATTTCCTGCTAAACTTACTCCAGTATCTGTGAGGATAAAAGCTGCTTGGAAGTGGCTGGCTCCATGGACCTGTTAGAGCAGAGGAGGGATACAAAGGTGATCAGAGGGCTGGAGCAGCTCTCCTATGAAGACACACTGAAGTTGTTCAGCCTGGAGAAGAGAAGGCTCCAAGGAGATCTTATAACAGCCTTTCAGTTCCTAAAGAAGGCCTACAGGAAAGCCAGAGAGGGGCTTTTCATAAGGGCTTGTAGGACTAGGACAAGGGGAGTGGATTTAAACTGAAAGAGGGTAGGCTTAGATTAAATATTGGGAAGAAATTCTCCACTGTGAGGATGGTGAGGCACTGGAACAGGTTCTCCAGAGAAATGGAAGGTGGCCCGTGCTTGGAAGTGTTCAAGGACAGGCTGGATCAGGCGTTGAGCAACCCAAAGTCCAGCGGAAGGCTCCCTGCCAATGGTGGGGGTAGTTTGAACTAGAAGGTCTTTAAGGTCCCTTCCAGCCCAAACCATTTTATATAATTCATTCATTCATATATAATATATTACAAAGGAACCAATGGATGGAGTAAAGAAGGACACCTGCAAAATAACTGAATCTGAGCATTCAGCCTGAAGCCTCCCCTCACTGGAAAGGTTGCTAAGCACAGGGGATATACTAATGTGGCAGGTGTATTCCATAAAACATCATTTCTTGTCCAATATTTATAGCATTTAGTATTCACCTTGTCAGTGCTGTGCAACTCTATGTGTTAATTAGAGGCAAAAAGTGAATGCTACATCACAAGCAAAACAGGCTGGCTCAGGACCACAAAAGGAGTCTCAGTGTTTTAGAGGATACATACAGGACCCCTTTTTCTGTTGCCCATGAGCATTCCTAAAAATATTAATATTCAGCATATTCCCCAAGGAGTGTGGGCAAAACAAGCATCTCTCCCCTCCTTCACCCTTTACGTTAAGAAAAGCCATGAAAGACAAAATTCACATGAGAATTCTGTCAGTCAGGTGCTAAAAGATCTCTCCTGAATCTCGGCACAACATGGCAAAGAAATAACTGCAGGTCACAAACTGGAATGCCTTCTCTAACTGATCAAGAGTGAAAAAGGGCTAAAAGGCAAAACAGTATTGCACAAAGTCAGGATGCTTTGTATTTACTCTGAGCTCTTCGAGTATACTTGTTTCTACAGACAGTTAAACTAAGAGTATTTTCCATTGCTGATAGTGCCCTTTTCCAGTTCCAGTTTGCTGTTCAAATCCTTTCAGTTTTCACAGTTTGGCTAATCCTATTTCTTTTTAAATCACATTAAGCCCTTCCATATGTCTTATGAATAGTGAAAAGAATGAACACACACCTTGCAAAGACAGCAGAGTATGTCTCTCACATGAGGAGAAATGAGCTGGCTAGAATTCAAAACTACATTTACCTTCAATACCCAGCAGTGAAAGACATGGCTAAAGGATTGGGCAGTCTCCAAAATACTTTCCAACTCCATTACTACAGCTCTTGGTTATGCTAGGTCCCATCAACTGCCTAAGCAATAGACTTTGCACAACACCATTTTTCCAGTGTTTTGACATCAGACATAATAATTCCTTTACCAGTCAGAACATAAACCTTTCAAATGCCATTGCTGCTGAAAACTAAAATGAAAAAAAAAAATTATAAAACATGGAACACTTGTGGATGTGCTAACAGGTTTCAATTGAAGACAGTTTTGCTTGCCCTGCCATACTATTCCAAAGCCACACACTGCTACAACCTGACTATCTCTAATTCTGTTTTTTCTTACATCTAACCCAGCTTTTGTGAACAGCAAACACCTGGAGTTTAAAAGCCACTACTAAGACGGAATTTAATTGAGAAGCTGAAAGACAGCCATACTCCATTTCCAAATTCCTAAACTCTCAAACCTACCACTTTTTTCGGTTTTGCTAGAGAAAGTAGTACGTGTTGTAACTGACGTAAGTGACAGAACCCTGTTAGATTTTTCCCGCATACAACCGTAACCTCCTCAAGTCTGATGCTTCACCTGCTGAAAAGTGCTGGGTTTCTGTGCATATAACTTGTCTGCATATCCCAATATGCTATTAGATTTTCAAATACCAGGGAAAACTAATTTTCCTAGAGATTATTTTTGCCTCCCAGACCATAAACCTCTTTTTTTCTGAGCCACTTAATGGGTATGTTTCTCACAGCTCTATTCAAAGCAAAGTAATTTTTGTACATTTCAAGATTATAAACTTCTTCTTTTTATACCAGAAATCATCTCAGAAAAGTTTAATATGATATGATGGGACAGGTCTCTACTATTATCTCTCATAACAGTAGCACTCTAGCTTTACTGTGCAGTGCTCTGTCAGCTAAATTCCAACGATAATCAAATATTAGTCCTAGAAAAAGGATGCTCCGTCATTAACACTGCACTGAATAATGAAAAACAATGTTTTTTGTAGTACTTGCTTGTATAAAAAAACCCCTCCACCCACAATCTGTTCTTTTTGGGTTTGTGTGCTTATATATGTTGTCTGTTGTAAGTATTGCATGGGAAGACATATTAGTTGAGCAAACAGCATTTAAAGCCACACTTCAAGTTTGCTATAATTGTATTTCTTCAATTTTAGAAATTCCTACCCTCAGAATTACAGAAAAAAAATACTAATAATTGTAACATGGAAAGTAGTTCTCTATGGGCCAAACTCCTCGTAGACCGAAATAAATCTGTTAGTGCAAAGGAAATTAAATCTGCAGAAAGCTTGAACTGAATTATCTAAGTTTATTCCTATACATTTAATTAAAGATTTAAGACATTCAGCACCTTGCATAAGACATTCCATCTTCATCCTGAGGAGCCAGACATTTATTTGCAAACTGAAACTAAGTGTCTCCTGGTGAGAAATACTAGTTAAGTGCATGTACTACAAACAAGCTGCTAAGTAACTGTTGTCCAGTTATACCAGGAATAAACAATTTAGTCTAGCTAGAATGAAGACAATCTAGAAAAAACCTACCAGAAACCAACATATATAGGGGTGGCTGGGATTCAGACAGCATAGATCAATTTTATAATTTACACACATGATCAATGGAATAGAGATGAAATAGAAATTGGTTTATTGAAAAACTACCTTCACCATCAGCATGTTAGAAAAACACCCATGATTTCAGAGATGCCAAGAAGGGAGTTTGATTTATAAACAACAGCCATAGAATAGGTTTTGTTTGCCTGGACATTATTTGTTTAGAATTTATGGGACCAGACTTTTTTCCCTCTAAGAAAAGGAACAAGAAGGTGACAAATTAAATACATAAATAAACCAATGTGTTAATTAATGATAACATTTATTGTCCATTTATTGTCTGATACTAATTGTTGGGCTCTCCTATAGATAACACAAGACTTGTGTCATTTCAAGCTTAGGCTGTATAGTCACATTTTCTTCTCTTTTGCCAAACTTTGCTATTTTAACAGACTCCTGCGATGACAGAAATCCCTGCCCACTAGAGCAAAGACTGGGGTACTATCTGTATTTTAAGTGTACAGTATGCTAAGTGTTTCAGTTATACTTCCCTATTAAATTGCTAGTCTAGAATGATGTGGGACAAATGGTAATTAAATAAAATCAGAAATAAGGCATTTATTTGAAGCAGAAATCTGCACAGGAAGAAGATGACAATAGCTAGGCCAGTAGCTGAGGAGACTTTTTCTCTGAGCCAGATAGAGTTACACTACTGTCTTGAAAAAATTTAGACACTGAAAATAAACCCTAACAAAAAGGAAGGGGAATGACTGAAAAGTCCCCAGAGTCCCTTTAGGTTTCTCCTGCCTCCATACTGCTAACAGTTAAAAGAAAGATTAAGGCAAAGGAAGTCAAAAAATGTTAATAACAACCAGAAATATGGGTTAAATAGTAACAGTCTGTATACCCTCAAGTAAAAAAAAAAAAAAAAAGAAAAAAACCAAAAACGTACTTGCTTTGAAAAAGGTTCAGTCACTCTAATCAGCTACCAGTCTCTGGCTGCCAAAGGAGGGAGTAGAAGCGTGTGCCATTTCCCTTAGCACAAAACGCCAAAGTGGAGGGCTGCTCTCTGTGCCTAAACTCAGCCCGAGGGGAATTGCATTGTTTCACCTGGAGATGGGATGTCACCTGATGGCTGCACTGAAGAGAAGCTGAAAAGGGAAGGGCCGCTGTGACCACAACCTGTGTCAGCCTGCTGGTTCACCCTAGAGCACACCGGAGTCCTCTCGGGGAACTGAAGGGAGAGACTACGGGTCGGATACGCACCGTAATGAGCACATAAATATAAAATTAGCTACAATAATATTCCCAAATCGCCTAAAGTTTGAACTTCTTCCTCATTTTAGGGCTTTTCAGCAAGTACCCCAAGTTACAGTGGTGAAAATGAGCAAAACCAATACTACTCGGTGTCAGCATGAAATTCAGAGGTGGAACGAAAGTGGAAAAGAAAAAAGGAAAGCAAGAAAAAAAAAAAAAAAAAAGGAAAACCCAGGAAGAAAGCAATTTGTTCTAGAGATTGAATACCCTGCCAATCAAATCTAAGAGCTCTTCAATCTGAAAATTACTCCATCTAATAGCATAAAAAATGCAGAATTAATTTAATTTTTTACAAGCTGTTATGAACAAACTGATATTTACTTTTTTCCTTTGAAATATATGTATTAGCTTAAGAGTGTTCCATGCATTAAACAATAAAAAAAATTGAGAATTAATTTTGGAAGTGCAATAAGTTCCAGTCAATTATTTGAAAAAGTTTCTCCATTAAAGTCTAATTTTTTGCAAACATTTTATGATACTGACAGGCAGGCATAACTCCACTGTGAGTATATGGCACACACTATGTCCAGGTGTCACCTTTTTCAGCTCCATTTTAACAGTAGCAGCACTGCAAACCTTATCTCACCTACACAAACCAAGTCTGACACACCTTCAGTTGCCTATAAAAGCACATTTATCACCACAGAGTAAGTGAGAGATTTAAATCACATCTGGCAAAAGACACTAACAATGCCTCTCTGATTTAGAGTAGCAGATGGTGATAGCATAGATGAAAACACATTTGGCAGGACAAAGAGTCATCTGTCCAGCTATTGAAGCCCCACCATTAATGGCTAGCAAAATTCAGTTTGATTGTGTGAAATGAAATCAAAACAACCAATGCTTGGGAATGGCTTGACTGCTGGACTTACTGATTATATGATAGCAATTCTGACTGTTTAAAATTCCCCATAGTATCCTATAAATCCTTCTTTTCTTCAAGATAGTGGTTTTCTTTCTGCAGTTTATTTGCTTTATAAGTGATAGGCTTGGATGTTCATTCTTGTCTTTTTATTTCCATTGCAGCAACTTATAAAGGCCCCATTTTACAAGACCAACTTTTTTCTACATTGGCATCATGCTTATATTAAGTTTCATTGTGCAATTATTTCTATAATAATTGAAAATTATTATAGAATAATTTATATAAATTATTATTTATGGAATAAATTTTTATAGAATAAAAATCTGCTTCCTGTGCTGTCATGATGCCTGGGGCAGCTATAATGTACAAAGTTTCTTATAAGGCATTCAAAGTACCATGAAAACAATAGAAGAGTTTTCCTATTGGACAGTACAGCACGATAAAACAAGCTGTATGCACTTTTTTGCATATTGTCTTTGACTCAGCTGTACTTAATTCCATGTAAAAATCAGTAGTTCATCAACAGCAGCTAGCTGTCATTTAAAAGTAAAATTCAAACTTATCTTGTTAGCACTCTAACCCATTTTCTCTATATTAAAGAGGATGCTCAGTTGTCAGTGGGATTACGTGAAGTTCTATCAATACTAAGTGTGCAGAAGTTGTAAGTATAGTATTTCAAATCTACATAAAACCAAACATAAACCTGAAGTAGCAGTGTTATTTACATGCAAGTTTTTCCCAAGAATCTCTCTCTTCACAGCACCTCTCACTCTCAATGCCTGTTGTGTCCTTCTCTTCCCTGTCCCTGCAAATAACTTCCTCAGCTCCCCCTTAACCACTTTCTCTGCTTCAGTAGTTTACCTTCTCTCTGGATTGCTTGAAGGTTTCACAATACAGCACTTTCTGAAGCACAGCTCTCCTTTAATAAACATCAACAAAGCTCTCATTAAATAAATGCAAAATCTTTTTCATTGTAACACAGACAGGCTCAAGTCCAAGCCCATTCCTGGAATGCAAAGTATGACCAAGAAATTATAAATTCCCAGATAGTGACACAAATCTGAACCTAAAAAATATTGATAATATGTCCAATCTGGACAAGAATATCACTGAAGGATTTACTTTTATAGCTATTACATGACTAATACTGCACAGCCAGTCTAGAATGCTGATATTCCTTGTCAACATCTTCCTGGGCATGCTTCATGAAGAAAGAAAGTAAAAACATTTAGCAATGCTTATAGCATATACCTCAGTTTTCCTACTTGTTTTGGTATAATTTTTAAGACAAATGACTGAGTCAAAATTCTTACATTAAAATTCAGATAAACTTGTGAAAATGTGCATGTCCTGTTTGATGTGATATGCAATCTGTCCTTCAGAACAGAATGAAACTCTCCCACTCATAAAAGCATACCTTGGCAATGAATGAAACACTCCCCTCTTCCCACACATGCACAACTGGACATCAACTTTCAAAGTCAGGAACACTCTTTGCAGCAATGATCAAAAGAACCATGTGAACAAAAAATCAGGAGATGGAATGAAAAAAATTCTTCATGAATTTCAGCAAGAAATATGAGTGTTCCATCGCTATATTTCTGAAAGCACTTTACTTGGGCGCTCAGAACAAACCACTTTGACCTTCTATAATCCAGAACACTAATTGTTGGTTTGGTTTTCAAAAAACACTTTGTCCAACCTGAACTCACCACTAACAGTGTGACCTCATTTAAAAGGTAGCCACCACACACCTACCATTGATACCTTCATGGGAAACAGAGACAAGCAAGGGGGCTGGCCTACAGACCCAGTCCCACAGTCAGGACAGCTAGCAACAACAATGTGTCCCTAAGAAGGTGTGCCAACATTGCCTTTGAGAAATATTTGGAAACTGAAAAGGCAGAAAATCCCACAGCAGACATGTGGAACTCCTGGATGGCTATATAATTCCAAAACCCGAATCAGACACCAAATCAAGTGGACCTGAGGGTTCTAGCCACATACGCTTAACCTGATTTATCAGGTTTCCAAATCGTATCTTTCTGCTGTTTCATCTTACTCTGCGGAATCTCAAAGTACACAGCTGGTTTAAAACACAAACTGACAAAGAATCAAACTACTAATCCATTGTTTATTTCTGCCTTCCAAAAACCAAAAAATAACTTAATTGAATGGTCTAAAAACATCCATGGTTCACTTGCTGGACAGTTTTATTATTTCATATAGATGTCTTTTCTGGTTTGTCCAGAGCACATAAAACATGCATAAGCCCTTAGTGTCTATATGCACTCATTAGATAACATAATACCAATCAGCCTTCTCATGAGCAACTAAAAACCTATCTGGATTTCCAGGGTGAACACCCAATACTGCTAAATGAGAAATCAATACAGCTCAATAGCGTATTTTGCAAGACAAGTGCCGCTTTTACTCCTGACCCCATGTACGTAGCTTAACACAAAGATATCCTACCCGAGCAGAGAATGTCTCACCTACAGTCACAGCAGAGAACATGCTGTACAAGCAGGCTAAAATGTCAACTCAGTCAGATATTCGATTGCATGTACTTGATAGAAAGACAGAGTTTAATTTCCCTGAAGCAAACAAGATATTCTTGAGAAACCTGAATATGCACTTGAGTATCAGTTAGCAAAGATACTGTAGCTTCTATAAAATGAATCACAGTTCAACAGTTTAAAACAGGAATGTTCATAATTTTAAAGCCAAAATCAGTACTGTACATAGTAGTTGTTGAAGAAATATTCCTGGAAGATAGAACAGCTAGAAATAGAAGTATGTACATTATATATAAGGCCTGCATTGATCAAAGACTGTTTCTGCACAAAAGGGTTTGTCAGATAGAAGAGAATCACAGTGGTGTAAAGCCACCGATTTTAATTTATCTTTAGAAAAGATACTTTTTTCTTTAGTCTAAATTATCAATGTGGTGTTCTGCTCTTGAGATTCAGCGAGCAATGTACCAGGGAACCCACAAAATACACCCACATGGCACGTCCAGTCTGTGATGCAAGGTTTTGTCACTGTTTCCACAATCCCAGCATCAGCAGCTACCTCTTGCTATGCTGTGCTGAATAAGAGCACCTCAGGCTGCAGCAAAGAGGAAAACACTCATCTCACTACTGACTCCACAGCACAGAGTTTAGGAGGTTTTTCTACCTTAACAAAGGACAGTGCAAAGGGGAGAGACTGGTTTTATTATATGCTATAGTCTCTCCAAAATTACTAGACTGTTACAAAATAAAAGGCCTTTAGAATTATCTTCTATTTGTGGTTTGTCTAAAGTTATTTTTAATGTCTCCTCCTCGTGCACAGCATGTGTAACAAATACAGTACTGGAACCCTCACAGCTACAGCCTGAGTAATGCAATTTTTGACCCTTGCTGCAACCATCTTGACATGAATCTCAATGGAGATGACAGCACACGTATTTCTATGAAGAGCACATGTTCCTTCACAGTTTTTTCCCAAAAATCTTAACTACAGCCTCTCTCGCCTAATATAATACATGTCTTTGTCCCAGTTCAACAGTAACATGCATATGCCAAACCCATATAAATTCTGCACCCATAAATAAAGTTTTGTATACACAGCCATTATCTCCAGTCAGGCAACACCAACATTGCCACTTCCCTGCCTTTCATTGCTCATGGTGTGACCCTCCTTGCATTTTGCCCCACGTGGGCTTTTAATGCAGTTTTCACACCCTCATCTTACTTTTCTAAGTCTGGCAAAATGCAGTTTCAGGGGGTCTTATGCTCTCATGGGATTTTCATGGGCGGAACTTCATCGACATACTTCCTTTCTTAGAGGTTACTCTTACATATCTGGAAGAAAAGTCTGGGAAAAAAATGAAGATTTGAGGGACAGACCTGGTTTTTACCCAGTAAGGATGGGGAGAGAAAAACTCAAGCTTTCAGACTTGTTTAAGTGTTCCTGTTGTAGTACAACAGAAGTTCTGGAAATTTCAGAGAAGAAAAAGTCAAAGAACAGTGCTGGTTTTCTTAAGTTGCTTGGATGAAGGACTTCTCTTTCCCAGTGGGCAGACAGGTAGGGAATGGGGGTCTCCCACAACCTCAGGTCCCTACAAAAATTGTACACTGAAGGCTGTAATCGCTTTAATAAACTGGGACACCTCACTAAGCTTTCTTTGAAAGCAAGAAGATAGGCAGCCAGCTCAGCAAATTAGGATCCAAAATGATAAGGACTGATCAACCCAACTTGCTCAGTAAAGCCCTAACAGGCATGAGTTTGAGAACATCTAAGCTTTTTATGATATACCACAAGGGTGTATGCCAAGAAGGGTCAATTTCATCCCAAAATCCCTATCAGATTAACCCAAGCCAGGTTTTTCCCTGAGGATTTTTTTATTCCTGAGGCCACGCACTTCCACAAAGACCTAACACTGAGCACTTCATTCAGAAAGAGATGCATGCAGGCATGCAAACAGTACAAGTGCTGCTCTACGCTGAAGGTCTGGCCTTTGCTATTCCAAATTTAGACTCCTGCTCATATAGGGTCACAAACAAAGGCTCTGCAGTTTATCACCAGGCAATGTTCAGCATTCAGTGTCTAATGCCTTGAACACATGAAGAAATGTATAACAAGGCAGAAAAAGGGAAGGAGGGATGGAGGGTCATCTTCAGTCACAAAACATCTTCATGTTATAAAAACGTATCTGGAACGTGCTCTTGAATAACTCAGAATATTGTGTCCAGTCTCTAGAACTGTTCTGTTCTGACTGCAATAGAATTGAGTGATATTTTTATCTGCTAGTGATCTTGGGATGAAATTTAATTTGGAAAATATCTAGGGATTTGAGGTGAGGTTTTTTTGAGGTGGGCTTGTTTTTGGGGGTTTCGGGGTTTTTTTCATTTTTTTCCTAATAGAAAACTTTTGTATTTAATATAGACTACTCAAAGCAAATAAATATATTAATTATATATAATAAAATCCTATCTGCATATGAAATAATCAGTTATCTTCCAACTTCATTGATTTACCCTCCACGTTTTTGGAAAGCTACTTGAATGTGACTCTAGAGCAAATAACAATGAAAAGCTGACAGCAAGGAAATGCTTTCACTGTCTTACTTAGCATCACAGTCAAGAAATAGCTACACTGGCATCCTTGCCAACTAGGTTCATATGTCAACTGCTACTCGGATTATTTGGAGGCAACAGTCCAAAGAAGCTGTCCTAGCGAGGACTGCGAATTAGTGGATCCTTATTCCTCATTTCAAAAATACTTACGAGTACCGTATGAAGTATCAAATGAAACAAAATTTGGGAAATACCACTGCTATATGGGCCTGGACCAATGTAGCATCTAGATTTAACAGATAAATTTCTTGAAAGGGTTTTATCTGAAAACCATACGCAAAAAATCCTATTAAAAATCTACATTAAGAACAAAAACTACAAGGTTTGTGTCTCAGCTTCAGCTCCCCTTCACTGCTCCAGCATACATAGGTAGCTCTGTTCATGGTTAAAAAGCAAACATGCAGGTTCCATTTTTTGGACCTGTTTACAAAAAAAATCCATATAGATCTATGCAAACTCTTCCACAAAGACTGTTTGAGAGACAGGGTACTTCAAATTAAAATCAAACCAAGCTCACGTGTGGTCAGCTCTGACAATGAGCAGAGCAAACCTGAGTCTGTTTGTACCTTACGTCCGTCCCAGAGGATGGCAAAGAAAGGATCAGAAGAAATGCTGTGCAGCTCCCCCCATCTCAATTCACTGCTTTCCTCCTGTCCTTTATAGGATCAAAAAGATGCCATTTCAGATTTGACAAAAAGATATGTATATCCTTCTTTTGATCTCTTTGGATTCTAACTTTCAGTTCCTGTCCTCCCACACACACCGTTTCTGCATGGTGAAACCACGCCAATACCACTCCGAAGACTTTTGCACTCCTACAGACCAGAAGCTAGACATACATTTCATAAAGGTTAAAATACTGAAGCTGAACTGATCTTAGTAGTAGCAAGACAAATACAGTATTCCATACCAGATTTACTAAAATTTTTGCGAGCAAATGAAACCCAGTTCCATCCCACCAGGGAAAATAAGAATGAATGTTCTGGGACAAAACTCAGCAAGGGCACTCTTCTAAATTAATGGCGTTACGGTACAATATATTAGAAGAGTAGCAAGAAACCCAAATGCTCTGCACAACTGAAACACATGCAAAATATTCAAACTGAATTTGTCTCAGTATTTAAAGATCAAAGATAAAATTATTTCAGACAGGATGCTACTTTTTCAGACAACATACTTAAGACTGAAAAAAAAAAAAAAGCCTGTTTTAATTAAGATTTTGGCGCTGGCTTTTGAACATCACAAGTTTGTTAATTTTATGTAAAGCAAAATAAAATTATATTCTCAATGGACTTCAGCAAATTAAATGAAAATATTTCCAGCAGCTAACTTGAAAAGGGATATCATTAAAGCACTGAATTCAATCTTATCTGTAGTTACCACTTAAACTTCTAGTCACGACACATTCATTCAAAACAAAATAGCAGATTGTAATGTGGGCTGATATCTGAAGCATTTCATAAGCACACTCATGCTGAAGTCTAAATTTTACATGATCACTAGAGAGATTACCTTTGAACTACTTACAAAAATGTTTAAATGTCTTTGTTCTATCTCTGAATTAGCATGTGGCATTGGAAAATTCAATATTATTTCTTACCATTTACTTCCCTTGACTAGTTAGCTAAAATAATATGCAACACAAAACTGGGGATCATTTTCCCTTCAAATAGGAGTGATATTAGAGGCAGAAAAAAAATCATTCAGCTATTCAATTTACATAGCTTTCAAATTTACTGTCCTAAAATCCCAGGTTATGGACATAAAGACTGGATATAATTGTCACTTGCTGCATTAGGATTATGATCTCCCTGTTTGTACCAGGTAACACTGATACTTCAATATGTGGTTAAATGAAAAAATTGCTTTGACACTTGTCACTGTATCTTAAGCTAGAAAATCAGTGTGATTCTTAATCAGAACAGACAAAAGTACTGTACTGTTTGATGAAAATTACAATTTCTAACTGGCTCTGTGTAAACGATTCTCACCTAATGCCAAGTCCTTAATGATAAGTGCTGCTAGGAAACACTACTGGGCAGCTCCGTGCATGCAGTCAGTTAATTATGACTTCAGAGGAGAACAGTTCATGAGATTATGTACAGTTACAACACAATCAACTTGTTTATCATTTCTCACATACCTGCAATGTTTGTCTATGTGTGGAGCACAGATTGTTTGCATATAATTTTAACCTCTGTTCAGAGGGGTCCAAATCAATAAGGATTTGTATGCCTTTTCTTTTTAATAGGAAAACAGTCTAAATCACAATGTTTACAACCAAGCTTTGTTTCTGTCACTTGGTTTTATGATTCCATATATAAAAATTAGCTAGATCTGTGCTTACTATAGCCACCTGCTGAAATTTCAACACCAAAATAAGATCTATAATTGGATATACAAAAACAGAAGCTCTGAAATTACAGCACAGGCCTAAAATTGCAGCAGGGGTAGTGAAACTCTGCAGCACTGTTTATATGTGGCTGTCAGTACTTCTACACCCACAGAATCTACTATTAGCAGTTAAAAAAGGCCAAGAAATAAAAGGATCCCTTGTACAAAACCTTCTACTTTTAGCAGGTTTAATTGTCTGTCCTTGCAGGAGCTTTTCCCTCTTCCCTCCACTGCTCTAAAAGGAGAGTATGGACCCCATGCTGTACAGGAGAAATGCATGCCACCTGCTCCATACCATGTTTAGGAATCTAGACAAGGGGGAAATAAGAACATTTAATTCTTCAAGGCTTCCTCAAAATACAGCTGAAAAATACTGTCTTATATCTATTTTTAAACAGAACCCACTTATATTTATTAGCATGTCATATACTTCTGCAATGATTAAAATCCATATATAAGACACAGGTAGAGAACAGTCTCTTCTTCATGTATAGCCTCAATTTGTAGTTTTATTCACAGAATATCTCAGCATTCCATTTTTTAATCTCCCACTGAGTATAACCCCAAAAAAGTTCTTTGTACAGAAATATTGGCAGAAGTGAAGGACAGAGTTTTAGGACTTCAGCTACTGCATCACTTAAATTCAACCAAATCTTGACTCAACAATACTAGTGGTTAGAATAATACCAACTACTTTGATTGGCAGTCACTAGTTGCTACAACACATAGGAGTTTTAGATCCATTGGAGAAGAATAAAATAAAATACTTCTACTAGCAAGACATGGCATGGCTCTGGCATGTCATGGCATACTACATTTGACACTGGAGACACATTCAAAGCTCAATTCATGTTCTAGATCTTATAGACCCTTCTCCAGGTGGCCTCAAAACTATGAGAGCAAATGTCAAAATTCTCCAGCACATATCGGGGATCTGGTCCAAGGTCTCAGAAAAAATTTCAGCCCCAATGCTGATGGTAAGCAGAGAATTCAGACTGAAACATCTAGCAAATATTATGCTGACCATGTAGAGCTCTGGTATGACTCAGAAAAGAAGGACAAATGTACTGCAGGCTCTTTTGAATTTAAAGCCCTAGTGAAAAACACTGTGTATCGATGATTGTACAACCTCTCCTGACAGCTCCTTTTCCTCTGGAAGCAGAGAAATCACTCAGAGCTGTTTACAGGGCAAGGTAGAACTGATAAAATTATTAAGGATGTTCTCCTTTCTGCCTGTCCAGACAAGGTGGTGTTGACTGGGGAGCTGCTCACACTATTCCCACAAGAACTGAGAACAGCTTTGTCCCACAGAGAATATGGAATGCTCTGGTGTTCTTGCTTCTCTCTCTCTGGCCTCCAAGTGAAGCAGTGGCCCACAGCTGCCTACACAAGTTATAATAGTGCAAGGAACATGCAAGATCAAAGAAAAACAGTTAAATTGAGGGTGGACTGTGAAAATAAAGTTAGTTAACAGAGGCACAAAAAGAAAATTACAACACCAGAACCTAAGTGAAGCTGCAAGATGCATATGGCAAGGACATATGAATGTGTGTCCTATCACTTAGTTACACAGTCCAGAGAGGGCTGCTATAAGCATCAAAAGCACATCACAGCACCAATCTGAGAGCCAATAACATTAGCTAACAGGAGAAGCTGGGAGTTCAAAAATGGAGGCAGCTTCATTTTATATTGTTAGCACACGTACCCAGCTTAAGCACCAAGCCAGTCAACGATGTGCCTGCGAATGTAGGGGACAATCCTGCTAGTGCCAGGTACTTGTGAGTCTTTCCGAGGGGTGTGGTACTGAACATCACTGACCTTGGGAGCTGGAGCACTGCAGGTGTGCTTTAGCACAGGCAAATGCTATTAGGCAGTTCACTAGCAGAGAGACCCCTTATTTATTACATCACATTTCCGAACAATCTGAACTTCTGCTTCATGAATCTGTTTCCTGAATGCTGCGATATTTCCCTCACACCTAATGTTGACCAGATACGGAAAAGTCAGCTCTATCAAGCTCATTAAACCACCATTTTGGTTTTGTTTTTTTCTTCACTTAGTAGCATTTAGGTTTCTCACAAATCTTCAGTCATGGTAGCTTTTATATCATTTACATGGAAGCTTATGCCTCTAATCTATTTCTTCACCTTTGCATCAGTCAGATGGCACAGCAACTGTCACTTACTAACACTTATAAAAAGTACATTGTAAGCTATAGTAACTGACTGAATAATTTATGAGTCCTAATATCTTAGCAGTAACAATGCAACTTTAAAAATTACGTTTTTTCATTTCTAGAGAAACCAAAGTATTATCATGGCCACGTATCAAAACCTGTATAGTAGCTTAGAGATTTATTACATTGCATCTTTATTCTTTCTCTCACTTTGGACCTTGTTGGACCCCTTCTGTGTGTCAGAGGGACAATCAGCACTGTTCACAGGGCAGAGCTTATTGATGATGGTAAATTTGCTAACAGCACATTTTCCATTGCACATATTCACATCTTTGGCCTACCTCTTCTATTGCTGCTTCCATCCTCCAACCTCACAAAACAGTACTCTCATTCCCTACTACTCTGCCCACCATGACATTTGTGCTTCCCAGCATCCTGTACTCATCCTTTTCATCTCTCAGTGGAACATCTACTCAGCTGTCTATTTAATCCACGATCCTGTCCCTGAGAGTGATGTTAGGGAATGCTATTTGGAAAACACAAGAAAGCCTAACACTGCCTGCAACTCATTTCTCTGCATAAGAAAGGCTAAAGGATACATCCCTGCCTAACCCTAAAGTATCCATTTATAGACTTGTTGTATGTTATTTAATCTAATCTCTTGCAAATTTGCTGAAATTGTCTGCTTCTGGAACGTACTGAAAGGAGCTTGCAGAAGTTCACTGCCTGCTGTGTAAAATACCAGGGCTTCATATAGTGCCAAGATCCTGCCCTCTGTCTTCGTATAATGACCCCATTTTGCCCGGTCTTTTGGCTGCCACACACTCGGACAACCATTTCAGCAATCTGTATCAACTGACTCTGAGATATTCCTCTTGTGTTGTAATTGCTTGTTCTGAGCTGGCATTGTGTGGGAATGGTTTGGGTGACTTTTACTTAGATCCATCAGATGACCTTTACCTGTTCTGAAGCTTGATCTGCTGCCTTCCTCCCCCACTGCCCCTCACTCCACCCCAGCACTTCCTAAGGTCCTGCTGGAGTTCCTCACCCTTAGCATACCATATTCAACTTCTGAAACAAACTTAGTGACTACACTCTTGCAGACTTCAATGTTTATCTCCTCTGATTCACTGATAGTGATTCCTAAAGATCCCTCTCTTGCCTCTTTTTCAACCCAAGAAGTGATGACTATTACTACACTCAGACCCATAGCAACTTAGTTTCTTTGATTGTTGAGAAACCTTCACCTTGGTCTTTGCTGTTCTTTCCATCCTGGAAAAGCTGGGTGGGAAGACACTATAGAATTTCTTCTCCCTTGTAGATCATGATAATCACAAGTGAAGCACAGAGCAGCAACACAACCAACCTGTTGCTCCAAAGTGAGATTAAAACAGTGAGATTAACAAAGACAGAAAACTGACTCCTCAGATACCTGCCCCTGCCTGCACCTGAGGAAACATTACTACATTGTTAAGAGACATCTTTCCTCATGTTTCCCCAACAGCAACTTTGATCATTGGCTCTTTTACAGGCCATGCAAATGAGACAGGTAGACAGATTGAAACATTTATTCTCACCATAACTGAAACCTCTTCTCCTATTATAAAACTTGCATCAGTCCTCACCAAAAATACTCCTAAGATCAGGCAGTACTACATCTAGATATCAACCCCACCTCATGAGGGCACAAGTGGTAACCACACACAGCTCAAGGAGTCATGACAAAAAATTGGGTTCTCACAGGAATAAATTTTTTGAAAGTCAAGTCATGCAGACATAGCTCTGCATTGCATGCAACAGAACTGAACACTGAGGTGCCTTGTGGGGAAGAAAAAGACCCTTAGAATCAGGGTGGGAAATAAGCAATTGCGTTAGCATTTACTGCAAACTAGTAGGTAGAAATTTGTTGACTTGCAAGAGCTAGAAACATGTGGGGTTTTTTCCTCATAGTCCTGTACCTATACAGTCAAATTGTACTTGATTCCTTTTCTGAGAGAAATGAGCATGTCATCCAGACAAACATATTTCTTTATTAAACAAATTCCTGTATAAAAGACCAAAACCTTTTCTTTAAGCTCAGAGAGAATCATGCTATGCCCATGTCATTCTTTGACCTTTGGTAAAATAAAACTACAGGTACAATATCCATTGAATGTATCCAAATAATCTCAGAAGTGTTGTTAGAGAGATGATGAAATGGATGAATTCTTCGTAAAAGCAATGCTTGAAGAAAGTAAAAAAGAATGAAGAACAGTGTTTACTTCCTTAATGAAATTGTGGCAGAGCCTTCAGGAGAGTGATTATTTTCTTCAGTGGTGTCTCTTATAAGCAGCTTCATCTGTTTGCTGAATTTGACTGTTAGCCTCAATTGGGGTGTGCACTTGCTGCTTGACTGGCTTGATGACCTCAGCTAAAACAGCTATGGGCAGCAAAGGGTCAAGAGTTTATAATGCCTTGTTCTCTTTTTAAAATGCCAGCTTCAATTTGCCTAGAGCCAGGGGTTCATATACATACAGCACATAATTACATTTTAAAGGGTTATGGTTGAGAGACAAGGAAATGTGTGCATTTCTAAAGGGGAGGGAATTATTCCTGTGAAACAGTCACCGCTTTCAGTTCCCCCTGGGAAACAACAAAAACATCACCTTTGCATCATGCAGAGGCAGATGTTGAGTATCTTGTAAACTGAGTCTTACTTCTTTAGTCCACCCAATATTCAAGCATGTAGCGTCCTCAGCTCACTTCATTTTGTACAGCCACTACAGCCCCTGAAACTGCCCGTCACACCACTGTTACAGCACATTTCATTTCCTTTAACTCTTTTTTCTTTCTCTAATGACTGTAGTAAGGCTCATTTGGTTGAGTAGGGGTTTGTACTCAAGCAGTTAAATGAAATTTAAGATTGCGACAGAACCTACAATTCATCAGAGCTGGCATTCTTAACAAACACTGTTTAACAGGAACATTATTATTTATGGGGAAATGGTTCTGAAAATAAACTCCTACGCATGTTTAATGTCTTCTTTCCTTTATTTTTATTCTATGCAGCAGGAACGATTTAGAAAAAGAACACAACCCAAAACAATGAAAAACGACTTAATGCCCAGTAATGACTAACTATATGCAAAATTGCTTTAAAAAACAAAAATCAGTTCAAGAGTTCTTCAATCTACTATATATCAATAGATAAAACATGACAAAAATGTTCATTCAGAAGAACCTTAAATTAAATTTCAATCTAATAAGGGCCATTTGTCTTCTTGATGACTTATATCCAGGAATGAGGAAAACACAATGTAAATTCTCTTCATCACGATCTCTTTTCCATTTCTTATTTGCTGATGTATATCACATTATTGAATTTTAGAAAATGATGAGGAGAAGAACTGGTGAGTGCTTCACCCTGCAAACTTTCATTCTTTTTTTAAATTGGCATACTTGAATATGCTCAAGTTTCAAATAAAGTTGAAGTATTTCTTTAATTAAGCCATTTTACTTCTTCAAGGTAGGAGAAAGTCACCTGTAAAGCCCAATCTAGGCTGTGTTTTCATTCTTTGTTCCATAAATCCACAGTTATGTGCCTACAGGTCACCCCAGAAACTACAAATTGCTCTTCTATAGAGCAAAACAATGTGGAGGGGTATCAAATACCACACTCCTTTTAAGAGGAGGTGCTCATCCAGATCATGAGCCATGATCCCTAGTTCTCCCATACACAAGTATTCCCTTGTATTTCAGTATGCAGTGGAACTGTGGAGTGTGAGCTCCTTGAATTTGGGGCCAGAAATACCTCCTTTGGCTGTCAATCAACACAGAAGCCAGAACCCACTTCATGTACAGATTGTTAATCACAAGGAACCCACCGTGGCCAAGACGCTGCATTAACAGGGATGCCCGGCACTTCTACTGTGCATTACTGCTTCCTGTTTAAGGGAGAAAAATGGGATTTGTTTGGATATCCTGTTTATAGCCTGCAAAAGCCATCCTCTTGAAACTAACAACTGGTAAGAACAGCTAATTTTTCTGTTGTTCAACTTGATAGTGCCATTACACAAAAAATTACAATATACCTGGCATGGTCCTTGTGGGTACCTTCCAACTAAGGATATTCTATGACTCTATGATTCCAACTTGTGAGGTGTCTTCAGTTAATTTAACTTGCAAAACTGCCAACTGCAGTTAGGTCCATCACAAAATTAATTCTCAAATCCATAATGCACCAAAGATAAAATTACACATTCATCAATATGAAAGTTAACCTACTGACATTTATATTCGTTAAACAGATAGCTGGCATGTGTCTTTTCTATGAATGTTGACAAGTCAGAGGGAAAGCACTGTTACAAGATTTTATGGTTAATGCTATGACAGATGATTTTGACTGATAATGCAAGTTCTAGACAGGAGATCTTTATTTTTCTACTTCTTTCTACAACATCCTTTGATATGTCACATCTCTCTGCCTCAGTGTCCCCAGAAGGGAAATATCTACTCACCTCACAAAGCGCTGTGAAACTGAATCAATTTATGCCTCACATAATCTAGAGAGTAACAATATAAGTGGAAGACATTCAGCACCTCACAATATGTGCTAGCACCTTGCAGGATCACATCTGTGCAGCTCCTTGAAGATCAAATACATAGTGACCAAATGGAAGCTATTTGAAGGCAAAGTTTACCTTCAAAAATTAGAAGGGAAGTGTTACAGAAGGGAAGTGTTACGTATACTTATTAATATTAGTCAAATCATCATATATGTCACTGGTTTTACATAACAGCAATCACAGTAAGATCTCCAGATTTTCAAATTATACTAAAATTAGATTAAATAATGAAGAGTAATACAATCAGATTTCAAAGGATTTGGACCATTTTGGTAATAAGGCCAGCAGATGGCAAATGCAGTTGAGTGTAGAAAAATGTAAAGTAATTGGTCTGGGAATATGTGCTAAGAGGAACAATCATGTAAGAAAAAGCATTATTTTGGGGGGAAAAATAAACCAGAGAAAGAGGGAAGGAGGCTACGAGAATGGTTGTGGTTTAGCCCCACCCAGGAACTCAGTACCATGCACTCCCTTGCTAACTCCACACCTCACCCACCCTGGGAGGAAGGGTAATGGTACTGGAGCATGTCCAAAGAAAGGCAACAAAGCTGCTCAAGAGACTAAACCACATGAGGAGCAGCTGAAGGACCTGGGGGTGTTTAGCCCGGAGAAAAGAAGGCTTAAGGAGGGACCTTATCACTCCCTATAACTATATGAAAGGAGGTTGTAGCAAAATGGGGGTCGGGCTCTTCTCCCACATGACAAGAGACAGGGCAAGAGGAGATGGCCTCAAGTTGTACCAGGGAGGGTTTAGATTGGGAAAAATTTCTTCTGTGAAGGGTGGTCAGGCATTGGGATAGGCTGCCCAGGGAAGTGGTGGAAACACCATCCCTGGAAGTGTTCAGAAAATGCATATATGGCACTGGGTACCTTGTTTAGTGGTCAACAGGCCAGTATTTGTTAGGTTAAGAATTGAACTTGGTGATCTTAGTGGTCTTTTCCAATCTTAACAACTTCATGATTCTAAAATGGGTCAATTTAGATCAGATAGAAGGAATTTTTTTACATTGAGGGTGGTAAAACACTGGAACAGGTTTCTGAGAGAGGTGGTGGATGCCCCATCCCTCGAAACATCCAAGGTTAGGTTGGACAGGGCTCTGAGCAACCTGATATGGTTGAAAATGTCCCTGGTCATTGCAGGGGCATTGCACTAGGTGATCTTTACAGGTCACTTCAAAACCAAACTGTTCTATGAATAATAATAATAGTAATGAAAAAAAAACAAAAAAAACCAACTTAAATCAAAATACCTCATACCCCCAATAAACCTAAAAACTGAGGGGACAAAACCCCACAAGTGATGCACAATACAATTGCTCACCACCTGCTGACCAATGCCCAGCTCATCCCCAGCAGCAATGTGACCCTGTCAGCCAACTCCTCCCAGATTATGGGCATGACAGTTAGCAATATGGAATACCCCTTTGGCCAGTTTGGGTCAGATGTCCTGGCCATTCTACCCCCCTACTTCCTCATTAGCACAGCATGGGAAACTGAAAAGTCCTTGTCTTAGGATAAGCACTACTCAGCAACAACCAAAACATCAGCTTGTCATGAGCTTTATTCTCATATTGAATCCAAAATACAGCACTGCTTCAGCTACCAAGAAGAAATTAATTTTATCCCAGCCAAAACCAAGACATCAATATATTAGCTAATTAAAAAAAAAAAAAAAGTTAAAAGGATTTGGTGAAAGGAATTTATTAGAAACTACAAGGTATAATGCATGTGAACCAGTTTTTACAATCAAGAGATCCAGTCAGGAAATTATTTAATTAGGAAACAGAACCAACCAGTGTGAAAGTGCAAGTATAAGCAGAAGCATTCAACACCTAACAGGACATATTTGGCATCACATAGTATTAAATCTAAAGTCAGTAAAGTTCTTTGAAGATCAAGTGCACTAGGATATAACTAAGACCTTTTGAAGTTTGAAACCACAAACAAAAACAAGCCAAGATGAAATGAGAGATACTAACCTACCTGATTAATACTCAATATCCTGATGAAGAAATGACTTAGGAGTGTGTTTGTATGTGACACCAAAAATGCTGGGTCCTCATCTAAACTAGGCAGACCAAGGACTCTAAACACACTCCTAATGACCATATTATCAGTTGTTCCAGAGCAAGTTTCCCAATTGCGTTCTAAAGCAGAGGTCCCTTTTCTTAACACAAATTTCATTAAAAAGGTTGTAAGTTTAATTTTTGATAAAACCTGGAAAATTTACAGCCAGTTTCTCTAGCTATAAACACTGTGGATCACAACAAAAATAATTCACGCAGGAATAAAACCTGGGTTAAAAAGACATACCATGACAGCAACAGAAAGCAGTCAGATCTGGGCTGCAGCAATGTAAAAGCATCGCAGGGTTGCCAGTTGTGGTACAAACTGGTTTTCTTAAAAATGGGTATAATGCAGATGTGAAGACGAAAGGCTAAGTTAAAAAGAAAGATTTGTGGAACACTGACAAATAGGCACCGCTACACTTAAAGGATGTTATTATGTATGATCACTGACATTTCAGGACAATGAAACTTATGCAGACAAGTACAGGCAGTCATGGCCCATTTTCACTGAAAAAGACAGCATGGATATATGAAAAAATCTCTACTTTGTCACAACTACTGCCTTTTGTTTGTTATTTTTTCGCACTACTAAAAGGTAAAAATATGTAATTAAAAAAAAAGTCAATCGTGTTTGTGCCATCAGGCATATTCACAGGTCCACAGAAATGCAGCAGGATTCAAGTCAAAAGTTAGAAGTTGCAGAACAGGAAACAAAATAGAAAAACAGCAGAAAGGCTGTAAAAAGCAAACAGGTGGGATTAAGATCTCAATAAATATTAAACCCCACATTTCTAACCCCAAAATATAATTATTTCTTGTAATAAAATGGCAAAGTTCTTCCCCTACACCATTAATTTCCTTTTTCATCTGAACCTGCTAACTTTATTTTGTGCTGGCGCTATCATATGAAAGTGCTTTGAGTGCTTTTCTCTGATTGCACTGGCAGAGTTATATGAACCATTACCTATCATTACTTTTATTTCAAACCTGTCAGTTCTTCCTTTTTGTAGCCAACAAGCTGCAAGAAGGGAAAAAAATGCAGTCTCTGTCAGGGAATAAAACCACACATACAAAAATGAGCTGAAAGGAGCACCTTAACAAAGGAGAAGGGAGGATGAAGAAAGAAAGAGATAAGAGATTGATAAATCTGCTCACCCTCTCTGCAAAGGACATTCTACTCTCCTGCCATTTAAAATTAACAAATAAATAAACCCATAACACTAACACATAATGAATGCTAGACCTGGCTTTTGCCCATGACTCTTCTTTATTCTGCTACACCATGTACTTAAAATACCTCAAACATTCCATAAATATTATGCAAATAAAAATAACATCGATACCACCTCCTCATGCATGGAAAAATGCACATAAATTGATCCTGAGTACATGAGAGAAGGTGTGCTTCCTCAAAGCTACGTTGTATCTTACGAGGTGCTTTTCAGCAAATCCTTTATGAGCCACAACAAGCAATGAGCAATTAGTGTTAATTAAACAGCCCCCCTAACTATAGTGCTGCCAGGGACAAGTTAATGACCTCAAAATGCACTTGGATTTGAAACTCTTTTCCCTCTGGGTGCATGCCAGGCTGCCTTACCTCTGTAGAGCTGTGGCATGCTCCAGCTGCTACCACACACGTGTGGAATGTCATTCCCATTTGCAGAAACGCGCACCCTTCGCCAGACACTGAAGCAGCCATTAGGGAAGGGCACTGCAGACACAGCTCCGAGACTAAAACATGCCAGTAAGTTTTGATTTGTCTGCTTGAAACACCCAGGGAAGCCACATGCAGTGGCAAAGTGACAGCATACTGACAGGCAGGCCACCACGAAGGCAGCTGACTTAATGCAGCAGAAACACATTCCAGAAGCTTATTTATCACACTCAATGCCCCAGGTTAGTACCATGCCTGCCTCTTAACATCTCAAAAATAAATAAGGAAATTTTAAAAAAAATTAAATCTTAAATAAAAAGAGTCAAATCTACCACCACCACCACCACCCTTTCCCTCATGTAGCTCATGTTACTCTTCTCATGTAACACCATGGAACAAACACCAGAAACTGAGGTGTCCTACTGTCTCTCAGAATGTAGGAGACAAAGGAATACAAAAGATCAGTTATCCCTGTGAATGTATAGAGGAAGTCACTGAAAATGACCAGAGGAAATAATGTAATGAAGTCAGAAACAGACTGCTAAACTCATAGCTGTTCCTAATTTGGGCATTATCTACAGACTAGACTTAAAACATCATAGGTATTCAATCAAACTGAATTAAGTTTATTAAGTCAATAAAGGCTGAAGCTCAGTAGGGTGTTTGACAACTTTTATCTCCAAAGCAGACGATGAAAACATGTGGAGTATGTGTTAAAGAATGAAGCCAGGAGCATCTGCCGTGGCAAGCATGCTATTGGGCAGCTGCAAGAATCCAAAGGGATGGCTCAAGGAATCTATCAAAGAAATGAACATGCGGAAAACTTATGGGACTTAACAAGAAAGGATGTGCAGTGGCAGAACACACAGGGATTGCTGAGCCCAGCTGGTACCCCAGAGGTCATATGATGGCACAGAAAGGGTTCACATTTCCCATCTTGTTCTGAAAAATATACCCATGCTCTATAGCCAGTATATATGCTCCTCCTGGGCTGTGATTTACCTCAAGAAAACAAAACCTAATCTATTTGCAGACAGTAATATTTTTCCTCATGGCTGTTTTTTGCTTGCATGATCTCTTCATTCCCTCCATGTGTCTTGAATGGCATAGTACAGTTAAAACACAAGCCTTGAATTAGTTTAGTCTTAGTGATTTTGGTGGGGTTAGGGACAGTTTAAGGTATTTCCACCGCTTTTCCAAGATCTAGCTAATGGTAGAGTCAAGAAGGTAAGATGTGGGGAGCTTTTTGTCACTGTGATAGAGAGGACAAAGAAAAGCTGTTCCAGAAGCACATATGGTGCAAGAAAAAAATCTGAAGAAGGAAGTAGTAGCTTAAAGCAGAGAAAAGTTATGATAATGGCAGTATAAATTTCTTGCAGCTAATATGCAGCTTGTCACAGCCCCTAAAGATCACAAGTTCATAAGTATGAAAACTAGAATGTAATAATGACATTGTGCATTCCAGCCAAAACAGAATTCTGTTTTGAATTCTATTTTCATTTCAATATATGAATAATGTCCACTGAAGGATACAGACTGCATACAAAAGACCCAGGTAAGTTCAGGTACTTTCATTTAAAAAGGAAAAGAAAGAATTTTCATGCTTGTATCCAAAAGTAATCAGTGAAAGAGAAAGAAAAGAACACCCTCATTCAGAGGCACAAAGGAAAAGACCATGGAGAAAAAAATAAGAGAATTGCAAATTGCACTTCATTGAAAACATTGTAATTTGTTCACATTAGGCTTTGATACATGTGAAATTCCAAACACAGCTAAAGCAAAATGCAGCCCACTACAGAAAAAAAGAAATCTTTAATTTGCACAAAGATCCAAATGTAACAAACATATCAAGCTATTGTCTGCTGCATTACATACCGTCAGAATATATCAAGTCTTCTTATTATTTCCATTATTTCATTTGAATTACAATTGCACCCATTGTCCAGGGGATAATTTCCAGAGATTCTATCAGTGCTTCAGAGGATTCAGAATCTAAAACAGCAAGCAGCATACACAAGAGGAATGGGAAAATATTAAAGCATATCAAGCAAGTGTCGACTTCTTCCTCCAGCAATCTATCCAGACAAAAAAATAACACCTATCTGGTACAAAACTCACATTATCGCAGGCTTGGTGAAAATCTATCATGTATTCATAAGTGCCCCCCTTTAAAGAACTGCATATGGAGGAAATGAGAACTGCCTCAAATTTTCTATGCTTCCAGTAAGGCTGTACTTAGTAGGTCTGAGCTCCCATCATGCACAGCCATGAAACCAAGGCATCTGACATATCTAACATTCTGAGCTTTCAGAAGAGCATGAGAAGACAACAACTAAGGAATACGCTTTCTGGAAGTGCCCCATCTCGTAGCGTGTCACTGAGTGGCATGTGCACTTTCTCTTATGGACTGCAAAATGGGATAATGCTGACTGACACACAGCAACCAAAAACACTAGCTGTTTCTCATTTGGGCTCATACAGAAACGGAGCTGTTAAAGTGCTGCCTTGCAAATAAAAGGCAAAGCCCAAAACGCAATGGGTACAAGTAAATTGTATTTCTTTCAGTGAGACTCTTTTGAAGAGCAATCTCTAAGTTTTTCCAGCAATCTGACCTGTTTGAAGACAGTGTTGAACAAAGTTCCTAATGGGACCAAGGAGCCCGATTTGTGCACAGGATGCTTCTCTGCTACAGCCATGCTTTTACTGCTGGAATACTAAGAGAGAAAAAACAGTCAAGTGCATTTCTCTTCCATAGACTGTGTCCTCTAGGAGGTTTGCAAAAACAGTATACAAAGTGGCAGCTTATGGATGGAAAAGAAAGCCATAGTCATAAATACTGTCCCTTATAGCTACGGTTACCATGATGTGTGTGCAGCCGAGGCCATTCTCCTAGGCACTGTATGAACAAAGATGAAGAAGGAAGTATAGGTCCACTGCCACAATTTGAATAAGACACAGCAGATGGAAAAAGGGTAAACCACAAGAAAACAGTGGAATAGCAGTGGTCTTGGCATAACCCAGCTGCTTACATGGTAGGTAACTTTTGCAGGCACCACAAATAGAGAAACTTTTTAGAAAGGCTTTGGATGAGAGTTTGCAGGCAGTTCTGCATCTGTTTATGAAATCACAGAATGACAGCATTAAAAAAATGTTAAAAACTTAAATGGTTTATGGAGATTAGCAACTGAAGGCAGAAATAAATGTTTTAATAATGCAGGAGATGAGATATGTAGGAGAGAATAAAGAGCCCTGAAAACGAGACAAACATCCTACATTTAATGTGACAGGTTAGGTGGAGCTAGCTGATGAAATCAAGGAAAGAAGTGACAGAGGTCAAACTGAGAGCTAAGGAAATTATCTTTAGAGCAGCAATTACCACTGACAGAAATGGATCAAGCCTGCATTGCCAGGGCTAGGAGAAGTGCTGCTGGCATAATCAAGGTATACAAGAGAAAGCTGTGAGGATGGCCGGGAAGGCTAAGGGCTCTGTTTCAGCTATATTGAGCTTCAAAGGTGCACGTACAGGCCCAAGCAAAGATCAGACAGGACAAGATTTTAGTTTCATCATGGAAGGTGTAGAACCTGGATGCTGACAAGACACAGAAGTAAAGTGTGTCCATTTCTACTCTGAAAACAGAGCTTCAAAAGGTGAGATTCTAAAAAACAGAGAACTAATAAGAGGGAACTATGGAGATTATGGATTTGAATTATGATAGTTTTGAGAGCAGGACAAAATGAAGATTCGGGAAGTACAACATAAGAATTCAGTGCATTCTACATAAGAGCCATGACAATACACTTAAAGGAAATATCAGTTAAAAATTTAAAGGATATATCAGTTGTTGATCCTTATTAATTCTCGGTCTGTGTGAGCCACACTATTCCTCTGCATGCTTGTGTGTACATGCATTAAAAACCAGACAGAAAGTAGAATCTCAACTAACAGGCTGCTAACTCTTGACTGACAAAAGGAACCTACTAAACAACACAGGGAAAGCAAAAGAACTTTAACAAACCAGACCACAGCTAATGTAACCTGCTTATCAATATTGAAACTGTTTTCTAAATAGATTAGTAAAAAAAAATTTAAAATTAAAAAAAAAAGAAAAAGTCCCAAGTGTCACTTGCCAGTTTCCTACATCCTGTATCCCCTTTTATGGGCTTTATAGAATCACAGTATGGCTTTGCATGAAAGGGCATGGGCCATCCATCACCTCTGGGCAACCTATTTTCATGTTTTACCACCACCATTGTAAAAAACTGCTTCATTATATCTAATCTAAATTGACCATATTTTAGAATCACAGGCAATTTTTTGAGTTTTGCATGACAAATCCTTTAGAATGTAGCACTGGACAATGCAAGAGCTGCTGAAGACATGATATCTCCATAACAGGCTGACTACTTAAGAGAAGCAGGATTTTTTCAAGTCCACACAGTCAGACAGAACTTGGAGCCCTGAAGCACCTGAGCCAGCCAATCTGATCACAATACTGTTAATATAATTTATGAAAATTTATTGTGATCAGGCCACTGATAAAACTTTTTTTTTTTTTTAAAGTGTGTTATGTTGATCCTTAAAAAAAGTAAGGAGTAGAATCCAAGGAACAGTCTCACCTGAAGTCCTGGAAATCATGGAGCACCTCTTTGAACAAAATTCCAAACACACATATTCCCCAAGAAGGCAAACAGGAAAATCAGCATTGAATTATTGAGCTTAAGCCACACTTAGCCAACCTACAGATTAACTACCTGGAGAGAGTGGTGAAAATAATCTCTCTAGAGTTTACTAAAGTTTTTGGAAGCTGAACAAGTACGGGCTGGAAGAACAGACTCCTAGGTAGGCTGAAAATAGGCAGGACTGCTGGGCACCAACTGCTCAATGGTTGGCAGTCAAAAGTGAGAAATGTTTGCCAGTGATTGATACCGAGGTCTGTATTGTTTAATAACATCTGAGCAATAACAATAAGCATCCAGAATAGTGCAAAGTTTTGCACCTGGGGCAGAGTAAAGCCATGCTGGGAAGCAGATGGATAAGTTTCAGGCCAGGAGAAAAGAATCTGTGAGATAAAGCAGACACCAACCTGAACCCGAGCTACAAATGCTCACTCATAATGACCGAGGCAAATTGAATACTTGACTGTATCAGAAGCATGGCCAGCAAAACAATGGGAGTTATTACCCTCCTCTACATGGTGTTGGCAAAGCATCAGGAATCTCTGCCCAGTTCCAGGTAGCTATGGAGAACGTGAGAACATCCAGAGGAGGATCACCAAGGTGGTCATGGCCTAGAGAAAATTATTCATAAGAATTAGTTGAGGGAGCTTCTGTAGTTCAATGAAGAGGCTAAGGATTGCTAGAAGAAATACAGTGCCAATGGAGTCAAATTCTCCTTGACAATAGCTATGAAGTAACAAACTGTCTTGACCACAATCTTCAGCTTTGGAGGCTCCAAAAGGACATGAGGAAAGGGACATTACAAATTTGTGTCCTAGAGCTGCTGAATTTATGCCAGAGGATCAACACATTTCCTGGTCAACCACGTTGTATCCAAAGTGCAGACAATAATGCCACCAACCTTTTTGCCAACACTGAGCTTCTACCTGACTGTCAGATGCAATAGGCCAAACATCTCCAACTGAAATACCTTTCTAAAAAAGGCATTACAGCAAAAGTTCAATCTGCATAAGGCCTCCAAAACCTGTACTGACTTACTCTGAAAATTTTTTGTGCAGGGGATGACAGGAAAAAGGAGTAGAGATTGAAATAGGGAGCATGTCACCCTTTCTACATCCATAATATCCTGTGAAGTTACCACAAAAAAGGATTTGTAGGCTTGAGCTGTCACTCCATAACATTTCAAAGCCACAGTCTTCTTTCTGTGATTCCCTTCTAGCCCAGATCTGTAAGTTTCCCACTTAGAGAAGGAAAACCCAAGGCCCTCTATTTGTAGCTACACACTATGCCTGCAGTCAAACTGTCAACATCTAAACACTCATGTAAACAGGTACATATTTTAATTCTTTCTCCCACTGGCATAATAAGTATTATTAAGACTAGAGCAGACAGCAGATTTTTAAAAGGCTTTAGTTATATCAATAGTAAGTTTGAATGGTTTTTTAGTCTGCTGTAGTAAGGCAGTAAAATATAATAGCCACTTAACTGACACATTGTTATCATTCTTATTATGGCTTTCTTCATGCCTGTCAGTGGATTATGGTAATTTTTTTAGTCACGGATCTAATCAAAGTAGAAGACTCTGAGCTACTGACAGCTCAGGAGAGAGATAACTGCTTACATAATACTGTCATGACATTCTAACGCAGGCAGGAACTTCAGCATCTCTCCAGTCCAACTCTCCTCCTAGTTAAACAAAGCAACTTTTACAACAACAGGTTCCTTTTAATGCCAAAGGAACAAAGAAAATTAGATGGTTTCCTTCAAATTACTACAGTATTCATAAAAAGAAACATTGTTTTTCTAGGCAGCTGGTGTGATGCAGTCTAGAGATGGCTTTGTGATCAGTATTGTAAACTCATCTTGATATCTACCTGTCCAAAACCCCTCTTCTTATTATTTCTGAAGAGCTGGTCAAGTTAAACCATTAACCCACACGGGAAGAATTCCTTCATAAGACTGAAACACCACTTTCTCATTTGAGCAAGCAACGTGAATTTAATTTTTTCTTCAAAGAACCAAGGAAGAGCTTGGTTCAAGCATTATACAGTGGCTTAGAAGGGGAACAGCCAGGACTGTAGCAACATGCAGGGTGTGCAGTGTGTCTGAGCAGGCACACACTGCATGCAATGGATATAATCCCAGTGCAGGTGCTGGATTGTATCCTGTGGGGATTTCTGTGCTCCTCAAGCTTTGTGGGTTTCTACTGAAATAGATACAAGTACACCGAAGATCCCGACATTAAAAAACCTTATGGAGCATAACCTTTTGCATTCTAAAAACCAGTATTTCCAGTGTAATTTGTACTAAACTTGAGGGCCACAGATTGAAAGCTGAATTGGTGCATAGACTTAGAGTGTATACAAAACACTGCATGAAGGCAGTTCACATCAGCTCTCCAATAGAAGTAAGAAAGTAGAGGAGCTTTCCCTTTCCATTCCCTTCAGGTGTACCTCACATGCCAGCTGCAGTGCTGCTCAGTGACCCACTGTATCCATCACTGCAATGACTAACATATTTCAAATTGGCTACTGAAGAACAAGATTATGCTAGTGCTTGAATCACAGCTGAGAGGAGCTTGAAGATTGAATGTGCTGGATGTCAGAACACTCTCAGGCACAGGAGCCATGCACTATGGAGGTGTCTATGAAAGAACCTATTCACAAGATGTAGCCATTCCTGAACATGACAGAATCGGTCTGAAAAGAGGCCTCTTACATTTGAGTATTTCTAAGTCTTCTCTTTCTCCTTCAACCACTTTTTATTTCACTTGACTTATAGAGAGCTAAAAAAAGCCAAAATCGAAAACAAGCATGGGCAAGTGAGCTAAGGATTTGATCTTCACATAAAATAATACAGGCAGGTTCTGAAGTGCTGCCCAATACTACATTTCTATTACCCACAATGGTACAAATCCTGCCCAAAGAACATCTTTATAAAGAAATGCAAAACATTTAGAAAACAATATGGATTTTTTTTTTGATTGTGTGCAAGCTGAGAAGAGTTTTATTTTTCAAAATCTGTTTAAATTCCTGGCTACTTCAATGGTCACAGTATTATCAGTCAAGTATAATAAGAACTCCACAGAGCTTCATGAGTCATAGTATTGGATACAAAGCTGACTGATGTCAAGGTGAAATATTATCTTCCCATTGACTTTAAAGGGTTTTGACTCAAGCCTATAGCAAAAGACATGAAGTGAAGCAATGCAAAAACACTTGAAATAAGATACCAATTCTTAAGAGTAAAGACAAATTTTTATATGATAAAGAATCTCCAGCACTTACTGCTTATCCTTGTAGGATTTAATGCTATTTTCTACAGTTTCTATTCTGCAGTGAACTAAGGTTATCGGCAATAAAGATTTCTGTAAGACATTTCACCCTGCTTTTGCAAATCCTTAATCTTTTCCATCAGATTTTGTTATAGACTTCAATCTCATCCATTCTTTTTAACAGCATAGTAATTTCAGAAACTACTGAAACAAGCTTTAGCATAAACAATTCAAAGTGTAACTTGAGGGCAGAAAGCAGTGAAATCTGAAATATTTTCAAAATAAAAGTGATACAGGGTTAGCTTTTGTGGCTGAAGGAAAGGTGTTGCAAGTAGTACAATGCGGTTCAAATTCTATAGGTGAACAAATACCTTCTACAAAAATACTTCTTTTTATAGGTCTCAGAATTTACTGTCAGAATTTACTGGGGGAAGGGGAGAGAGTCTAGTTCTTCAGTGACCAAGTTCTAACTGACCAGAACTACACAACATGAATTCTAACTAGTGTTAATGAAGCATCTTGAAAGTAGTTTTCAAGTGGTGGGTGATAGGATCTGGGCACATACATGAGCTTTTTTTCTTTTTTTTTTTTTTTTTAAATGCATTCCTTGTGAATAAAAAAACCTATCCAAACTGGAAGAAGCTTTTTCAAAGCTCATACCAATACTCATCTTCTGTTAATTGCTATAAAATTCCCATATGATAGAAATAATGTTATAACTAATACTACAGAGTAGTTAGTGCCCAGCAGTAATAAATGAGATATCAATAGAAGCAAGCGTTGCTTTTCTAAGTGAAAGCCACAGCAAATGCCAAAACTGAAAAGTACCGAGATCAGGGATTATCAGGGATAATACAGTCATGTGCCACACTGTAACACACACTAATTGCAAGTTCTGCTCTGACCACACTGTGCCCCTATCTTCTAATCACACTTTCCAGTCTGGCACTTCAGTGCATGTAAAATAATGCATTGAAATACAACAGGATGCCAGCTTGACTGACAAGTCCTGCCACTGCACAGCAATGCAGTAAAATTAACATTTTTAGTTTGCTTTCCCCATGGGGTAATCTCTGTCTTCCCAGTGATAGACTTCCTGTATGTGATAATTTAAGGTGCTGGAAGGCTTAGCTGATGGCAAAGCATACACTTCTCACTACCACAGCAAGGACAACTACTGACTGCAAAACTCATTCTACACCATGCCCTTTAAAGATAACCAGCCAAACACTAACAACTCTTCCCAATTCCCTGGAATAGAACTTATTTCCCCCTCTACTCTGCTACCACCCCATAAAGTTCTGTTTGAAAAAACGACACAGAGTAGGCAACATAATTTATGCTGATTTGGGCCCAATAAAGGAGCAAAAGCTAGCAGAAGGAGGTGAGAGGAGAAAGCTATACAAATTAAGTATGGATTACTTGACATCAACTTTCACTAATGTATTCAGGGGATTCAAGACTTACTCCTAAGGGATTGAGGCTTCAAGGTTGTTTGTTTTGGGGGGTTCAGTGGAGAGGGGTGTTCTTTGTGTCTGATTATTCTGTTGTTGGTTTTTCTGAGTTAAGATTCAGTAACACAGATCAATCAGCTTTGAAGGTCACTAGATAAGGACATGACACTAGAGTGTTTTTCTTCCTGCTGTTTTCCCTGTACAGTGCACCTAAAATAACATCATCATATGCTACTTAGTGGAATTGAATCAATTATATCAGATGCTGTGTTGTGCTCAAACACATGAAGCCAAATAATGAGCATTTGGCTTATTGTTAATCCTTTTCAGGAAACTTGGTCCTGTGGGAAATTGACAACCAAAACAAAACACCACGTTATAGCCTGTGGGGAGTGCTTCTGCTCCAAAAAATATGATAAATACCATTGTCTTTCATTGTGGAGGTATCCCCCACCAACACAGGCTACTGCTGATGGCAGGCAAGCACAGAATGAGCCACCTGTATGCCACTACAACAGATTTCTGAACAACACCACTTTTAGAGAGCCAGAAGTATCAGCCCACAGATGGTGCTTTAAAAATCATTACTAGGGCAATTTGTTGCATCTCACCTCAATCTTTATTGTTGCAATTATGCAATAATATATGCTAATCAGTCACTGAATTTTACAACAGCTATTGTTCTTTTTCACAAAATCCATGGGATCACAATCATAACAGTAAAAGATTAATAATCCACATCATTGTCTCTTGCGCCTGCATCACCTCCTCTGATCTGAGGATCAGCTGGACAGTGCAAGTCAAGATGTCAGACATCTTGGTCCCTATGGAGGGCTCAAAATAACATCTTTTTAGTGATGAAGTATGCTGATGGAAACAGCCAAGTTACTGAGCGAGGAGAAAGTGCTTTAAGCTTTGGACAGTTCCTAGACTTCTGTGACAACTGGGACCACTTCAGTCTTTTCTCTTTAGTTTTGCTGGGGTTTTTTTTAAACTCCCTGCTTAGAGGATTTAAAAAACTTGCTGCTGCTCTTTTTAAAGTCAAGCCTCTGAACAAAATCTAAGTATGCTATGATCTGAGAGGAGGTCATACTCTTTCCATCAAATCAACCAAGGTTACACTGTAATGGTTTCTCAAACACTTTGGACACAGGAGGCCTTACAATCTATTTATCATCTGGAGTTCAAGTGCCCCAGCCAGGTGGGCTACAAAAACTTGGGTTCATTACAATCCTCTTTGCTAATCATTTTCATCCCTCTCTTGTTTTCCATAAAAGAATTTATTCTCTCTAAAACCAGCTCTACAAATACATGCATTTTCTAACACTCAAATCTACACTTACATTTCAATCCTATAAGGGAACATTCTGAAAATGAAATGGCAGAAAAAATGAGTTGAAAAGGTCATCACATCCCTAAAATTCTATTTGCTTCTGAAATTCTAACAGACAGTTTTGGACCTAACAGGACAAGCCATGTTGTGGTTGCTCCAGGAAATTTTGCAGTCACCACCAGTGCCTACGAGCCCATTGTAAGCTTGCACAGATTTTCAAAACAAATCTCCTCTTCCAACTATTTCAGAGTACAGCAGGGGGTGGGAAAGGAAAAAATGCACTACTCAAAAAAGAAATCCTAATGTGCTACTGAAAAGCCCATTTGACTTAAATACCAGGAAAATTCCCTAGAGAAGGCTGACTTGCCATCTAATTTTTTTTCAATCGCCTTAATTAAAATTATATCTGTATTGCAAATGTTTCTCTTACATGGAAATTAACAGGACTTGCCTTCTCTCAAGCAGAACAATTAGTCTATTCAGAAAAGGTGCATAACTTCTAACAGCAGCTGGAAAGTGTTTATACCACAGGTTTATACACTTAGGCAGGAATGATTAACTGCTCAAAGCACACAGTGGAGGACATCTTGCTAGATATCACTTCTGTTGGAAGAATCCGGTTGTTACATTGGACCACAAATATTAATTTAATAATTGTGTCTTTGTTTTAGTACCATACAATAAAAAATGTAAATGTGCCATTTCTAGGAGTAAATATAAGCTGAAAGATAAGTAAAGTATCTCTATTCAGCACCAGTTAAGCTATAATTCCCATCAAGGTACATTTCAAGAAAAACCTAGGCCACTTGGAAAGAGTTCAGAGAAGAACAGAGATGAGGAACCTAAAAAATACCAGGTATGAAGAAAGACAGACACAGGATTATTTAGCTTTAAGAGATCAATGGAAATGTACTAGTGACAGTCTTACTGGATTAAAAAGGACTGCTGCAAAGAGGAAGAGATTTATTTGTTCTGCCTACCCACTATGGACAGGACAACAAGAAGTTGTCTTAATCACAGGGGAAAAAAAAGAAAAAAAAAAAGATTTGTGGTAAACAAAATTTTGCCTTTAGTGAAGATAGTGAAGGACTAAAAAAAGTAGGAAATACTTTTGCCAGTGGCCCTTGAGAACAGGTTAGACAAACACCAGTCAGGAACACCATTGGAGTACAGGCCCAGACATAGACAACTTCACGTGATTCAACAGTATCTCCTTATTTTCTGCATACTCTTTTTCCTATTCAAAGTGTTTTGCAGAATGCATCTGTTGCACATTTTATCCCATCTCCCCTTTTTGGCCTAGGGTAGTACAAGTGTTCATTCACTCACTGAAAGCTGTAGCAAGGAGAACTGCAAGGTTTGAGGACTAAAAAACAATGTCTAGTTTTAGCTGAAATAAAATCTGTTGGATAAAAAAAAAATTATAGAAAGTACCTGAAATTGTGAGAGAAAAAAAGTAATATAAAGAATGAAGTAATAACTTAGGAAGTACAATTCACTATGAGATTTCTTGAGGGCTGGTAAAGGCCTGAGAATATTCTTGCTAAACCAAACCTATGCATTACTTTGGCTGAGAAGCAATACATCAGACTTGTCAACTTATGCAGTATACTGTGCTTTATTTCTCTTGCAAAAAATGTGAAAACCTAAGTAAATTCTAGAAAGACATACACAGCATCTGGCACCTGACACTTACATGCACTTATTAATTGCACTTAGGGACTGAAAAAAAGGAAGTTAAGAGAGAGAAATTTCAAAAGTGACAAAGCAAGAACACAGCAATATTTGTGTGCCCTATCCTTCTCTGGGTTAATTTGTCAAACGAATCACTCCGTCAAACTGATAACCTGACTCCCTTCTCAAAGTGTTTAAGAAATTGTTCATCCCTTACACATGATTTAGCAGCTCTACCATTTATTCATGGAAGGAGAAGGTGGCAGAGAAGCAGCAGTTAAGGAAAAGGTTTATCAATGGATAGCATGGTAGCACTAATAAGTATGGGGGCAGATGGTGCAAATACTTTGGTAATAAATAATAATTACTTGAAGCGTTGCACACAGGCAAGAAGTCTCTGGGGGTCTCTATAAAAATAGCTGTTGCACCACTGCACTGATTAACCTCTTACTTCCAGTATGTTATCTGCCTTTCAGTATGAACTAAAAACCAACAGGATTCTTACAGACTCCAGGAGTATGAACATTACAAAGTTTCAGGCAACTACACACAACAAACCTGGCAAGTGAATCAATATTACAGCTGGACTGCTACTTATGTTTATTAATGTGTTAAAATCTTGCTACATTTTAAGTATAGTTTTGTTTAATGTTTCAAGATACACGTGTCCACTTGATCAAACAGTCTCTAGGAGTGTGAAATCTTATGGGACTCTTTGTGCAGTCAAGAAATTATCCAGAGTAGAAAAGACTGAAGGTTTGATTCCAAAATATTTTTTCCTCCATTCTAAATTGCAGAATGAGGTAACAATTCTAGTCCAATACTGTTATCAGCATATGAAACTTCATCTACTTTTGTAAAGGACAGGGTCAAATTACATACTCATAAAGAGTAGTAATTTACACCTCACTCTCACCAACTTAAAGGACGAGTGTGAGGCACAGAATAAGTGAACAGCTTAATTCTACTGCTGGAGTAAACGTAGAAGCAGCACAAGTGGAATCCTAGACAGGATGGCAAAACCACGACTGTATCTCAGCCAGCCCTCCAGCACAAACCCACCCTCTGTCATGGCTTGTACCAATACAGCAAAGCACAGGCACATGCCTCGTTCCCTGCTGCAGGAAAGGTGCTGTTTGCACCTGGCACACAGGAGCTGGCAGCAGAGGTGACGATGTTTCTATTACCTAGCAGAGACTCATTTGGTGACTATATTCAGATTGGGTCAGACTGTGGGTCTGACTATTCATTTTTCTCTTGCGTAAAACGGGACGAACAGACAGGGCACTCATTTCCCCTCTCATAAGGAATTTCCCTAGAGGCCCACATACATAGATATATGTAGACACATTTCAATAAACCACATTTCCTCTGCTGACTGTATTTTCTCTCTATTTCCATTCCAGCCTAGTTGAATGGGTTGTCAGTCACTGTTTGGCTAACCCTGAATTGTCCCGATATGTAAATTAGACTTCCCCCCCCTTACTCTAATTCCCTAGAGTGGTGTTTTCCATGTGTTTAAAGTTTTTCATGTGTTTAAAATTTGCTACTTATTACATAGACAATGAATCCAGACCTGGGCCTTTGCCTATGCTAATAAATACATAACAATGAAATGAAGATAATTAAATACGAGTGCTAGTGCAGTGACATGAGACAGGAAGTACAATGAGAGTTCTAAGGTTTATTACTGATGTATTTAGGAAACACGTGGACAAACTGTGAAACTGAAGGTTAAAACATCTTTGAATCTTGACCAAAATCAAAATATGCAAAAATCAAATCAAAACCAAATATACAACATGTAATACACAATTACTGTACTACACCAGTAGTAATTGCTGAGGCAAGTCAGTAGTCCAAGCAGGATCAGCCCAAGCCAGAGGACATCAGGCACTGCATTCACCAGTTTATTTCCAGGCAGCAGAGCAGATGCAGTCCATTCATAAAATCCTCTATCCATGAACAAACTTTCTGGTCTGAATTCCAGCCTTGACTACATTCACCTGGCTTCAACTGCACCACAGTTCTGTTTACTGCCACTGATCACAGGAAGAAAACATTCAGCCACTTCACTAGCACAAAGAACTGTTGAGAAGCAGCATCAGTTTTGTTTTAAATTACATTTTAATGCAACAGTACTTAACCAGTTTCTCTGAAGTCCAGGATTATCAACACTCAAAGAAACAACAATAACGCTTTATTTCTTTAGTCAAAACCATACCACCTCTTCAGCTTTCTCACACCAACTTACTGACAATTGCTTACAACTGCAATATCTGAACAGGCTTTCCTAACTGGAAAATCCTCACAGATTTAGTGTTTTTCTGAAGGTCCCTCTCTAGGCCCCCAACATATTTCTTTTGCATTGTTAAGGCTACTGCCTCTGAAATGAAGGCCACTGGAGTTCTGTTTGTTTGATGCTTTGCTATCCTTGGAAAGGAGCTTAGGGAAGCCTTCTTGCCTCAGCTAAGAAAAATTACTCTAAAACTGATATGTGTTTGCATTATTGGTCAGCAGTTATCACATTATCTGCACCAAAACAGAGGCCAACATAGGTGTACCCTGCAACGCTGTGCTTTTTGCAGTTATTTTTTCACATACAGGCAATGATGCAAGAGGAAACAATGTGAGCCTGAAACCAGACCTAGTGTAACTGTGCTGAAAAAACAAAAGTAGAAACAATTCCATAACATCTGGGTGTAAGATTTACATTACTATTATCCTCTAGATAATTCCACAGTGGGATATGAAAGCCAATATATAAAGTGATTTTCAGCTATCTCTTACAGAATTAATCTCAGAGAAATAGCCCAATGGACAAGTACTGAAGGTCTTTTTTTTTTGTTGTTGAATAAGCAGGTAGATAAATAGCATTAGACAAGCCGTGTTTAGGAAATGTAAGCCAACAGTACTTAAGCAGCAGGGTGTTGGATAGAAGTGTTAGAGGAGACAGCATTTCTTGGCATCCTGAACCACTTGGGAAGTTACAGTGGAGGGTCTCCTCCAAGGTGCAGAGCTTCTGAGAAAGTGAAGCTACACAGAGTCTGAGAAAACTAATTACTGCTTGCAGGCTGCATTGTTGGGTGGCAGTAATGAAGCGTGGTGATTGCAATCGGCTGGGCTCACCCATCAACCCTAAAAATCCAAGTAATATTAAAAGCCTTCCATTATCTATCCCAGCATGTACTTTTCTGGCCTAGCTTGGCCTGCCCTCTATCTCAAGTTAGCAGCTTCCAGCCCTTGCAAGGGAAAGCTAGACTTTTTTCATGTTCAAACAGGTGTCAATGTGAGAGGTGTAGAATAGATGTGTAATTAATCCAAATATGTGTGGGATGATACAGCCCGATATCTAGACCCCTGTGTGAAACCCACTGTCAAGATCCATTTACAGCTTAAGTGTCAAAACAGACAGAGGAGTGGAAAGAACACAGAAGCACTAGAGTATGGACTGGAAGGAGTCATGCAGGTACTCAGTGTCCATGTGAATTTAAGCCAAGGGAATTTGTGGGGATGTGTGTGCGTGTATTGCTCAAGCCATGCTCTCAGCTTGGGGCAGCTGACTTGCAAGAATGGATGGAAGAGGCAGGAAGTCCAGTGCAATTATTCCAGGTTTTCATCATTACTACAATGATCATGCTTTTCCCTCCCTCCCCTCAGATGGATTTAGAATACAACTTCTGTGTAGCAGCAAAGAACTATAAAAGTTCAGCTATGTTCTGACCTAATCCCATTACTACTAGAGACATTTCTGTGCAAGTGAAAAACAGGATGGCTGGCAGAGAAGAGACGCAGTCTACCACCACTGTCATACATCTTGTTGAATTTGCCTCACTAATACCAGGGCAGATCGTGGAAATTACCTGCCCAGGGCTGAGTAAATTTGGTCCCTCGAGTTTACAGTTTGGTATAAACAGTAGCTTGATTAATCATGTGGCAGTTCCCTAATCCTGCTCTGTTCACTCAAAGGATAAGCACTAGATACTAATTTTTTAAGGTTCTTTATTTAAAAGCTTCTAGAGGCCCAAGTCCATCTTTAATGCACTTTATTATTTCATTCCTAAAATCCAAACACCTGACCCACTGAAGCAGGTTACAGATGCCCTTGAACCCTTTGAATAATCCCATTATGCTCCTGACTTGGATTACTTCCACTTCTATCAAGAGCAGTAAATCAACAGCTTCCATTATCAACTGAAAATACCTACTGACATCCTGGGATCTCAAAAATTCAATTCTCTATACTCTCATTATACTTACTTTACAACATTCATGAGAGTTAGTTCAGTATCTTGTAATTCTCAGCTACCTTTTTATATTTGGTATTTCATTTTAAACTGCCGGCTTTGGGAATCTGGTAGCTTCATGAGAAATCACACCCCTAAATGTGACTTTATATTGTGAATTGAAGTGAGTTCAAAAAAAACCTGAGAATATAAATCTTAGCACTTTTGAAAAAATAGAAGCCAAGTAATTAACAAACATTTACTACTACTTAAAAAAGAAAAGAAAAAGAAAAAATATAGTCTCACATTCCTCTTGTTTTAAAGTCAGTCTTGTGATGTGAATTGGGGGGGGTTCAAGCTCCTCTCAACACTAAGAACTGCCCTTTCAATGAATTCACATCCCATGAATTTGGATCCATATTTAAATGTACAATAGAAATTCAAGCCTGAACAGCTAAGTGAATACAGCCACACTGTGAAGAGATAAGCTATGAATGAATAGCTTAATTGGACACTTGCAAAATTAACTTGTCAAAAGTAATTACTCTATACATGATCCAACTGGAAATGTTTTACATCAACCACAATTTGAAAGAATATTTATGCTGTTCCTTGGCCTTTAAAAGATACATTTACAATATGCTGATTATTTATTAAGCTACTATCATGCATTTGCAAAGCTTTCAAGCATTCTGGTAAAAAGAGACAACAAATTCATTTTTGCCTAGTTCCAAAGAGGTTAGTAGATACACTGTAGATACACTGCATAGTGATACTATATTTTTTATGAAAATTCTAATTCTTTCTTCTCCTTGTTAGATAAAAATCATCCTGGCTAAAGGTATAAGTTTGTTTTCTGTGTGCAACAATAAAAATGGGTTTAAAATTAAACAGCTGGAGATTGGGAAAGACCAAGTAAACATAATGACAAGTAAGACGCTCAAGTGTCCACATTTCAAAAGACTGTAAGTGAAAGAAAACCCCACAAAACCAGACATGCTTTGAGAAAGAAGAGTCCGAAAGGAAGTAAAAATCTTTCCCTCTCAGGACCTAAAAGAAACAGCAAGCTTTTCATAACCCATACAGAAGTAATAAAATACTTCCCATCTAGTACCATGAGATAGGAGATCATAATTGGAAAAATAGAATGTGCTGATACACAGATATATTTCTTTCAGCCATGCATAAGGCAGCTGTGTATCTATTCAAAATAACCATTTTGCCATTGAATTTCCATCTCAGTAATGCAGGAAGCAGTAATCCAAAGTGTGCCTTAGAGGCCAGGTACGTCATGTTACCTTTAGATACACGGTCGCCACTCCAGGCCTGGCCTAGCAGAAAGATTCCTCTGTACATGCAATAAAAACACAAGAATTGTCTAGTTACTTAGCAGAGTAGCCCTTCTCCTCATACACATACTACCCTGATGAAAAAGGCTTCCTATGTCAGCACTCAGGCATTGCCTTAATCTACACAGTAGCAGAAAAAGACAGAAGAGAGATCAAAAGCATTGTTGGAACAAAAGCCAGCAATGTACTGTTATGCCATTATCCCTACTTTTGGCCACTACAGTGAGCATCAGCAAAAAGAAAATATTTCTAGAGAGAAAGCTGTGCTACCATACTATAAATGCTAACATCTAAAGAGGAAAGAGAAGGACATATGGCAAAGCTGGAAAGGTCGGTCTCTAAAGTCCCTTTGGCGAAGTTGTTATTGCAATTATCTAACACATGCTACCTCCTTTGGGTTTGCTTTAGCAATGGTTTGGGGAGTCAAACCCAAACTCTTATTCAAATCCCCCAGAGTTTTGTTTGAACAAGGCCTGTAGAAGCAGCCCTTTGACATAGTCTAAGTATCCTGTGCTGCTGTGAATTCCCTACACATGCTGCTATCCTGGACAAGGGAAGGAGGAAACATAAACTTCAAAGATTATCCAATGTATTAAAACTTAATGAGCCATTGCCCCAATATGTGCACAGCACACAACACCTCTTACATTCTGGCTTCAGACTGCAATTTACTAATCATCTACTGAAGCTGAAGCACCTCAGTCCCAAAGCAGTTACTGACTGATTAGTTAATAAAAATTTCTACAGAGAGAATTTCACTTCCATAATGGAAGAATTTCATCTAATCTGAGATGATGAAATCGCTTGCTGAAGCACTTCAGTCCTAAAGTAGTTACTGATTGACCAGTTAATAAAAGTTTCTATAGAGAATATTTCACTTCCACAATGAAAGAATCTAATCTCATCTAATCTCAGGTGATATAAAAAAAAAAAAAACCACCAAAAAACCCTCAACCCCTCCCCCTCACCCCCCAAACAGAAAAACAACCCAACATACAGGACAAACTTCACACAAAATTAAAAGACCCCAAGCCCCAAATTCTCCCCCACAAAAAAACCCTCTTGAACAACAAAACCGAACTAAATATCAGCACTTAATTATTTTCCTTATCTTTAAAATAATATTAAAATAGATATTCTACTATCAATGTATTTTATATACTGGTGTATGACTTTAAAATGTCTGTCGTCCACAAGACTGCATAATTATTCATACTTTTTTCAAAGAGTAAGTTGGAAAACAAACTCTGTGATATAATATGTATGAAACACCACTCCAAGAGCCTTCAATGGGCCAAGTTATTCCATGAGCAAAGGGTAACTCGGGTCAAGTTCAACAGAAGGGATAACTCCCAGGTGAAGTTCATAATGAAATAAAAAGGCTCTGGTTAGTTATCAGCCTATTTCACATCAGCTGTGGCTACTGGTGGGTAGCACTTCACACCAGTCAGCACAAACTGATGGCACCACAGAAAGCCCAAGGACAGAATAAATGACTCAGGAGGAAACCCTTGATTGAAATCTGTGGGCACCACTTTCTATTAGGACACTAGATACACAAGTAACAAAACAGGCAATATGTTTGTACTGTTCCTGTGTGTTCTGGCCTGTTTTGTACCCAAAGGTTCTCATTTCTCCAGGGTGTCACAATCTGTCTCCACTTACAAGCTCTCAGTTAATGCCTCTGACTAACACACTATCTTTACCAGGTCCACGGAGAAATCATAACATGGATGCAAAAGCAATGAGTCGGCAGGAAAGGAAAAACAAACAAAACAAACCCCCACAAAAATCCCAAAACCAACCCAAAACTACATCACATTATGAGATGGATGTTTGATTTCAAGGGCACTACCATTCTCCTTTCCTTCTCAGGAAGAAGCAATGTTTACGTATTTTATTTCACTATAAGAAAAGGTACCAAGCACATAGGTATGGCATAAATACAGTACAGAGGGGAAAAAAGCCAAACACACATCATAAACATTCTTGTCACTCATTACTGAAAAGCAGAACTTAAACCAGATATTGCTTTGAATGCCACAGGCACTACGGGAAGATGAAGACAGCAGTGCAACTATGTAATTCAAAAAAATAAAAAATTATATTCCAGAGTGAAAACATTACATCCAGCAGGACAAAGGTTTCAACATGTGTTATTCAAGCCCATCTGGGTCATACATAACACAATGTATATATGCATACACTTGAAGGCAAGGAATACAAAAGTTTTGAAAATAACTACCTAACTCCTAAATCAACCCTAAACAAGTGAAACAAAAGTCTGTATTGCTGCATAGGGAAAAGATAGGGCTGTCTTACTCCAGGATCTGAAACTTTATTCAAAGCTTTTGAACATTTATGTGCAGTATTTTCCTTCATTTACATTTCTGCTGTTCTTTTAGTGAAGTAATAAATCACAAAGTTCCATCTGGAAAACATCCTTATTGCTTTAGACAATTAAAATCAATCCTTAGCATTAAGAACAATAAAGGCAGCCCTTAGAAGCATTGTGCTAAGTTGTGGAATAAATTTTTTTTTTAATAATCACCTTTTCAAATTGGCTTCAACCTACTAGTAATCTCATGTTCTAAATAAATCCCTCTCTTAGAAGCAGCAGCTTGACAGGATTTAACATTTCAGGCTATCTTTAGATTGGTTTTGATTAAAAAAATTAATTTTAGACTAAACTAATGACATTATTATAACCAGCTTACTCCCAGCATTATGTTGCTTGACAACTCCTTCAAACTATTCCTTCACTTTATTCATGACAGAGAAATCAATAATAATTGAAGGCTTTGTTGATTTTTAATACCATCTCTTAGTCAGGGAAAACACTTTGATGTGTATTCCCAATTTGACTGTTCAGCTAAAATTTTTCTTCTTTAACAAATTTAGCATAGATCTTTGTGTCTATTTTTCCTAGGTTGGGCTGTCAGCTGGAATCTTACAACTGAGTATGTGAAAGTTCTTGTTTGAGTATCAGTTATGTGAAGCTATATGCTGCTGAAATGTTAGACCCATGAGTTTTATATATATATATATATAAAGTCACAGACTGCCTGCAACAAGAGTTACAGCTCTTAATTTAAGAAGTAACAGGTCTCAGATATAACACAACTCTTTGAAAATTTCAGTTGAAAATTATAAGCAGACGAACACTACACAAAAATGCAATGCAAATGAAACACAAGAATAAATTAGTCTCACTTCTACGTGCTTTTTGCTCTATTCCTCCTTGTTCTAAATAGACCAAAGTAAAAAATCAAAAGCTAGAAAGACATTTTAAAGTTTTTCTTGCAGATACCAGTACAATTAGAGAGAACATACTAGTAAATTTTAGATCAGCTGAAATATTAGCCATCACTTCCTTCTGCATAATCATCACAGACAGCCCACACACAAGATTCATCCAATAAGTTTATTTGACTTTAATATGGATGCTTTAGCCTAGTCTTTGCTGTTTCCAAATGCAGTTTCCATTGCTTGAAAAACATACCATGAAAGCAAACCACTGTAACATATTCCTTGTAGACTGAACTATATCTAAGTATAAACCTGACATGGTTCCTGAATTACAGCTCAAGCATTTAGAAAACATTGTGCATTATAGCAGATCCAAATCAAATGGAGCGATCACCCTGGAGGTAAACCATACTGATTTTCAACTAAAAGAAATGAATCCGTAGGCAACGAGGAATCATACCAAAGGTAGCATAGGCTCAACAACTTCATCAAGATGCAATACCAAGACCACAGCCATATGCTAGGAGATCCTCTTATGCCTATAATGGTGGAATTTCACACTGGAAAAATAAGAGTTTAATTTATTAAACAATAAGATTAGGGTAGTACTCACCCTCAGACAAGGTTAGCGGCACTGGACTTCCTCAAACACTGCCTCTGCCAAATGGGTTTTTGTGGACCTCAGCTACCACAAGGCCAGTAACCACTTCACTTCCAGCTCAGTGTCCTGAGACAAAGGAGTGACTGTGCACCTAAGTGAGAGTTTTCAGGATTGCCAGCACCATTCAAATCACAGGTGTACCCAATGCTCAGTGCAGCACTCCCAGGCAAGACACACCAGGTGAAAACCAGTACAGAAAGGTGGTGATACACAGGTTCCTCGTGGCTGAGCCAAGGATACCGGTTCTCTTCAGCAACATAGCCTCTGAGGAACAGTGAATTCACCTTCTACAGCAGGACCTATATGTATCTTACATGTTTTCATTACTGTTTATAGAAATTGCTTGTGCATACATATTTTTTGTGGTGTTTTTTTTCCTAGCCAAGTCTGGCCCTTATTTTCAACTTAACTTTGTTAAATAAAATAAAATGGCACTACATCCCAATTAGGAAACTGATGACACTTTGTACATTAATACACTTTGATACAAGACCCCCTCAAATCACAAGGCTGTTCATATTACCCAATCTATGGATACACACATGGTCAGCAGATCATACAAGGCAGCTCTATTAGCTCCCTAAATACTCTTTCCTGTGGTCAATAGAAATATCCTTTCCCAATCCTCAGGATCAAGTACACATTTTTGTATTTGCCATGTCCTATTACTGGTAGATAGACAAGCTGAATCCATATTCCAGACTGAAAATCATTGTCGCTATTAGCTCAAAGTTGCAGGACAGAAAGAAAATTTATTTCTTTATACCTGTACAGGGGAAAAAAAAAAAGCTTTCGAGGTATAGAGGTGATTCTAGGAACCTAAAAGTTTGAAAACATCCCTTACCACAGTTTGCTTCCAAACTCAGCAATCTGCTTCATTACTCTTCCCTGTAGGCCAGTGTCTGATTTTTTGATAGACGATGGATCTACTCTTCCAAAAGTCGCAGCCTCTGCTACAAAATCTAACAGAGGTTCCTGTCTGTTCCTCATTTCACAGGCTGAAATAAGACACTGCAGGCAGCCTGTGAAGTATCTAACAAACACCCCAGTCTGAATATCCCATTCCCTGCTATACCAAAAGGAAACCTCACAGTCCACAAAAGGAGTAAGTATGCGTGCTAAGTATGACTTGCAAGAAAACAGATTTTAGAGCTCAGACCCTAGAAACTAAAATTCAGAAGAATCTTCTTTCAAGTAAAAAGGGATAGACTGCTTGTTTATGGCTTAAATTATATGCTGTTGGGTTTTTGTTCTCTACAAAATTCCAATTTCCTCTCAGACATTGGTTAAATTCCTACAGTAACAAGAGACTCAGAGCAAACTGTCCCCAGGGTCTACCCTCTCTAAGATATGAGTCTACATAGTACTGAACTATCATAGCACAAATCTTTATGCAGTGCTATTTTCCTATTCTGAGCCACAGCATGATCTATAAACACACTGCAATAAGGAACAAATATGTAGCCTTTCCCACCTCAAAGTAAGCTGCTGGGAAAGGCAATTATTCCCTGTGATTGAGCAGCTTCCTGTATATGGATGTGTGAGCTTTCATTTATTACCTACGTGGTTTGCAAAAGGCTGCAAAGGAAAAGGTTCTTCTAATGGGATTTTTTTTCTGAGGAAGGAATTAAAATAACATTGAGACAATTTAAATCACAAACCATGGCACTTCCCAGTCTTCCTCTCTATGTAAGACAACACCTAATACAGCTAAAAGTTCCAGAGGAATTGTTTGGGATGGATTTCAACCCTTTTGTGTTGTCTATTCCCTTCTAAATATTATGAACAAAGGGCAGAAGTCTGTGCAATCAAGGCACAGTAAGGCTTTAAGTAACACGATTTTAATATTCATTAGGTTTTAACTTCTTAGTGACTATTTATGAAATCTTCTATTACATCAGGATAACAGGCTTAAAAGAAAGTCAAATAATCTGAAACTTACCACTTTTACATCAGCAGAAACACTTCAGAACTATATTTAGAATCTATCCTGATAGCTGGGTTGACATGACCTGCCAATCCCTACACAGTGTCAAATAATAACTAAATCCACAGTTCATGGAGGACAATTGTAAAGAGAATGAATTTGCTGCAGAAATAAAAACCATATACTAAAGCTTCAGTCTGAAATGCATTTTTCATCACAATACATAGCAAAGGTCCATGCTAAGTCCAAATGAAAATGGTGTTTTCCTCAAATCAGAATTATCAGAAGTTCTTAAATATTTCATTGGTTTAAAGACTGCTACACTGGCCTTATATTAGTTTACCTCATATGTGAAGAAGTTTCCAACAGAAGAGAAGGAAAAAGGCGACTCCAATGTTCTTTCCATCTCCACAACATTTAAAAGATGACCTGTGGTCAGTTCTTCTCTATTGGAAAGGAACTTTTTCTTGGTCACTCTTTGTTGTACAAGGGAAGGATATTTCCCAAGAAAAGGAATGTGACACACTAATTAAAACAAGATATATTGTACAAGTACCTACAGATCACTGCCTATGGAAGGGATCTCTCAACTGGCTCTTCTTATAAAGCACTTCCAGTTAATTAAACTTATTTGAAATATAAACACATCAGAAAATTAGTGCTATGAAACATTGGTTATAAGACATTTTCTTACTTGGGTAAATTATCTTCTGCATGACTCAGAACCAGCCAGCATCTCATATTGGAGCTTGGGAAGACAAGAGGTCATGAAGGTTCCAAGACACTTTAAAGTGCTTGTGTGCACCACTGTCCCCTGCTGGAAGAAATCAGTCTCACTGACGTGTTTGTGACTGATCAGCTTCTGTTGGCAGTCGCTGACATAGCGCAAAGATGACACAAACGACAGCTCATGTTCATTCCTATTTAAGCTCCACAGACCTGTGGCTCGGGATGGAAGGTTAGTTCTATCATCTGTGCAGTGTAGCTACGTAAACATTAGAGATGTTTGCGTATGCCCTGGACAAGACTCTTTATTACCACAGAGCATCCGCAGGCCCTGCTGAGACCGAACCTGGCTGCTCTGTGTATGAGAAGTTAAGCTCCAACATCTCAGCCGCGTGGTACACCATCACTTGATGCCCAAGGCTTGCAAACGGCGGCCGATAAAACAGCAGCTGGTTTTATGTCAGCGTGAGCCCAGAAGAAAACCACATACAACCCATTTTGAGGGCCCGGACCACCTAAGGCGTTTTAAACAACAGCCAAGAAGCAACGCCTATCCCTCGCTCCTGCATTCCCACGATAAGCAGAGGACCTGCGGACCCAGCTCTCGCCGGCGGGGCGGGGGCGGTGCCACCGCAAGCGGCCTGACGGGAGCTGTAGTCCGCCCGCACAGCCCGCGCTCCGCGCAGCCATCCCGGACTGCATTTCCCAGGGGGCGCTGCGGGCGCCCCGCAGCCGCCGGCAGGGCAATGGCGGCCATGGCGGCGCGGGGGTGCGGAGGGGTCTGGCGCCGGGCGTGGCAGCGCAGCGCGGGGTCCGGTGTAAATTTCGGGTGCTGAGCGGTGTAAAGCATGCACAGCTTGCTGGCAGCGCCTGCTCAGCACGCGTTTTTCTCGCACCCTCCCCACAGCGCTCACGGTAATTGCCGCGGCAGTGGGGCCGTGACCCTCTGACACGCTTGGCTGCGATAAGAGCCTGCAGCTCCGGAAGCCTGAGCGTTCACGTGTGCCGAGAATAAACAGCGAGGGCTGCACCAGCTTTCATGAGCGTGTTTTCAAGGGTTATTCTAGTCCAAAAGAGGCTTTCTCTTCCAGTGGAGTATTGTGAGATTTGGGCAGTGTGCCTGAAACAGAGCGTTTTATTTCTGCTGCAACTGAAAGTCACGACCTAAACAAGTCCTCCTGTTCTCTGGTGTGCCGGGAGTTTCTCTCTAAACAGCTGATTATTTCAAGAAAGTTGTGCAGACACCGGCAGGAGTATGCTACTGATTCTTTAGAGACAGAGATAAACATAGTCCTTGAACAAACATGGCAAGAAGCTCCAGGTGCCTCATCAGTGTTGTTAGCAGGCTTGAAGGACTGACTGGTGCACATACCTTTTTCTCTGAGTGTAAGCCAAGACACCGATTAAGCAAAGCCTGGTGTAATTTTTAATGCCATGATATGACAGAAAGGCATTTCTGAAGCATACAGGAAACAATAGAATAAATTTGCCTCCAAAATGTAAAAGAAAGCCCACATTATTTCTTAAAACTTGAGGCATCTGTATGATTAGTTGAAAATACCAAAGAATAATACTATTTCAGTAAAAGAAAAGTTATTAGCTCCTTTAAACATCTGAACCTGAATCTTTTATGATAATATTCTGCTTCCTAAAGCATCAATATGAGTGGCATCCACATCACTGGTTTGGTGTTTGTAGGGATGTCCTCAGCTGTTGGAGGGCAGAGAGAGAACTCTCTGGAGAACTAAAACCTTGGCAATGGAGGGAGTTCACCTTTGGAGAGAGCACTGTACTTGATATATTCGTTTGATGTTTTTCCGCAGCTTGCTTATCTGCTGTAGCTATCTGGGTACTCATACTGCTCAAGTATTCTGCCATAGAAATGTGATTCCATCAGTGAAATATTATTTGTGCCTCTTCATTTGTACAAGGCCAGATAATTACTTACGGAAACTGTCAAGCAATTCATACTTTAAAGGTGACCTTTTTCTCTTGTCCATATAAAGGTTATGGATGTGAGAATTGCAATTACTTTTTAGATGATATGGAGAAGCTTTATTCTGCAGAATACATTCAGAGAACAGTAGCTCTCTAGTTGAAATGATGATTTCTCTATTACCAGATTACTAATGTTTATGCTAATATTCTACTAACGCTGCTCTGGAGAGCCACCTTTCCCAGCATGCAAGTGTCTATCTGACAAAGAATACATAATTTATTATGCCACCTGTCTGTTGGAGATTTATCAAACTACCTGAGAAGTAATTCATATTTATGATGATTTGGGGATTTTCACGAGGCAGCAAATTAGGGTTCATCCAGCATGCAAGTGTGCCTCATTAATTTCTCAGAGATTTCTCGTGTAAGGAAAAGTTAAAAGTTTCAAACCATTACATTTTTTTATGACATTCTTTTTTGCATATAATGAACACTGCCGTATAGTCCCTGTAGCCTCTGTTCTCCAGTATCGCAGCACAACCTTTTCCATTACAGTGTAGATGTATTTGCAACATTGTTTACAATGTCCTTACAATTACTATTTAATTTTTGTTAATAAATTAAGCATTCTTAGTTCTTCTGTTTCTGGCTGTTCATGGTTTTTAACATCATCTATATTTAAATTGTTTCCCCCTTCTCATTCCTTTTCAGCCTTGCTCCATGGATACCAGTTGTGGGTCTGGAAATTCATGCACAGATCAGTTCCAACTCAAAACTATTCTCTGGTTCCCAAGTCCAGTTTGCAGCACCTCCCAACTCTTTGGTATCTTTCTTTGATGCCTCTTTACCAGGAACTTTACCAGTAAGTTAAGCTACAATTTCATTTATGTCAGGATTAATGTCAGACAACTTTGTGTATGTTTCTAATATTTTATTCTGCTCAGGATTTGACTATAGTCATATATATGACTACTTTTCCTTACTGTTCTGATTTCTGTTTGTTTCATAACACGAGATGTCTAGTACCGTTCTTTTCAATTTCCTCACTCCCTAGTTATTGCCTCAGATACTTTATATCCCCTGCAAAGGAAAAATATCAGGAGTGTCTCTTCAATATAGTGAATGGATTGTGGTATTTCTTTGAGGCCAAAGTGGGTGTGTTTGGTTAGCATGCCACACAGGAAATTCCTTAAATATGAGAGATGCTTGAACCCTAGTGAGAGAAGAACATCTTAGATTTCTGAGTGGCCATTTGATGTTATTTTGCCATATGTTTGTTTATGTAGCTGTCATTTGCCATTTGGAATGTCTCACTGTGGAGTTACTTTGCTTCCTGAGTAGAAAGTCTCCAATTTAGGAAAGTGTCAGCCATTCCTATTTCCAGAGCAAAGCAATTATTAAAAAAAAAAGTAATCTGTGTGAGACACTGTGGATTAATAGGTCAGAATAACTAGCTAGCACTTAGCAATAAGGTTTATTAGTGAAAACATAATAAGTGTTTGAATTCACAGCTTAATTATAACTGTGATGGCTACAACAGTACTGCTGTATAATTCTCCTAGAATCTAACAAGTTTAACATAAAAATAAAAGTTAAAAAATTATAACATAAGCTCTTACAATACAGTGAAAATAAATATTGAATAGGCTTAGCATTGCCACATGCAACAAGTGTGCAGAGACTGTAATGGGGTCTAATTATTTAATGCAGAAGTGTTTCACTGACTATATTCATTAAAGTGCAGGTTTGAATTCCAGTTACAGAAATGTATTTTTAAATCTAGTTGAAGCTTTTCATCACCGTAAAACAGCCTCAGATAATCTTCTAAAATTGAGAACTAACTTGTGGTTGGATTTCTAGGGTCTTGATAAATGTCATGATCCTTAAAACGAGAAATTTATTTTATTATTTTATTTCTGTATTTGCTAAGGTACTGAAAACTAAGGAAGTGAAGTTTAGATGCTAATAAAATTGGGATTTCACTCTGGTTGCAGCGGCAATTCAAAGCTGAGTTTCAGATCTAACTGTGGAAATTCCGAAAACTTCATGGAGATAGTGGGAATCTTATGCAATCATTTGGTTTTAGAAGAGTCTAGCTAGACTTAAAGACAGAAAATTAGTTCCTTTCATTTGGGAGCAGGGCTGGGTTAGGTAGTCACAAAATCCAAAAGAGTTCAAGATTCTGATTTTAGACCTTCTATTTAACCTTCTGGTAATGCACAGAAATTCTCTTAAATTGTCTAATGCTTATCTTCAGTCAAGTAGAAAAGCTGTTCTTGAGTGAACAAAAATGAATATTTATGAGGAGTTTAATTTTTCTGTATGTTACTATTTATCAAGGGTGCAGTGTGTGTGTGTCTTTTCTCTTTATTAATAAGGCTTTAAAAAAAGGCTCAGTATGACTTTTGTGAGAAGACCCCAGTACCTGTGGGCTTTGATGGAGAACATAACTGCACCCGAGAAGAAAAAATCCAGAATGGTTAGGTTAGTTTTAAAGTAGTGATGCTATGTTAGGTTCTACCTGCTGCTTTTATCTGTACAAAGAGAAGAAAGATTTTTCTTACTGTAGTAGTGGTGAAAATAGAGTTGAAAGTAGATGTTACAAAATACATGCTCCTGCATGTTAGAGTGTGATGCAAAATCCAGTCAGTAGTCATAGCTTTATTTTCCCATTGTACTTGCTGCACAGGAATTAATGTGAGAGACCAGCATTTGTTCTGGAATCAGTTGGGCTTGTTTTCTATATGTAAATTTGTACATAGCAATAGTATCTGAAGCAGAATTGGATTTTGGTAAATTTTGAAAGATGGAAGGTCATTTTTGAAAATTCAAAATATTTGTAGAATAAAGCCAAACAAACAAAAGCCATTTTAACAAATATCAGGTTATTGCCTAATAAGACTACTTAGAAGGTAAATATTCGGCCTTTCCTTTGGATGCCATTTTGTTGAGAAATGAAAAAAATAGCAGCAAAGTTTTTATACAGTAGTTGTGCTGTCTCTAGAAGAGAATGATTACTGTTTTAAACTGAGAACTATAGGGACAGTTTTCAGTGTCACAGGGATTTAAATTTACTGTGTGACGGCGCGGTGGTTGTGATAGAGAGCCGGGCTAGTATTTGCTCCTTCACAATGGGACCAGAAATAATGGTGCTAAAGGGAGCTTTTCAGGTTGCTGTGCGTTTCTGGGTCACCAGTAAGTGTTGGTGTGAGCCTTTGCTGTGCTCTGCACGGGAGAGGTGAAGCTAGAAGAATGTGTTTAAGCCCTCCTCCATTTTTCCTCTTTATATTTGCTTCCTGTAAGGTTAATACAGCTTATTTTATGTTTCTGCTGCAAGTAGGCCTTGGGAGGGTCATCACAGTGGAAGTGGTGTAGCCATTTCACTGTGTTGTTTTCATAAAGTGCCTCTGAGAGACAGCTACAGGCAAGAAGAGCTGTGCAGGTGCCCTCCTATAGTCATAGAATTATGGGATGGTTTGACTGCAAGGGACCTTAAAGAGCATCTGGTTCCAGCCCCACTGCCATGGGCAGGGACACCTTCCACTAGACCAGGTTGCTCAGAGTTCCATCCAACCTGGCTGTGAACACTTCCAGGGATGGGGCATCCACAACTTCTCTGGGCAGCCTGTGCCAGTGCCTCACCACCCTCACAGTAAAGAATTTCTTTGTAACATCTAATCTAAACCTGCCCTATGTCAATTTAAAACCATGTCTGATCATTACAGGCCCTTGTAAAATGTTCCTCTGGCTCTCTTGTAGGCCCTGCTTAGGTACTGGAAAATGCTGTAAAGTCTCTCCAGAGTTTTCTCAATGCTGAACAACCCCAACTCTCTCAATCTGTCTTCATAGGAGAGGTGTTCCAGCCTTCTGGTCATCTTCATGACCCTCCTTGGACCCTCTCCCATAGGTGTCCCTCTTATGTTGGGGGTTCCAGAGCTGGATGTAGCACTCCAGATAGGAACTCCTAAGAGTGGAGGGGCAGAATCACCTCCCTTGACTTGCTGCCCATGGGGCTTTGGATGTAGCCCAGAACACGGTTGGCTTTCTGACTTATGTTGAGCATCTCCTCAACCAGTACCCCTAAGTCCTTCTCCTTGGGGCTGCTCAATCCATTCTCTGGCCAATTTATATTGGTGCTTGGGATTGCCCTGATCCAGGTGCAGGACTTTACACTTGACCTTGTTGAACTTCATGAGGTTTGCACAGGCACACCTCTCAGGCCTGTCCAGATCACTCTGGATGGATGGCATCCCTGCCCTCCAGCATGTTGACCACACCACACAGCTTGTTGTCATCAGTGGACTTGCTGAGAATGCACCTGATCCCACTGTCCCTGTCACTGACAAAGATATCAAACAGCTCCAGTCCCAGTAGTGACCCCTGAATACCACTCGACACTGGTCTCCACCTGGACATTGAACTGTTGACCACTTTTAGCTCTTTTAGTGCCACCATCCAGCCAATTCCTTGTCCACTGAGTTGTCCATCTGCCAGATCCATGTCTCTCCAGTTTAGAGACAATGATGTCTTGTGGGACGGTGCCAAATGCTTTGCACAAGTCTGAGTGGATGATGTCAGTTGCTCTTCTTATCCACCAACTCTATAACTGTTTTGTAGAATGCCACCAAATTTGTTAGGCATGATTTGCCCTCAGTGAAGTTTTGTTGGCTGTCAATAACCACCTAATTATTTTACATGTGTCTTGGCATAGTTTTCATCTGGTCCATGATCTTGCCAGGCACTGAAGTAAGACTGGCCAGCTGAGACTGACTGATGTGTCAAACCTTTGATTAATAAAGGAGGTTTGGAAGTAGCAGGACTGGATGGCACATCCCATGTTAATGGGCACACTTTTTGTGCACTGTGGTGATGAAGCCCCTCACCACTAGATGTGATAGCATCTCACTCAAATTACTACAGTGCTCTCCTTTCTTTGTGACTGCATCCGACTATATACATTTCATTTCATGTAATGAAATTTGCAAAAGCCTGGGTTTTTACCTTCTGAATGGACTTGGCAATGATCTTGGCTTGGTTTCTTCAGAAGACCTATTATAAAGGAAGTATTATTCTCTACATGGTAGCAAATAGGGCATTACACCTGCAGACTGGACTAAAATTCTTCTGAGGATCCATAAAGGTGGTTGCCCTCCCAATCCGATTTAGCCTCTGAAAATTCTGAGAGGCTTTATAAAGGTTTTTAAAGCTAAAACTATGCTCACATGAAAAAGAATCCATGATTATCTATGTTCATGATGGAGGTGGCTGACTAAAAGTTAATTATAGCTCAGCCACAGAAATAAGATAGTAGATCTAGCAGCTAAAGGCTGAAACCTTTTTGTGGGTGCTTGGTCTTTGTCGCACATTTTACGTTTGTCTCCTGCATGAGTGAAGTGAAACCATGATCCTATTGTAGGCAGTCCTTTGTAGGCAAGTATATAAAGAAATAATCTAGGATTTACATAACCGAGGTTTAAATTAATAAGATTTGAATGAATCTTAGCCCTACAGTCTTAAATATTTTGAATTTTTTGATATCTTCTCATGCATTTGAATTTCATTGTCCTTGTAGTGTGAACAGCATCTGTTTTATCTTTTTTTTACAACAGACTTTTCAGAAACACTTGGTAATGATGAAGCTCTTTTTCCAATGAAGAAAAGTTAAATACCTTCTGACCTCAGAAGAAACAGAGTAAGATCTGTTTTGAGCACTCCTGTAGAATGTTCTGTGAGATGCATGGTTTTATCTGAACATATAATTTTTTCCTTTTCCCTCTGTAAACAGTATAGATGGGCACGTTTTAGTCCTGCTTTATCTTCTCTCACTTGTATAATGACAGTCGAGCAACCAGATCACTCCTTTTCATGGAAGAGAGCAATGCTAGAGCAGCTTTAGCCCTTGTCCCTTCTGGCACCGCAGCTCTGGCACCTTCAGCTCCAAGCTCGGGCTTGTCCGGAGCTGGCGGATGCCAGCGCAGCACTGCGCAGTCGCTGAGAGCACGTCTGTCAGGCTGTTGCCTTGCAGTGCTGGGCTGCTGGGGTGGCTGCCCAGGCATGTGACAGGGCTAATACCCGGTTTGGGATTAGAGAGGGTGTTTCCATCTGTTCTTGGCCGTGGCAGGTACCCAGTGTTCTTCCAGATGTTTTGGGTGATGGATTATCAGACTTAAATAACATCTACAATTCATCAGAATGTACAGGATTTATCTGATGCATTTCCTTTCAAAGGCTCTGAGAGGTTTGTGTGAGATTTTGGTGGATCTGTCTGTTAGCTATTCATACTGGAACAGAAACAGCATTTGAGACCAGAATTTATGCTTTACAGCTTGAAACTAGATTTTTTTTGATATCCTGTGCCTGTTAAATCTGGTGATTGCAACAGCTGCTTTACCAACTTGTGATTTCAGTTTTGTTTTGACATTCCTGCCGGCATGCATGTGAATTTACTCCCTCCTTGTACTACTTTGTTTTGAAAAAAAGCCTGCTTTTTAGCTTAACTTTCGATAACTACAGTTTTAATTGCAGGCACTTTTCATGGGGAACAGAACAATCTTCTGATCATTGTATGGATGTTTTTTTAGCTTCCATTACATAATTTTTCTTCTTTTCTTTGAAACCATATGATGGCTAGGTTTTGTATGCATGAGCTCTCCTCTAAAATCAGTGTCAATGCCTGATGAAAAAATTGAGTTCATGCTTGTTTTAAACCATTTGCCTATGTCTAGGTTCACGTAAACTCCTCATTACTTATTTCACTAAAGCTGTAGTAACTGTACTTAGGAGAAAAAAGAACACTTTTTTTTTTTAGAATTTGATGGTACCTTTCTGTTGCAGTCCATTTTTTCCTGATAATATTTGGGTTTGCGACATGCATTGTATGGTCAGTGCTTAAGAGTCTTTTCTTGCTCACACAGTCCCAGCTTGCTGGGCTTGCAGTCCAGAAAGCTTCTATAAAGAAAATCTTACGTAATTTAGAAAAAGAGTAGAGGAGTGAACTAGGCTTTTAAACCATTGCTCCCTGAGGATGCCTTTGTGGTTCATAGACCCTTAAATGTCCAAGTTCATGGTGAATTAAAGCCTGCCTACAGAATTTCAAGCTATTAATCAGTTCAAAGCTGTTGTACTGGTCAGAAGAGGCCTTTGAAAGATGAGTGAAGCTGGCTTCAGGTGACTTTCAGGACTGGGTTATGGTACAGGTTGTTTCTTATTATATTTCTTTGCGTTCCGTAGGATCATTGACAGCCCCAGAATTACCTGCGGAACCAAACTCCTTCACTGGGGTCTGAGAAATATAATACTTCCTCCATTGCTGCAGTTGCTTAGGTCAACTTTATATCATACTTAGGCCATTTCTTCTGGAGACGTCTCTGCTCTTGTGTATTGAAGTATTTGGTGACATTTGTTGCTCCTCTCTCAAGCTTTGAAGGAGTCCCTTGTAACATTTTCTCTCACTTTTTGCTGTGTCTCATATATGTGTGGGTATTTCTGACACTCGTTCTGGGTGTTTTAATCTTTTTGTCAAGGCTAACAATTCAGGTCGTGCAGTCTCCTTAGCACCTGAGTAACTGTTGAGCTCTTTTCTTGTTGGCTTTACTGTTCATCCTTAACAAGTTCCTCTGGCTGATGCAAACTTGCCAGTTAGAATGGCATTGAGTTGATAAAACATCTTGTTATCACCTTTTTCAGTAGATCCTTCATGTATCAATGATGTTGTCTATGTATTTTCTCTTACCTCCTTTTGTGTTGTTTCTTTTTAATCACTTTACCTTTTGCTGTACACAGGTATTTTTCTACTTCTTAGTGGGGAAGCAGGAATTGATAGTATCTCGTTTCCTTTCTTTCACACCGTGCTGTTACTGCAGTTATTGTGCCATCTTTGATTCTTTTGGACAGCACAACCACTACATGACATGTTGGTGTCCCCCCTTTCTGAATTCTGGTGGAAATTGCTGCTGAAATGCACATCAGCTTTTTGCAGTAGCTTTTCTCAGTGGGCTGGGAATTTCTTTACGTTGGACCTGAGAGGGGATTTATTGTTGCAAATTTCTATTACCTCTGTTATCAGTCACTATAGGTGCTCTGGTATCCTTAAGTGTTTGATTTGATTTATTTTTCTCACAGTATGTAGACAGTCTGGTTCCAGGTGACTCCATTTGAGGAAATCCAAGGTGGTGTGTTGTATTTATTTGTATGTAAGCAGTGCTCTCTAAAGCAAAAGTTTCATGGTTCTACCAATTTCCTAGCATTTTAACTTTGCAAATGGAGATCTTGCTACCATTCTTCTTCTTAACAATTGTTTCTTTGAAGAGTTTTTCTTTAAAAGGTGTTTAGGGAAGCACTGTCCGACAATACTGACAGATAATTGTCGACTGGATCTTTGTTCTCTTCATGGTTAGCTGTCTGGTGTGTAATGTTGCATAACTGTCAGGTTTATGTATTTTGTTTGAAACTTATCTTGGTTCAATTAGGCTGTAATTGGTTACTGGGGTAAAATTAATTTCTTTGTGTTCTTTCTGATTGTCAGTCACCTTGACACCTTAAATATGACTGATTCTGAGAGGATTATGTAAACTTCTGCAAGTGATGTTTATTAGTTACATACGCAGATTGACCACAAGGACCATTGTTTTCTATACAGAAAGTTGCTGGGTTTGCAACTTGCTGCCAAGTTCAGCCAAATTTTCCTCAAAAAAGTTTTAGGCTTTTAGAGGGTTTTTATGAATGTATTAGCAAGCATATAAAGAGGAAATTATCGATTTAGTCTCCCCACTGATATCAGCTTTATTTGGGCTGCTGCTCCAGATACTGATGTCACTTTGTACTTATTTTGGGATGTTTGATGAAATGAGAAGAAGATGGGGGAGTCACAGGGGGGAGAGTTTTGGGGTCAATGCTTAGCTAAAGCAAACTAGGGATATTATTTAAAGGAAATTAGTCTCTGTTGGTTCTGTTGTTCCAGAACAACTTTGTTAAAAGCAAATCATTTCAGTTTGCTCTCTTATAATTTCTCTCAAATAATTTCTTAATAGCTCTTTGCAAGACTTGTTGCATTATGTCACCTAATGTTTTCCTGATTTGGCATCATCTTTTATCTATGTGTAAAAGACTACTTCTGGTTTACTCCCAGTTCGTATATTATGCTCTCTTAAGAGATCTGGGTCAGCCTGCAGGGAAATATGGCAGAGGAAGAAATAAGCATGTTTTGGGAGACAGCAGTTGGAGAAAAAAGGAGTGAGGGAGTCGGAGCAAAGGGCTGAGTGTTTAGGGTGGGCTCTCAGACACACAAAGATTGCAAGAAGGAGCAGAGGGCAGATAGCCAAAACTTAGAAATAATAGAAGATGACAGTAAATGGATATCAAAAGTCAGAATTTGTTACAACTCAGAAAACCACAGAGCTGGCTCTCACCAAGGCTACAAGCAAAGGACCATCTGCAAGGAGAAACAGGGCAGGGATTGGTTTACAAACTATTTTGTCCTAAATGCTCTGAAGTGTCTCCATTTAAGAAATTAAACAATCTATGTTACGTTGAAGAAGGCAGATGATGTTCATGTTCAAAAGCCTTTTTTTTCTGGAACTCAGTGTAGGAAGAAAGGTCTGAGACGGTTCTCCTCAAACCTCTTGTTGCCTTTGGATTTGATCATAGTCTATAACTTAAGTTTTAGCCATTGCTCACTCTCCTACCTCCAGCAGCAGTGAAATGTTATCACTGGATCTTCTTGCAATAACGTGCCCTGGATCAGAGAGCATTAGCAGTGATTTAAACTTCAGCTGGCATAAGAGAGGGAGCATCCTTATGACAGGTCAAAAAACGCCATGTGGCAGATGCAGAAGACTGATGTCAACGAGGAGAGCATGGATGTCAGAGAGGTGCTGGACTTCTTTATGGGAACACCACATAAGCACAGCATTTGATTATGGATATCCTGAACCACTGTATGACCATTGTGTTGTCTTGTCTTCGCTGTGGGCTCTCCTGTTTGGAACTGGTTCTGCAGGGTAGAACTTTATTTGGTTTTAGATGCTGCTGATGGGATCTGGATTGGCTGCTTCCCAGAAAACAGATTTATTCTGTTGAGACCATTGAGCACTTTGCCCACACAGTGGTCTGAATGGATTTTTCCTTCTGTGTTTCTTTTAGCGACTCCTGTTGGGCTGAGAAACCTTCAAGTCTGTCATTATTGACATGTCTTTGCATCTGGTGTTACCTTCTGTTTTTCTCACTCCCAGGGGTCAGCATTTCTCCCTACTGCTGCTGTATTTTTCTCATAATCACTGACACTGGAAGATGCTTCCTCCATCCTAAGCCTTGTGATACAAGCTTTCAGGCTAGCTCTTCAGCTTTGAGAAAGTGTGGCCTGTTATTGTTTTGAGTACACCTCAAGTAGCATGTTTGGGAGCTGGGTACTTCTTGATGTCAGAACTGGCTGGTTTTAAGATATGGCTGGAATCAATGTGTGCTGCATCACCACAAGCCAGCTTGCTACTAGGCAGGGTTAGCAATAATATGTTTTGTATAGCAGTGTATAGCTTTGGTCCCAGACTGTGGAAAGCTGAAGTTACAAAGTGCATTAGGTATGTTTAATGGCCCTTATTTCAGCTTCTGAGTTGCCATTTTGTTCTCTTAAGCTAGAATCTCTTTCGATAAAGCTAAGATCTCAATTTAAAATGTCTGGTGCTTCTTCCCCTTCTGTCTTGTCCCTTTCCTTAGGGATAAGAACATAATGCTCATACTGGGGCAGCAGACATGCTGTGAAGTAGATGCTGGACTAAGAGCAGAGGACACTAAACTGAAGCTTTTAAAATTTTCCCTGAAATCTGAGACCTCAGGTTTTGGAACGGAGGTTCTTTGAATACTCAAGAAATGACAGGACTTAGGTTGTCTTATTTTTTAAATTTTTACTGTATTCTTCAGGGGATGGAGTCTGATTGTAACCCATTGAAATAAATGGGTCATTTGGGGAATGGTCAGCTCTTGATTTATTGTGTGTACATTGTGTACACGCACAGCTACAGTTGGTCCCTTCTCCGTGTGTGGGAGGATGCCAAGGCAGAATGCTGCAGAGCAGTAAGTACTCATCTACAGTGTCAGACCGAACAGCCACAATTACACTGGGACTAAGTACATATAAGGGTATTTTATTTTGAAGTTTAACTTACGATTGCACTTCAAAGAACCATATATTGCAGCAATTTGGTACTTTTAACACAGCTAGAATAGTAAGACTGAGTATATATCCATTAGTAGAAGCAAATAAAAATCAGAGTGAGATGAAATAGGAGTACTTGAAAATGTGATTAGATATATCTGTTGAGGTTTCTGAAGATTAGTGTCTGGTCTACAGAGAGCTGGCTGAGTACATTGTACTACTTCCTTCTTTCAGATATTATTTTGAATGAAAAGGAGCTAAAATTAAATGTTTCTTAGATAAACAGTCCTGCAGTTAATCTGATTAATGCTGATTTTTTCATGATTGTAAGTAAGACTGAAAGTCTTAAGATAGCCAATGAATATTAAATCTACTTTATTGAAATGCGTGACCTAGAATCAAAAACTTTAAAAATTTCTGGGGAATTATTTTGATTTTACTGTTTTTAGTACAAGGACTATTTTCTTCTGTAAGATAGGCTTCCTGGGTGCAAATGTTATTGCAGGGATTACTGATTTTTTGTAAAAGGTAGAAGAGACAAACTTTTTCCAGGAGAGTTATCAAGATGTTTCTTCTTTTTTTCTCCCCAATTATCCTATATAATACTCATTAGCAAAACAAGAAGCTGCATACCTGCCCTCTTTAAAATGTAAACATGGTCATTTACTAAATATAGAAACATATATCTTTACTTAAAAGGCTGCCAGGTTTCTTTAATATATTAATATAAGGAATAAACCTGTTGTTAAAGAAAAAGCTGTTAGAAAATTGCTCTTGGTGGGAATTTGTGCCATTGAAGGTATTGTATACAGTTTTGTATAGCTACTGAATATTGTATTTGAAACTAAGGTCTTGACTAAACTGAACTTGCAAATAAAGATAAATTTTTAAAAGGAGTCTTTCCGCTTGTGGACTAGATGTAAAGAATAGACAAGTGGCAGAAAAAGAGAGATCTTGGTTGGACTGTTCTTTCATTCCTTTAGTGCTCAGTTACCATGGTGCTGTAGCAGGAGACCGTAGCTACCAGGGAAATGGTGCTGGTGTTGTGATGCCGTTGTTAAGGTTTTTCATGAGTTTCCAATACAAACAATTTACATTTCCTTTTGTAACAGCTCTCTAGGATTTTCTTTAAATACTAGGAGAGATGCTTCCAATTTAGAAGACCAGAAATATTGAAGAAGTCTTTATAGACTATTGTTTTGTCCATAGCTACTGCAGGAACTACACAGCTTGCTTTCAAGGCCAGCACTTTGCTAACATACCAGACAGGCAGCTTGTCAGTTCAAGCCAGTAATTTAAATCTTTGGTGCTAGTCAAAGCTGTCAACTTAATAACAGCTTACTGCATAAATAAGCTGGAGGACTTACTTCGGGTCATTAGTATGGGAAATTTCACATACTGAATTGATGTTTATCACTGCAGATTATTTGAAAAGCAAGGCTTGTTTGAAGAAAAGGTAGTAGTTTGCTTAAACAATTCTGCTTTGTGCTTACTGCCTTGGTCATGGGAATGGGTAGTAAAAGTCACTTCAGAAATGAAGCAGTATTAGATAAGATTTGGTTTTTGAAGAAGAAGAGGGTCATCTGGTTGGTTTTGGGTTGTTTGTTTTAAAGGCACACAGGGCAGAGGAAGCAGATTGGCATGGTAGCCATCTCAGTATGCCATAGCAGGAAAGATCTGCTTTGCAAGGCCTTCTCTCACCACTGAGATCAGTGAAGGAATAGCATGGGAAGTTAAATCAGTAATGGTGCATATGCAACGATCTGGCTACTAAGATCCAGTACGCTGGGGACACATACACATCAGAGTCATCTAAATGCTTAGTAATACTACATAAAAAATAATCAATACTTCATGGTTTTATGCCAGTTTTTCCCCAGAGCCACCAAAATGTTTCATCAGCAGTAGAGCAAAAGTTTCTCTCTGGTATAAGTAGTATATGCATGGGGATTATTTTTTTCACCTCAAAACAGTGTTATCCCTTAGGACAATGAGTAAGATACACACTATCCTGTTTGAAGTACAAATTGAAGACCAATGAAGTGCTATGAAGCTTTCACTGACTTGGGTGTTGGGTTTTGTCTTCTTTGCTGATTGCAGTCAGTCACAGCCCCTGCACCATCAGGAATTTGTAGCAAGATACTGGTTCACTGCTTTGAAGCAGTGGTGTTATGAGTCTGCCAGTCCTATGGAGGCTTAAGGGGTTTCTGGTGGCCAGTTTGTAAAGGACTGATTGACATGGTCCTCACTAATTTGTAAAGCTGAACAGGATTATGCCATAAGGCTTTAGTAGGAGGAAATTTGCCTGCATATTTAGAAATATGATGATATTTTAAACACTGAACAGTTTGACTAGCACTGTTACGGAATTCCTTAAACAGTAAAAAAAAAGTGTCTGTACTGTCTGGAAGCATTTAATTATTGAAAACAGAAGCATCTACTATATAATGAACTGCAGTTATGCTACTAAATAAATTAATATTTTGTAGTTACCAATTTTCCTTAGATTAGAGTCAGAACTAATTGTGTTCGTTTTGCTGTGGATCAGTATTTTAAAGGGAGATTGTTCTTCCTTTTTTCTTGTCTAGAATTTGCTTTATGTATCTTTTAAATTTTTTAATAAGTAAAATATGCCTGAACAGATGATGTGTTCTAGTTAGCCATATATAGCTACACTAAAGATCTGAAAGTTCCCTTGTTAAATGTCTTAAATATTTAATTTCTTTTCTATATAAGCAATTTTTAAGTTTCGGTTGCATGAAGAGTTGCCCATATCCTCTCTTACTATTTTGATTTTTAAAAACTAAATGAGTAAAATAAAGAGATTCGTTTTCTGGCTGAAGATGTGGGATGATGGGAAATGTACAGCTGCTTAGTATGTTTTCAGAAATCAGGCTGGAGAATATAAAAAGTAAATACTGTCAGAAACATGGAAGAAAACATTATTTAAGCCTTTTATGTTCTGGTCAATGCAGATGAAGTCATGTACATTCTTTTACATAATGTGCTCCTTTAATGGTCCTGCTGGAAATAGACTTCTTGGTAGCTGTACAGTGCAGAACAAGATGGATAAAGTTCTGTTCCTATTTCAAAATGCTGTAAGTGTGAGCGTGTCAGAATTGTACTAAGGCAAATTCAGTCTTTTTTCCTTTTCAGTTTCATCCATTTGATGTTAGTTAAACGAACTGTTAAATTAATGAGAGTACATCTGAAAAAAAACATCATTTGTCAGTACTTTTTGGAGTGAAATTTTCTTTCTCCTCTGGATCCTGACCCTTCTGGAGAGATAGAAGGGTATAGTGCTGAGAGTGATGGGTCCATGGTGAAAAACTGCATTTAACTCCTTTATTTCGTTGTGAAGGCCTTGCTGGGTCTTCAGATCACATGGCATTCTGCAAAAACCATAATCACATGGGTTTCTTGGGTACTAGAAACATGTGTGCTTGTAGCCATGGGATCAACTGCTGTCTTTTGGGTTCTGTTTTAGCAGAGATGTAAGTGTGCATCATTTCACCCTGGTTAAGCAAAGCATTAAAATCTATGGTATGTGTGGATACTCATAAATTCACTGTGGTTTTGTGGTTACAGGTGTTCTGAAGTGTTCTACTGTAACAGCACTGCAGTCCCTAATGCAAATCCTCTGTGCTTCAAGTTCCCAGTATGAGCTGACAGCTGGTTACAAGTCAGTTATCATGTGCTGTGATTTGTCTCTTGTACCCTTAAAGATTCAAAAGCACTGAACGTTTGCAAAAGTAGCAAGCCAGAACAGTGCACACCTCCATATGTGGTATGACAAAATGACTGAATAGCTTGTTTTTTCATCTTAAAGCTTTGCAGATTTATAGCTACCACAACTTTAATGATGAATAAGAGCTACCCACGCAGAGAAAGAGATCTAATGGTGACTGAAGACAAGAAAAATTGAATATATGCTCCTTATAAGGCAGTGTGTGGGAGACACATTTGTAACATACTGAGTATCTGAGCAAAACCATGTGTCATGTTTCCTTAGGTTCTCAACAGGAGATGTGTAGAAGCAGCAGTGATGACAGGCCTGGCACTCAACTGCAGCATAAACAAGAAGTCCTTGTTTGACAGAAAACACTACTTCTATGCAGATCTGCCTGTAAGTATGCAGTATGGCTGGTCCCTCTCGGGCTGTAGGAAGGACAAGTCTGGAGTATGGATGGCAGCAGGGGAGGAGTGAAGAGATGCTTTTTCTGTTTTCAGTCAGTGCTCTGCTCACCCCAACAGGATGCTGCACTGTGCCCCGATGGAATAGGCAGCTGTACCCTGGTGCTCACTGATTGAATATGATTGCTCTGATTGCTGACTCCTTGCTTAGCTGCACAATTCCAGTAGCCTAATGTAATTGAATTGGGAGCTGGAGCTGCTTTGTCCCTTAAGTTGTCCGTGCCTGGTGTTTTGTACCAATCGTCTGTTAGGGTAAAAGCAGTCTGATAATAGTCCTTCATTTAAAGTGAATGTATCGCAAACACAGGTTCCAGTGGAATAAACACAGTAGTGTCTTTTTTGTGTGTGCTTAGGGACCTAAAAATATTTAATTTCTCTTCAAAACTTTCTCAGTCATAGTTCTAATAAATGAAAAAACCAAAACAACTGAGAAATCGAGTCTTTCCAATATGGTTTGTTGGTGCATTTCATATTAGGTAGAAGGTGCCACTGGAAGTCAAATGCATTTTGCTGCACTTGATATGGATGTAGAAATACTGAAATAATTTAGGAACATGACTTCTGTCCTTGCAACAGGATGCAGCAGTGTTTGAGCCTCTTTTTCTTTTTAATGACATTAAACACTTCTAATTTTTAATTAGAATTTTTGCATCAGCTTATTTGTACTGAATGTTCAGTTTAATGCTAATCTGTCAAAGGGAGGAAGCTGGTTTTAGTTTCAGTGGTTTTGGGGGTGAAGATCTGATGACATTACAATAAAAATATGTGGGTTTATTTTATTTGGGAAAGATCAGGCATGCTAGCTTATCCTCTCTGTGGGTGAGGAGTCTCAGACATCCAGAGAAGCTGAGTGGGAGACCTCTCAGATCCCAGATGAATCTGTAGAGGTGCTGTATTATTAACCAAATCACTTTCTTTCTCACTCTTGTTCAGACATTGAAAATATTTTAAAGTTACACAAAACATTTTCAAATACAATTGCTTCCCACCTTAGAAAGAGAATTATATTATAGTTGTCCACTGGAGACCTGGATCTCAGAAGAGATTTCTATTTTCTTTTCTTCTAGGTTGGGAACTTGTGGCTCTTCTGTGAAGTTGCTATAATTTTGATTTGGTTTCTGGGGATAACTTTGCAAATATTTGTAAGCCGTTAAGAGGCCCTTTTATTGGGAGATCTGTAGTGACCTGCTGGGAATGTGAAAAGCAAACTTAGGAGTTTGAATTGCCAGTACTTTTTCTTAAACTTGTAGAACTATCTTAAAGCCCATTTCAAGACCTGAAGAGGAAAAGGTGAAATAGCAGGAAATAAACATGACTTTCTAAATTCCTTGTTCATGAAGAAACATCAAAAACATCACAGACTTGTTTGCAAATTACCTTTAGTGCTTATTCTGTTAAATTGAAATCAGTCTCATATTCTTGTGATTGCTGCTGCTATCAGTGTACTCCATAGCAGCTATGTGGATGAATGTTGTCATGGGAAAGAATCCATATCCGTGTGTCCAGGAGAACGGTTGAGGTGGGACTGTGGGACTCTGCAGACATGAGTTACAGGATCCTCTGGTCACATAAGCATGGAAATTTGGTCAGGGAGATGCTGACACATTTTATTAGCTTGAAACATGTAATTCTGGCTTTTTACTGACTGACTTCTGCAGTTTAAGCACTGACAATAAACTGCCCGACCTGCATTTCATAGTGAACAGTCTAGTCAGGAACCCTGTAATGAGATGCAGAGTTTAGGCTAATAAGCTGAATAGAACAGATAAATCCAGCTCTTAGGGTCATTTGACAGTGGGATTATTGTTACTCCTGAAAATGGGGCTTTCGATGGGAAATGGCATTCATATTATTTATTGTCATTCAATATTTCAGGCTTTAAAAAAATAATTTTAATGAGAAGTTTTAGGAGATGACAAGAGCCGTGCGATTAGCATAGGCTGCAGAGAGTCAGTTATTTTATTTTTTCTTACAGTGATTTTGTCTAGAAGGTCATGCACTTCACTGCATATATAAATTGGGGTGTTGACAGGGCCAGACCATTGTTCTCCATTCCAGTGCCCTGGAATTCACCATCTCTACATTTCAGAGTAAGCTCGTTGTCCCTGCAAAATATGCAGATACTCCTCCCAAATCATTTGCATCTGGCAGACTTTTTTTTAATATTCTCCACTAGTGCCATAGACAGGTGAGGAAGGGGGAAACAAAGTGGACCCCACCTCAGCTGTCATTGATTCGCTTCTATATTTTTACATCATTGCAGTTACTCCAATACCTCGTTACTGGTAGCCACTTTTTTGGCCAGCAGTTTCCCCTTTGAGTGGAGTCCCAGGTGTGAGGTGGCATTTATCAGCTGTGTGCCTTACATGGGGTTGCAGTGTCTTATCTTTTAAATTGCTACATTAATGAAATGGAGTTTTCTCATTTTTTTGATTTCCACACCTTCACCCTTTTCCTCTCCTCCCCTCTAATGAGTACAGTTTGGAACAGACAGAGAGGGATAATCAGCCTGTTGGGAGGATGAGGGATAGCCCCAGCTTGGGAATGGAAATACAGTAACTGGCTTCAAACAAGATCTAACGTTGTCATGGAACCACAGGCATGGAATAACCTCCTCCAGTCCATATCCTGCACCAGGGCAGTATCAGAGAAGTTTGTCATCCTTGGCAAGATATTGTGCAGTTGATTATTGATAATTTCAGCATGAGTATGGTGTCATATATTTGTCTATATTGAGGAGTCCTCGTATTTTTCCCAGACTTCCAGCTTCTTACAGTTATGTTGAATTCTAGGCTCATCTTCTGGCTTGCTTCCTCTCCATCTAAGCAAAATAACTTTTGAATTTACCATGTGCATGTATTCTCTCCTCTTATATAGGTCACTAGGAAAGATGTTGCATTTTCAATTTTGTTCTTAGTCAATTATATTTGCACTCGGTCTGCTTTCTGAAAAGTGAATGTTTCATTTGAGTATAAAACTAATTTTGTTGACAGGCTGGCTATCAAATCACTCAGCAAAGAGTTCCTATTGCAGTGAATGGAAGTCTGTCGTACAGTTTCTGCATAGACAACAAGATGAGCCAGATGGTGACCAAAACTGTGAGGATTAAACAAATTCAGTTGGAGCAAGACAGTGGAAAAAGTCTCCATGATGGCACAAGGAGCCAGACTCTTGTGGACTTGAATAGGGCTGGTAGGCTTGGATTATTTTCCTATTTTTGTTCTCCTTTTGGGGTAAGATGAGTCTTTAAAGGTAAATGGGTGACAGGAGTCAGGCAAAAAATAAAAACAGCTTTATGTCTCTCTCCTTGAAAAAATAATTCATAAAAATGACTGCTACACTTGAAATGGATGAATACTTGATTTTTTTAATGGCCAGTAAACCTTTCCCATTTCCTGTTGGTTGATGGCAATTGGCAGTAGCCAGTTAGAAATTTCTTGGCTCAAGTTTGCTCAAAACTGCGTCAGTCACATAGAACCACTCAGCTATTTAAGCTCTGCACTGTATTTGTTGTTAAAAAAAGTAAAATATAGCAGACCTAGTGAATCAACTTTGTGTATAGAAAGAGCAGCTGTTGGAATTTGTTGGTGCATGAGTCAGACATTTCTTTAATTATTAGCTTTGAAGAAATGTAGATTTTCTCTTTTAACTTGGAAATTGTAAATGGAGTGATCCAAAGGAGCACACAACATGGGCAGCAACCTGGCTGGCCTAGCTTAACTGGGATAAAGTGCTCTGGTGTCCATTAAAGCTGAGGGCTGTGGCTGCTCTGATTCCTTGAAAGCTAGGTCCTGAAGCTAAAAACTAGACTACATCTGTTTACAGTTCTGCCTGCTCCAAAATTAGTTTAAAATAAATAAATTTATGTGAAACCCGACTGGCTTTAAATTAGAGTTCTCAGAGGAATGGGTCCTTCTGATCTGCATGTCATCAAAGGGTGGAGGGCTGTCTGCAGTTTGTCTGTTGCTTTAAAAAAATAGAAGGAAAAGTTTTTATAGCAGACCGCAGCTAGGCCCATTGTGACAGTTACTAAATAATACTTGGGGGTTTATGTATTTTTATTATTTTTTTTAAAAAGCCCAGGTTCTTTCATGTGTTTAGCCAGTTGCACTCTCATGTGCCAAGATCAAAAGCTGTTGTTGAAAATCTCCTGTCTCTTTCCCTGATAGGAGTCGGTCTCATGGAGGTTGTCATGGAGCCTGATATGTGCTGTGGGGAGGAAGCAGCTGCAGCAGTCAGAGAGCTTCAGCTCATTCTGCAAACACTTGGGAGCAGCCAGGCAGTCATGGCAGGTACTGAGGGGAGAAAGGCATGTTCCCTTGTCACCAGTAATTCTTTGCATTTGCAGGAGTTCTGCAGCTTCTGGTTATTTTGCTCAGCAGTTGCTTATAATGTATAGCCTTTTCTAGCTAGTTTTTGCAGACCTCAGTCTGTCCTAGTGTCTGCCATGCCTAAGGCCTGCCTTTGCAGAGCTTTGCCATGCTAGATGTTATGTTTCCTCACACAGCATTTTTACATAGGCAGGAAGAAACATCCCCAGGGCTCTTGTGGTGCTTTTCCCTGTCTCTCTCCGTCTTTGCTTGCCACAGCACTGCAGCACAGAAGATCTGTAGTAAGGATTAATTGTAGAGTATGGGAGGGACAAAGGGACAAAGTAGTGTGAGCAAGGATCATCTTCTAAGTGTCAGGTCTCAGCTAGTCATAAAATTGATGTAGGCAGTAAACTTGTGCTGGTGTCAGGGATGAGATAGAGTAAACAATAGCATGTACAGAAATGGGTGGTGGGGTTAATTTTAGCCAAGATTGCCTATCTTTCTGAGACCACTTCCTCCTGTAGGAAACATTGCTTCTGGCACCAGCTCTTCCTGCTGTAATTTTAAGGCCCCAATTTTCGTAATAGGTGATGTGCAGAAGCGTAGCCTGCATTCAGGCAGGTGATTCTGTCTCATTAATTGGAAGATTCAGGTCATGCCATTTTTCTTCAGTCTTAATGTTACCAAAATTTACAACCATCCCACGGTTACAGGTAGCATACAGCAGACATCTGCCTAAGAATTTAAAAGTGGTTTCAGGCATTCATCCCCTCCACACATACCCACAATTAGCAGCTGCTTATTAGTGTTCACAGTGTAAGCCATATTTTTGCCTGTGACAGTTGGCCTCACTGTCTGGCAGCAAATTCAGTCCATTATACAAGTGGATGTCTCCTGAAAAACTGAGTCAGAGTGGTCCATGTATCATACAATAAATGAGATCCAATAAATGTTAGCTACTGATGCAATATAATTTAATGTAGTGGGAAATAATAATAGCTAGACATTATCTATTTCTCTGAATCTTTTCTCACACAAATGTCCCACATGTCAAATAAGGCACAGTTGTCAGTATTAAGCAGCCAGTTTGGATGCTTCTTCAAGGGCCTTCGTGGGCATACATATATACAATCATTTTTAACTACTGAATTTGGCCCAAAGATTGCCATTGGAATTGTGTTATGATACCTTTTATCACAGGGAGATTTCTGACTTTATAGGAGAATCCCAGTATTGGAAATACTTTTCTTCCAGGATAGTTAACTATAACAGTATTTGGATTTTTTTTTTCTTTCTATGTGAAGGTTTTAGGGGCTTTTGCATGTACAGTGAAGACAAGTGCCAGTTTTATCAGGTGTTATTTCATTACCAACAAACAAATGAAAATATGATTCCATTGTAAAGTGAAAGAAAAGTAAGCTGGTCTTAAAGAAAAGAAGTACTTTTTTTAAGAACATTTTCAGCCTGGGTGTCCTTTTGCTTATGCCTGATTAAGTTCATTGTCTGGTCACACTGACACCTACATCCACGTAGAAACAGGTCACGTCTCAAATGAAGCAAGGGCAGGACAAGACTACTCCTCCTTTGGAACAAGTACAAGTTTCACCCCAAAGAGGGAGCACATGCAAAACACTTCCCTTGAAAGAGATGTTGGGTCATTCTAGCATCTTTGTCTCATTTGCATGTCTGGCAGGGCTCTATGAAGGCAGAGGAAATTAGTGTGCTGTCATCCAGCCTGCTTTTACAAATTGTACCAAGGCCTTGCTGGTCAATTTAAATCTATTGACCGGAATGGCTTCTGAAGCTGTAATATCTTCACAGTTTTAACTGTGAGCCATTTTGCACTCTCATTTATAATGCTGCTGTATCCAGTCAGTAGGCATTTATTTCTTTTTATCTGTATTTGAAATTAAAAAATGAATTAAAAAAACAGGGAAAGGCTACAGATGTTCACTGTGTAATATGGGGAAAATAATGTTTCTTAACATTCCAAGTTGTAATACAACTTCTCCTGTTTGTGTATTCCCAGCAGTTGATAACTGTGGCAAGCCTTTTCTTCTGAGAAGAGATGTCTTTAGAGGGACAATACTTAGAAAGATACAATTATGATTTCCTTGTGGTCGAGTCATTAAAAATTTTTAAGGACATTGGTCCATTTGGGACTGAGAGTGCATGATGCTTTTATATAAAACTTTGTACAGTTCTTGGCAGCCAGGGACATTTCAGGGGGTGAGATTGCAATTTCCTGAAGGAGAAGAAGAAAATTACAAAAAAATCCACTGCTTCTCACATTTTGTCCTTGAGCTGTAAATTTCCAAGAACACCTTAGTAAATCTGTTCACCATAACCTTAAGTTCTTGTGTTCCATGCTATGGTAGTATATATCCATCAAATTGTAATTCCAAAAGGTATTTTTGTGCTGCTTTGAGAGGAATGGAAGCTCACAATCCACCACTTTGCTTGTCTAATTCTGCCCTTTATTTGAGAGCTGTGAATCAGAAGCTCTCTTCACTGTATGGCTTAGAGGATCTGTGCTGCACTGCACCATGCAGTTTTCTGAGAAGAATTATGAGCAATGATTTAAAACTATTTTGAATGATACAAGGCAGTACCTTGAGATGGAATGACAAACAGAAAGCTATGATGAAGTGGTTGTTACTCCTTTCTGAACATAGAGAAGTCTGCTATTGATGCTCTGCACATAACGTGCAGTTTATTAATGCATGCCAAGGTTTTTAACTCTACTGTTCAGGGCAGACTGTTCTGTTAATAAAATTTCCTTTTCCAGAGGGTCAGCTGAGAGTGGATGCCAATGTTTCTGTGCATCACCCTGGAGAACCTTATGGAGTGAGGACTGAAGTGAAGAATATCAATAGCATACGATTTCTGGCAAAAGCAGTAGGTAAATGGTGGTTGCTTCATTACAAGAGCATTGTGGATATTTTATGTGGTCTGAGATGAAATATGTCAGGCTTCCGAGTGTAGTAATTGGCCTTAAATGCCCTGACTAACTTTGCCTGGGTGTCTCTTCCATGTGCCTTGCCTGTGGGTACAGGAGTCCCGTTTAGGCTCAGGCTGGAGCCTTCAGACCTTGCCTGAGTGGCTGTGTCACAGGTGTGCCAGTTTTCAGTCCTTTCTCCTGAAGGACCTTGGACCTGTTCTGTAGTCTTGTTCCCAGTCCTGTCTCAGGACTTAGCTCCTTCTGCTTCTCCCTGAGCTCCCTGAATGGACTCTCTTAGTAGCACTTGCCCCTGCTCACACTGTCCAGACTAGTGGGACTGCGTCAGACCATGAGGGCATGGCCTGGGCTCCAGTCACCCTCCACTCCTGGCTTATCCCTCTTTATGGAGCAGCCCCGCTCTTGCTGCTCCCTGACAGAATAAATCTTAGTATGGGATACTCTGGGAAGAGCAGGCATGTTAGTCTGCAGGTTTTTTGCAGTAAAACCTCTGCCTACAAGAAGAATTAAGCAGGTGATTCAGTGCCTAGCATGTACTGAAATATGGTAGCAATGGTTTTGTGTCCTCCAGTGGAGATGACTGCTTTCCACTGATTATGGTGTGTGATGTGTGTGAAGTTCAGATGCAGCTTGGGTATGAGCAAAAAAAGCTGATTGTTACATCTCCAAAAGAAAACTGAACTGGGCGACTGCAAGGTCACCAGGAACGTATGACTTGACTGCAGTGCCTGGAGAAAATGGTTTCCATTTAAAGGAAGTAAAAGAAGATGAGGAAAGCACACAAAGAAAGAAACAGTGCTGGAGAGAGAGACAGTGACTGATAATTCTGCCCATAACTACTGCTGTTGATTTCATTAAGGCTAAAACAACAAAGTCTTCCATTATTGCGTAGCAGTGAAAAATGAAATAGTGGAGTGCACTAAAGCTAATAGTGTAGTCTAACAAGCTTACTCTTTTTTCTTTCATTACTGTCAGACTATGAAATACAGAGGCAAATTGAAGAACTTGAAAATGGAGGGACAATTTTGAATGAAACAAGAGCCTTTGATTCCAAGCTTGGGTGAGTTTTTATTTTGGAGGAACATAGAATAGCCACTTTAGAGTGCCCACATATACCTAGGGCCATGATCAGGAGATGTAATACAGGACTGCTCAACTTGTGTCTTCTAGAGCTAATGTTCACAAGTGTAGTCTCCTCATAGGGAGTAAATGAAGGCAGAGGCTTTTTCACAGCAGATTGCGTGCTGCATCAAGCAGTGTCTGTGTGAAAATGACTGCCCTCTTACATGCCCTTATTCTTCGAAGTGGTTTTAAGAGGCTCTCCTAATCTTCATGAGGCAGAGGTTTTGGTTTGTGTTTTTGCCATAAAACTAATTCTGTGGTGTACCTCTTATCACATCTTGTTTTATTTTTATTTTAGGTGCACAGTACCAATGAGAGACAAAGAAGGAAAGCAGGATTATCGGTATTTTTTCTAATAGACTTAACATTTCACGAACTGAGAATTTATTAAATTTCTGAAGTGTAGCCAATGTAATAAGGATGTAAAGTTAGTCAGTGCAGTGAGTATGTGTTGGAAGTTTACCTTCCACTGGAAGGGGCAGAGACCTATCAAAATCAGTGCTAGTCTGAGCAGTTCAGATCTGGATTTTTGTCTCATTTCTGGTAAAACCCCTGGAGCTTTCCCAGAGACTAGGCTGGAAGTACTTCAGCTCAAAATGAGAAAGTTGAAGGTTTATTGTATGGCCAGTATAAGTGTATTCTTAAGAATGCCTGACATAAAACATCAGAATATTCTGAGTTCAACATTGCTCCTGCTTAAAATAAATATAGAGGGAAATGGTTTTCAGCTAGCAGGCCCTGCCCCTCCATGCTTAGATTCTCTGATCACAGATCACAAACACTGTTTTGAAAATCCTAACTGCTAACTGCTATTGCTGTATAGTGTCAGCATTCATGGGCAGGTTTCTACCTTGAAGTTCTTTGTAGACCTAATGAAGGTGTTACCTTGCTAAGTACTTTGCTTTCCATAAGTGTGAGATGACAGCCACTGAACCATAAATTCACCCAGGAAGGATTTAGCTGTGGGGCTGAGGGGACAAGGCATAAGTCCTGCTGGAAAGCAATGCTGCTGGGAATGAGTTCTGAGGCAACACTGGAAGGCAGCAGCACAGCTGCTTAGGGCCATCTTACTGCTGATCCTCCTAGTAGTTCCCTAGCTTTGCATCCCGGAGAGAGCTTCCTGTTAGTCCCAGAGTTCACTCTCCAGTGGGAGAATTGTAATTCTGCAGGAGAACTTTCAGAGCCTCTTAGCTTTGTCAGCTCTGTGTTCCTTTTAGATCCTGTATTGTAGCACTGATCTTGCTACAGCAGAGCAACAATTTGGAAAACATCCCACAAACTTTGAATTTAAATCTGCTTTTTAGATTATGTTTTGTAGAAGTGCAGCAGTGATCATTTTGTGAATTCCTTGTTGCGGTAGGGGCAGACATGAGGCTTATTTAAAAAGACTAATTTGAAAAAATGCAAAAGAAAATTCATGAAAACCTAGACAAAACTGATGAGTCTAAGATATTTCAAATAAAGACCATAAAGATTATTACTTGTGCTAAGATTATGAACAGTATTGAACTGTAAACTATGTTTTTTAGGGTTTTGTGTAACTTAATGCTGCACATTATACATTAAACTTAAAACCTATGTTTAGGCAGATTTTAAATAGAAATCATTATAGCCCAAAGCCCTTTATTCTGTTGGTTTTGAACCCCTCATTTGATCATGTAAGAGTGAAGTTTCTGCTTCAATCGCAGTTATTTGAGTAGTTTGAATTGGCCTTCTCTTTAAGGGAGCCTTTTGTTCTGTGATAGCACCCTGCTGAGCGCAGTAACTTTGCTTTTAGCACAGCATGAGATTTCATCAAGATTTTTGAAGTTTGTCTGGAAAAGGTTACAACCAGATCACTCCTGGCAGTTGGCTGTCAATCCGAGTTCTTCCCTGCCAGCCCATGCCCATTTTTGTCCAGGTCTGTAATTCATGCTTGATGCCAAAAAGAGTAGGCTGTTTCCATATCTTTTATTGCTGGTGCTATTAGGACTTTTTATTATTATTTTTGGTGCAGAAGTGTTTGAATTATCCCTTTTGTATTATGAACTCTTTGACAATTGGTGGAAAATACCTGAAGAAAAAAAATAGAGGCTTTGCAACAGTTTGAGGCCTGGTCTCTTTCTAGCAGTGAAAATCATTAATTTTTAATATTTTGTTTAGTTGAAAGGGTGATACAACTTTCAGGAAGTATAAAATTGTGATATAAATTTTATTCCTTGTTGTTTAGCCTCTGAGGGAAAATAATTATAAAGGAGTTTTTCTTTGTTTTTACTAGGTTCATGCCAGAGCCAAACCTTCCCCCATTAATTCTGTACGATGCAAAATCTTTGCCAGCTAATATGAACCATCAGCAAGTGATAAATATTGATTGGATTCATGAGAGACTTCCTGACCTCCCCAGTGTGAAGAGAGAAAAGCTTGTTGAACAGTATGGGATTCTTCCTGAACACAGCTTCACCTTATTGGTAGGTCTATTGATCAAGTGCTAAAATAAGCCTAGAAACTTCAAAGTTGCACAGTTCTTAAAAAGATTTACAAATGTCATATTAACCAGCTGTCAGTCCTTATGAATATTATTTGGAAGTGTGTCCAATGCATGCTTTGTACCATGGAGCCATACACACAGGATGGTGGGAAAAATGACCACAGTGTGCCAAGAAGTGTTTCTCACACAAAGTGCAGTCAAATAACTGCTACTTAATATCGATCTTGTCTGTCTACACATTGATGCACCCGTGACTGACTGCAACAGATGTACAGCTTCTGGGTACAGTCTGCAAGTGCCTGCTCTTCAGCTTTGGGCCTGCTGCAAGGCTGGGCACACTGACCGTATTTAATGAACACGAATCAAAATCCAAAGTCTAAATGTTTCAGCTTCATGTGCTCCCTGACCTACCTTCCACTGGAAGCAACTTCCCCCCCCCCTTTACTCTTAGGGAAATACACCACGTGGTTGCACGGTATCAGCTTTGACCTCACAGTGCAGTTTACCAGGGGTAGGTTCAGAAGAAGAGATGAGAAGGAGAAAGATGTGGCAAATATAGTTCTAAATTAGGAAGTGGCAGCAAAATCTCATAACTCCCAAAATTATTCTAGAGGACTTTGAGCTTCTTAAATGCAAACTGTCATCTCTCTTTGCCCGTGGTGACTCTGGGGAGGGAGTTAGTGTACTCATCCTAGATTAGACATTTCACATACCCAGCCTAATCTAGGAGAACGTCCTGCTTTGGTTACTGCTGTCATTAGTGGAGACAGAAGGAAAAGGACATTTTCAGAGTGAGATTCAGAGCAGAACTGTAAGTACTTTAAATTGTCCTCCGGAGGAGATCCTTTCCCTTGACTATAAATGAAGGGAAAGTAGTACACCTAACTACCTCATATCCCTTCTTTGTATGTCTGTAATTTAATATACTTGTACAGAGGCTTATTCTACAGGAAGAAAGTGACTCTGTGTTCTGAGGAAAACTATTAGGAAAACTGCTTTTGTGCTGCTGTGCCATTTTAGTGAGTTGCAGACTGTTTGGTGGGCAGGTGAGTCATAAGTCTCATCAAAGTCATAAGACTGCCGTCATAGTATTGAGAGGTGTCAGCAGTTCTTACCTTCCTATTTCATTGTAGAAGCTGCAAAATATGATTTTGCAGCCAGTATTCCTGTCCATGCATGCATTTTTTCACATTAACATATTTCTTACATATTAAAATAAACATAGGAGTAGAAAGGGTAGATAGGTCCTACATCCTTTTTCTCTGAATTTTTCTACTTCTTCCCCTCTGTGGTGGGTTGGCCCTGCCAGCTGCTAAGTACCACAACTGCTTGCTCATTTTCCGTGTCAGTAGTACAGGGAAGAGATTAGGAAAAGCAAAAGTAAGACTCACAGTTTGAGAGAAATACTTCAGTGAAGGAATAGAGTAGGGGAAAACCTAAAAATGATGCAAATACAATCACTCACCACTCCCACAAGTGCTGCCAGTCTGCAGCCAATGACACTGACTACATCCCCCAAAATCCCCTTCCCTCAGTTTTCCTTGCTGAGCAGGGTGTGGAATATAACCAGTTTGGGTTTTCTGTTGGGCTTTGTGCCCATCCTTGGCCTATTTGCTGTGGGGGACAGAGCAGAGAAAGAAAGGGCTGCTCAGCAGTAGCCAAAACACCTGTGTGTTGTCAGTGTTGCTGTGGTCACAAATCCAAAACACAGCACCCTCTTTAGAACATGAACTCCCTGGCAGCCACACCCAGGGCACCCACTCCTTTCACTTGGCATCAGCCCACCTTTTGTGTGTATCAAGTTGCTGGTATGGGTGGCTTCTGTCATCTCTGCCAACTAGCCCTATATTTTTGCCTCATCAACTGCCCTTTCTTTCAGCTGTTCTCTGAAATCCTTTATTGCCTTTGCTTTCCCCCTTTTTGCTTTTTTTCCTTTTTGCAATGTGTAAGACAATTGATGAGCTCCAAGCTGAAATTTGGGATTGGGCTTGTAATAAGCTAATGCATCCATTTGAATGCATGAAGTGAGCACGTTCTTCGTTGCGGGTCTCCCTTTATTGTGCATTAGAATGTCAGCCTGTGCGCTCCCCACCAAACCTGCTGCCTGTGCACTGGGAGACCCGTGAACCTTAATTCATTGGGAAGCGCCATCAATTAAGGTTCATGGGTCTCCCAGCTTCAGCTTGCATCAGAAGCTGCACAGGATTGCTGATAGGGCCAGATGTACACATCTAAGGAGCATTCTTTCAGGTTAGAGCACCCAGGAGTGCTCATTAAATAAATGGCAGTTGTAGAGGGATGGCTCTAAAATGCAAAGTCTGTTCTGCACCAACATGTTAGAGAAAGCATTTTGTGCCAAGGTTAGAATAAAACATACATACTCCAGCATGCAGGCTAGCTTCTGAGCTTGCTTCCAGACCTTTGTCCTCATACACAGGACCTGCCTGTACATACTGTGGTGCTGAGAAACTGAGATTCCTGCTGTACCTAATTACAGGATGTACTGAAAGGGAAGGAGTACCCTATTAATATCTTCATAACTGAAATTCCTTTAAGTGTAAACAGCTACATTTTGGCAGTTTTATATAAATTGCAGAAATAAGTGGTGTTTCTGATTTTTCTTCATGCAGAACTATTCTTATGCCTAAGGATATAATTCTTTGAGCCGTGTAGACTCCATGGTATTTGGGTACTCAACTTCTGCATGCAATTTCTACTTTGCTCTGTAAACTGATAAGCTGGCAAATACATCAGTCAGGAAGGATCTCTGACAACTTTGCCAGTTACGGTATAATAGTATTTTCATCTTGCTATCTATTGAGTAAAAAAATAAGATATATTGGCATAGACATCAATGTATTAATGTGTTAATGTGATGTTTTGTTTTCAAAGTGTGTGCTGAGGTCCAGGGAGGTCCAGCCAGAAAACATCAATTGTCACAGTACAGCATGAGAAAAAAAGCAGTCTGATCTGACTTCCTTTGTCATGTGAATTCCAAGTCTTCCTGTGCATCTACTGTTCCTCTGATTACTCAGATAAAAGTAACTTTTCCACTTGGGCTGGTTGCCCTGGTGGAACAATGACATTGGTGACTCCTTCGAACAGTCAGAAGTGGGTCTCTGGAGAAACTGGTTTTGACCATTTTGTTTTATGCCATGCCATTCTCATACATGTTAGTGTGAAGGTGAATTTATGCTTATTTTTAGAATTTAGATCATTTTATAAGAAGCTTTAGGAAAAAGTTTGAAGTTTTTTGACTGGTCTGCTTGTCTCCTGGATGTTTTGGGGTTTTTTCCTTTGACAGTCTTGTACATTTTTGTAGCAGTTGTTACCTCACAGTTGGTTATAATAGGAGCTGTGATGGCGAAAATGGGAATAACAAAGCAGCAAATGACAGTTTATTTGTGAACATTGAAGTAGTTTTGTTCTTTGGGAAACATTACTGGTCTTTAAAAGAATAAGTTTGCGTTACAGTCTGTGTCCCTAAAGATTGTGCCCATAGTGTTCTGTAAAATAAAGTATTGTTTTAAACTTGTTTAAAAGGTACCTGAAATCACCACACTGCTAGGGTTTTTTTACAGCTCAGTGCTATGAAATTATCATTTTAAACCATGTTTAAGAAAGAAATTTGCATCTGATTGAAATATTGGTATGTCAGGTTTCATGCCAGTGAGACTCACATGAATAAATCACAGCATATTTGGTGTCTAATGGGAGCACTGAGTGGCCTGGATCACAAACATGGTGCTGCTATTCCAGATTTCTGGTTTTCTGTCAATGAAGTTTAGAATAGAGTATTCAGAATGAAGAGAGAACAGGCAGTCAGCATTCCTGTAAATCCAGCATGTTGGAGCATGCAGTGGTTTTCAGCTCAGATTTGCTGCAAGGGACAGGTCTGTGAGTGTGTTGGTAGTTGGAGTGAATTTGGCAGGAAGAAAGTTTACCAAAATGTAAACCAAATTAAAGTCAAGTAGTGCAGTATCTAGAAATTGAAGCTAATCAAGTTATGCCTACATTTTTTTTAATATGACAAGAAAATAAGGAAAAATGTTTCATTTCTGTCAGTCATTCTGATGTTTTGACATTCTGCCTTACTCATTTCAGTCTAGCATTACTGTTTTTCTTCTCTTTGGCTACAAAAAATGACAGTCACTTTAAAAAACCCAAAACTAAGTGCAAGGGAATTTTGGGGAATGTGTCTGGTTATGTGTGTGCATGTAGTGAGTATGGGGTTCAGAGACTTGCATATGTAAGTCGGTCTCCCTGAGTTTTCCTGGGCTTTTCTGCACTTGCTGCCTGGAAATCATCTGATTAAAATGCGAAGGCTGCGTATGTTTGTCCTTGATTTTTCAAAGGTCTGGCAGCAGGATCAGAACTGTAACTCCAGCCAGGCTGTAAGTATCCAGAAATCTGGATGTGCCCACTGCTAGGGATACGCTCTGTAGCCTATACATGGTGGAAGCGCTGGACGTGCTGCGTCTGAGCTGTGTAGCTGCATTCAGACATGTGGTATCTGCAGACATTATTTGCCTGTGCATAATGTTGTAGCTAGACCTACTCTGCCTGGAATGTTCGTAAAACCTTCTGCAGCATGTGTAAAGAAACCAGCATTCAGGCATGCTCACTTTTCCCTACCTAGAATGGGCAATTGTTTCTGTGTAAAGGAACCCACTGTTTAAATAATGAGTGTTTGTTTGTGCTATTGAATCCTGAGGTGAATTAGAAAGAGTACAGTACTTGGCAGTGCATCGTTCTAGGAATTCTGCTTAACACACACAGTTTTTAATCAAGTTTACTGTGCTTTAGTAATCATGTAATTCCTTTACTGTTTTTTTTTAAGTTAAATTTGTTCCTCTAGTCTATTTAGCCTTAGTTTTGCATAATTTGATTAGAGAGTAACTGCTAGTTAAATCAGAACACTGGAGGAGAAGAGAATTATGTGTGTGTATTAGATAGATAACTAGTGGGAGTTAGAAGGTTTACCTTGGTTCACAAAAGACCTCAGTGGTTTCCTAGGCTGAGAACTTGGTTTCTTTGGTCATGGTCTCAAGGTGAAGGGGATGGGTCTGATTTTTGTCACACCAGTTTTACAGCACATCAGACATTAATCTAGGTACATTTTGTTGTTTCACAGAACAGAGGTCAGTAGTTTGCAGTCTTCTCAAAAGCCATACATCATTACCAACAAAAAATGTCGTATCCAGAGATTTTGGAAGTTTGTATTGTGAAAGTTTGGAGAAGGAAAGTCTAAAATTCTGTATTGCTATGGCAGTAAATGGCCTTTAGAAACAAGGGCAAATGAGATTGTTTTGATGGAATGAGTGGAGAACACAGGCTTTGTTTTTTGGTTACCCTGCACTCTTTTTGCTCATAACTGTTCAGAGATCTGGCTGCAGTCACTATGTGTTTGAGAAATGTTTTTTGCTATGATGACTGTATACTTAGAATAGCTCCTTGGCTATCTCTAAGCTGTTATCTCCTGATTTCTGAGAGCTGGCTTGTCCTCCTGTGTGTTTATGCCACATACTGCAGAAGTCCAGTGGCATGCTGGATTTGAATTCCTCCTTGAAAAGGTAGGAGCTGCCACTTCATACCTCTTCAGCTTTCAGTAAACCTAATGAGTTCTGTGCTGCATTTAAAGGTCCATCAATGCCTTGATGACAAACACCACAGCATTCAACAGACTGTGCAGTATCTGTTCTTCTAAAAACAATCTCAGATTTCACTTAGGCTATAAATTGAATCCCCCACTGTCATATCTTCTGAGCATTTAGTGTGCTGTGTAAAAGCTTACCATAGCTTCTCTGAAAAAAAATCGAAAAATAAAACCCTGCTTCTTACGTATGACCTTTCCGTATCACCGAAGGGTAAATGCAAGCTAAACTTATTCATTCAATGCAAAATAAATACAAGTGATTGCAAGATCAAGTGAAGTATCTGTAGACAGTTTCAGGAAAAGGCTCTTCTTGGTAAAAGGTAGCATGACAGCCTGTGAGATGGCAGCATTGTATTTTCTAGCATTGTACATAAAACACTTGCAAAGATGAGAAAGCTTCTCTCCAAATGCCAATTTTAGGGAGGCATTAAGAGAAAAATGATCGCTCATTTGTTGGAAGTTCCACTGAAACAGACAGGCTGACAGATAAACTGTATGTTCCTGTTCTAGGCATTTGCTGTTACGTTAATAAAATTACTCCAAAGTCTTGTGACTTCGCAGTGAATTCAGAACTGAAGTTTACTTTAGGACTGAGCATTTATATGCTCAGTGTAATTGTATAATTAATTGCAACCTGTAACCTTTGTCACCTGCTCCAGGTGACCCTGCCTTGGCAGAGGGGTTGGACTGGATGATCTCCAGAGGTCCCTTCCAATCTTGATGATTCTGTGGTTCTGTAATCATGTTTGCACTCCAGTATCCCTTTGACACATTTAACTTCTCTTGAACAGAATGAAGACGGGCTGGCAGAATTCTTTGAAAGTGTGGCAAAACAGACCCAAATGAAGCCAAAGAAAGTGATTGGCTGGATTCTAAATGACCTGCTCAGTTACTTGAAACAACATTCCCTTACAGTAAAGGAAAGGTCAGTCTTCTTCATTGCTACAGTGGTGAGACAAAGTGATCCTTTTTTCATGAATGGTACCATGTCACTCCATTGCTCATGCTTACTTTAGTTGCTGCCTGTGAAGTTTGTTATTCCAGGCAGTCCTGCACAGGCCTTGCCTCTGTCCTGCTGAATGGAATTAGACAAATACGTGGCAGAGAAGAGGATCATGTAGTTAAGAGTAGCAACCAGTCTTCAGTCTTTAGAGTGTAATGATGGGAAGGCATAGTCAGGCCATTAGTACCAAACATGAGGAAAAATAGCTTGTCATCCTGAACTGTGTGATCTTTAGGCAAAACATCAGTAGCATAGATACATTACATCACCTTATTCTCTGAGGTAACTTCTGCCCACTTTTTCCCTAGCCCAGTCAGTTCTTTTCTCCTGGCTGACCTCTTGAACCTTCTAGAAAAAAAAGAAATTTCTTCTACAGCAGCAAAGCAGGTAAGTACCTTTTTGATTTTGCTGTACTCTGAATCTGTGGCTGCTTACTTCGGTTGTGTAGCAATTTTATAATCATTGTGTATCAGTACGATGGTTGCTTTAAAGGGAAATTACTTAGAGTGTTGATAAAGGATAACTTCTGTATCTATACTAAATACATGTAATAGTTGCAAATGCCTTATGTGTGTATATAATCTTAGAGATATATCTGTATATTGACTGTTAGAAGGGGGCAGAAGCCAAATAGTAGACTTAAACAATGTGAACTGAACTCAAATAAATCTTGCTTCTGAACAGAGCAGACAGTAGATCTCAATTTCACTATTCCAGTCAGGCCTGCGTGAAAGGTCAGTGGGAGCTAATCCATGGCTTGCAGTTAAGATGAGAGTATCAGTTACTAGATTCTTAGGGACAGTAAGGTCTACGTTCCCAAGCATTAGCACATGGGAAAGGATAGAATTCATCCAAGTGTAGTCACAAAAAGAGTTCTACTTTGGTCAAAACTGAGTCAAAAGTGGGAGAGGTTTGGCCTTTCTTTTATCCTTGCTTCTTTGAGCAAGTGCTGTCATGAAGCTCTCAAGCAAGTAAAGCTGGGGTTTTTTAAAGTATCATCTTCCTTAGGACAGTCTGAAAAATCAGTTCTTGATGATTTATATCTAAAATTGTGAACTGGTTGTGATGGATATGGTACTGCTGTATCTGTAGACGAAATTTAGAGGCTTTTTTGTGATGGGCCATAATCAGTCATTCACATTAAATTGCTGAAAGCTCATATTTATGGAATGATTTGTCTTTTCAGATTAATTATTTTACTCTAGTTAAGTGCATTAGGTGACTGTTTCAGTGTTTATCAGTGAAACCGTTAATGAACTGTGAATGAACTTTCTGGTTGGTTTTCTCTTTTTGGAGATGCTTGTGGTTCTTAATTAAGTTGGTCTGTGTCTGTGGATAGCCAGCTGCATAAGACAGGCATCATAAATAGGGATTTAAGTGCCTGGCTTCAGGCATGTGTGTTTGGAAATTTTGTATTGGAAAAGTAAAAGCTTCAAAAAGGAGATAAAGTATTAATAGGAAAAGCACTGGAATGCAGAGCAGTTCTGTGCCTGGGGGGTTGTGGCACACCCATCAGTTTGGTTTCTGCATTTGAAAGGGAAGCTTCAGAACGCCAGTCTTAAGTCTCTTCCTTGTGGAGGTATGGACAGGGTACTAATGCTCATCTATGGGATTTTCTGCTTTGTGATATATTTGTGTGCCAGGCACTTCTGACAAGTTGTGAAATGTCAAGAATTTCAGAAATGCATTTGTTGTTTAATTACCAACTCCTTGTAATGTGCATGTTGTCCTCAGTGTTCTGAAACTGGACCCAGAAATCGCAGTGCTGTTTGCCCTCACTGACTGATGATGCTATCAAACTGCAGAAACCTTGCCACATTTAGAAAAGTATTTTGGTTGCCTGGATGTCAGAAGAGTAACAAATGTTTATAACAATCCTCAGCAGTAGGCAGAGACGCTGGATGGCCCGAGGGCAGAAAGGGCTATATATACACATCAGCAGATGAATTGCAGCTCTTGGGGAGGGGAGCATGATCTGCAGTGGCAGACACCGATCCAATGGGAAGGGATGGAAGGGTTCGGTGGGGTGAGCACAGACATGTGTACACATACGTGCTCGCTGCAGGAAGCTGTTAACCACTTAAATTATTGAAAAGGTTTTGTGTTCAGGCTCTAAGGCAGTAAAACAGGCAGATAATGCCGTGAGCACTGGCTGTACACACAGAGCATTGTGTGGTGGGAAGCAGTGCCAAGCTAAGGGCACTGTGTGCTCACATAATTACCATGTAGGTAATTAGAGAGCTCATGCCCAACGTGCCATCAAACATAGTGTCCCACTCCAGAGGTCTCCGAAGCAGTTCCAGGCTGGCGTGCCTGTGCAAAGGGGGGAGCAGTTTCCAGCTGTGCTGGCGTGCGGGGCTGTGGGGTGAGCGTGTCCTGGATCAGATGGATACACAATGCTTGTGGCCCGGCCCAGAGGCACCATTTTAAAGCCCACAGTGGGAGGTGTCAGTGCTGCTCACGCAGGGCTGAAACCAGTCAGATGCAGAGTGTGCCTGCGATGGGGCCTTGCTCCTCAAGTTACCAGGCTGGCAGCAGGTCCATGTCTGGCATAACAGATCTGCCTATGAGTTATGGCATTGTGGGAGGAGGCTGGTTCCTGGGCCAGGGAAGTGGAAACTTGTCCCTGCTGCCAAGAGCCATGCTGGAGCAACTCCGTGTGGACACCCTTGTCACTGGTTCATGGGGGATCCATGCCCAGCAGGCCTTGGGTTCTGCTGGGTTCTGCAGTTGCATAGGTCACCCACATAGGAGTAACTTCAACAGACCTGCTTGGCACCCCTACTTTAAAGTAGATAGCAGGGAAATGAGTACAGTACACGTATCTAAACAGAACCATCTGCTTTGACAATTACGACTACACCATCTGGAGGACTGGACCCAACCTGCCCCCCGCTTCTCTTGAGAGGCTGAGGGACACCTGCCAGACATGAAGGCTTCCGTCACTGGAAAGGAGAGGTGCCCACAGGACTTGCTGGAATGGTGCTGCCTGCTGCTTTCCTCCCACCCTTGGCAGCAAATCACTGCAGATAGGGTTTCCAGTTGGAGCATTCTTAGGCACAGCAGTCAGCTGGCATGGTCACCAGTTGCAAAATGTTTGATATGATGCCCATGGCAGCCAGACGTGTAAGTCCTGATTAATTCATCTTGACCAATGCTGCTATGCCTGCATGGGTAGAGACCACAGAACATCATTAAAATCTAATCACGTTCAGGCAAGAATCAATAGAAGAAGCTACTGAGATTTCAGTAATGGAAATGAGGCCTGAGATTCACATTTTGGCTCTGGAGACTTCATAATTTGATCCTCCTGTGCTGGTGCAGGCAGTTTGTGTAAATGAGTTGAAATCGTTTTTTAAACTGCTTTCTTTAGATTTGTACTCCTTGCCAAGTGGAGAAACACATTTTTAAAAAGTGCATCTTTTGACAGGTCTTGGCCACATCTCTTTCTGCTTTCCTACATACCTGTAAACAAGCAAGGGCCTTGATAACATTGTTGCTCTACTAACTAAGTGGAGATGCTTGTTACCAAACGGGAAGGGACACATGATGCAGCTGTCACAGAGAAAATCTGGTGCCTTCAAGGTTTCTAATGGGCAAGCTTTCCTCAGTGCCAGGAAATATTTGGCATAGGCATAACAGGGAATCAGAGCTGGATCTCTGACTGTCAAGCTGTCCAGCCCCTGATCTAAGTCAGCCTGATGTACGAGTTGCTCCTGCATGACTCTGCCATGATTGGCTCCTTGGATTTTGTTCATTGCAGATTTCCCCTTCCTGCAGCCCATGGCATCCTGCTTGAATACATACCAGTCCTAAAAATACCATCTGCCTTTTTCCAGGAGAGCAAAAGGGCTTATTCATTGTCCACCCTGATTTGTGCAGCACTTTAGATTCCCCAGGGTGTTTTGCTAGAGGCCATGCTGTGTGGCGAGGACAGGGCTCATTCTGAGAGGTGACATACAGTATGGGTGCCTTGGGAGGCCACCAGGACAGAAACCTTCCTGCTTCATCCCTCAGGGAAGAAGCAGAAGGGCTGCCTGGGGTAGCAATGGAATGCAACAACAACAAACGCCCAAAAAACAAAAAAACACCACCAGAGAAAAAGGCAAGCAGCTGCAGACAGGCTGAATCTCTGCTGGATATGATGTGTTTATTTCTAGGGGTATTCCAGGTAGCACTGGCATGATGATTTTTAAATTTCACACTAGAAGGAGGATCTTGTAGAAGACATCATATACAGCACTGATTTATTCAGTATAAAGATCTGAAAGCTTTACCTATAACTGTTGGAACTCTGGCTGCTTATCAGTAACTTCAATATTGTGATCTGCCTTTGGCCCTCTCACAAGGAAAAATTAAGATGTAGCTGCCACAATACAGCTGTGTATCATTACCCTCTCACAAGGTCTCCAGGAGAGTGATAAGATCCCATAAAAAGCTTCGGAGTGCCACTGGCAAACAAATATCCTCTTGCAGCAATTGTAGGAATGCATGGTTCTTAAAATACATGTTGTGGATATAGAACTCTTTACCCAAAGGTCTTTTGTACCCAAAAATTTGTCATACTGAAAAAAATTGCTGGGGCAGTTAAGATAGCATCCCATGTGCTTCATTTTACCTGAGTTCTCTTGCTGCCCTGGGAAGTATTCAACATGTAGTTTGAATGCCCCTCCTTGTCTCCCCATCCTGGCCTCTTCTTCATCCTACAGGGAATATTTAATTCTGAAATTTTGACATGACATTCATTTCCATATTGGGACACAGCAATGGCCCAAACCTACAATTATATCTTCAGCTCAGGATGGAGCACAACGAGCTGTTTTAATAAGGGTTTTCTTACTCTCCTCCCACAGCCCTGAAATAAAAGCAAAGGGAATACAGAAAATGACTGCCCAAGGAAATTGGTTTTTTATAAATGTTCTCTCCTCTCAAGTGTATTCCAGGGCAATAGCCCTGCTGCAGTGTAGGAAAACACTAGCATTAACAAGTGATTATTCCACAGGCCTGGGTTTGCCCAGCAGTCCAGTACTTGGAGATGATGCATAGGTGGGCTGGAGCTGCTGCATTCATTCTGCTTGGCACCATTTTTCTTCTGCTTTGTCATACATATCCTCATTACAGCCTGCTGGCGAGGACTGGTAATGGGATGAGTTACCTGGCATTGGACTTGGTACAATAGTCAGCTAATCGTCAGTTCCCGGGCAGAGCCATTGCTCATGGAGATGCATTTCCCTGCTGCTCCCAGGCAGTTCTGTGAATGATGTGAGAAGAGCAGGGATACTGGCGGCGAGCAGCCTTGCAGCCCTGCAGTCCCTGCTGTGGTGGCTCCTCTCTGTGCATGAGGAACAGGGGGCTGTGCTCAGTAAACCCCTCTGGAGAGATGCCGGCTCTGGGGGAGCAGGCAGGGCCTGGGCTGCAGAGGCTGCACAGCCCCAGCTGTGAACCATTAACCTGGACTCGTGCAGGAAGTGGCAATGCTTCATCTCAGTCCAGGGGACGGAAAAGGAGGGAGGTACAAGGGCTCTTTCAGAGAGGCACATGATTAAATCTTGGGCTTGTTCACATTTAGACAATCTGCTCGTAGCAAAAACAGGGCTTCTTGGATCCATAACCGAAATACTGCATGTAAGCAATGTTGGTAAGTCAAGCCACTGACCTTTGCTGCTTTTATTGTGATTTTCAGGTGCTTGCAGAATTGTGGAAGGGAGAAGGGAAGACTCCTCTTGAAATTGTTAAAGAACAGAAACTTGAACTGTTACAGGATCAAAAAGAGCTTGAACAGATCTGCCAGGCAGTGATTGATGAACAAGAAAATCAGGTGATTATGATGGTGCCAGGAACCTTCTGCACGGTGGCAGTCTGTGGCACTGAAAGGGGGTTAAAATAGCCTCTTTTTTTCCCTTTTGATGGCATTTGAGCTCTAGAGCCAGAGCAGTAATGCTGCTGCCAAGATATTATCAGGCTTTTCTTCTCCTTTCTTATTTTACTAAGTGGGTTTTTTTGAAACTGAAGCTTAAACAAAATGATCAGCAACAGAAATTACCAGTCTGGCTAATGTGCTAAGACATTCTGAGAGCCCATAAAACTTTAATGCAGGAAACAAAACTGCAGGGCCCTGTGCCTCTCCAGCTGTACTGCCATTAACCTGACCCTGCCACCCGGCCACATAACTCTGATTTTTATGTCATCTGTTGTGATATTGGGGCAACACTGTTAAACTGTTCTGAAGCTGGAGATTGAAGTTAGCTGCCAGCAAGGCATATATTAGTTATGGAATTACAGACTGTATCAGAGCTGGCAAGGCAAAAATTTTACTTGAATCTGACTTTTTGCCATGTCCCTGTCTCCGTCCACTGCCAAAGAGAGGAGCTTAGCTGGCTCTCCTGCCTGACAGTGGCTGGGGGGGAGGGGGGAGGAGCCAGAGCCCTGTGGCAGCAGCAGCAGTGGCTCCAGAGCTGCTGCCCACTCTGCTGTTCTGCTGCGCTGTGGCAGCGACACAAATGCTCCCCTGTGGGGGATGATTGGCTCTTCCCCATCTCCTTGGAAAGACACACAGCAGCCAGTGTGGCTCAGTCTAACAAGGTCTGAGCTGGAAAAAACGGGAAAAAACCCTTGTTGATCATGAAGGGGAGGAGTGGGAAGGGATCTTGACAGAGTCTATATAATCTGCTTTATAAAAAGCAAAAAGAAAACAAGTGCTTATATGTTCTCTGGAGCAAAAATGTAAAAGCAGAAGTGAATAGCTTACTTCTAATACAAACAATGTCTAGCTAAATTTGCCATTTGGAAAAAAACATTAATATCTTTTGAGAACAATACCACCCACTCCAGATCTCACTGGGGGATGCTAACAGCTCTGCAAGAGCTTTTGATAAAATGAGCTTGCAGTAGGTTGGCGTGACCTCCATCCAACTTGACTCATTTGCAGAGCCTGGATAAAAGTGCTGCTGTATTTCTAGACTGGTATGAAAGCACAGGCTGGGAGGGAGAGAACATTAGAACTGACTGGGAAGTGCAGGAGCTGAAGGTCCATAACCACATTCCCATTTCAATGTGTATTGAGAGTAACTTTTTTCAGAACGAAATAGCTTCTAAACAGCTGCTCAAACCAATACTGAGCACTTTATGGCAGTGAAGGATCAGGACTGTACCACACTCTGCCCCACATAAGTAATTTCTAGCAGATCTAGAGTAATGAATCCTTTCCACAGTGCAACTTAACAGAGAAGACTTCAGACTGACAATAATTCAGATACAGTAATGAAATGCAGTATTTGTATCTGAATTTGGTATTGGCACAGTGCATGGCTCCTATGTTTGCAACCCATCCCTGCATATATATCATCCTGTTTCTTTGCAGCAATTGTGTTCTGCCCAGGAACTCCGACAATGTAGAGAATGCCTTCCCTGCCACACAAACAGTAGGAAAGCGAGATGCTTGTCTTTCAGCAGTAGCATCTCCTTTAGAAAGGCCCAAAGGTGAAATTTCTGATCCTTTCAGCTTTTATGATGTAGCAGGTGATTGTGCTTCAAAGGCTGTCTGATAGGAGGTCATATTTGACCAGTTAATTAATCGTCACGTTGCAGAGGATTACGTGCTGGAAGGAAATAAAAAACACCTACGTCTGTGCTTGAAGGACCTCACCAATATTATCAAATAGATTTTGATTTGATGCAAATTACTTGTTATAACAGGACATTATATTTAGTAAAATGGTAGATCCTATTAGCAAGGAAAATCCATCTCTGGCTCTCTTCCAGGAAGTTGCCGTTCAAGTAAAAATCCAAAAGTGTTTTGTGACTCTTTCAATAAGAGGAGCTCTTTCTAGTAGTTGTAAGGCCCTGCTGCTGTAGGGTCTTGCTGTTCTCTCATGGGAGCAGAGCAGGAGCTTATTGCAAGCCTGAAGGCAGTTTTTATAAATAACACTTTAGTCCAAAATGCAGTCTTCTATCACAATAGTGTAACAGACAAAAATATTCATACCTTGGTTGGGAATGAGTGAAGATGTTTGCTTTTCTTGTAACAATGGTGTCTGTTGCATTTTTTTTCTTTACAGGTTATGGCGATAAAGGCAGGAAATCAAAAAGTTCTAAATAAGTTAATTGGTCTGGTACAAAGGAAGACACAAGGACGGTCCAATCCTGTGCTAGTGAAGCAGTTATTAGAGAAGAAGCTATCAGAGTAGCCACAAGAGAAAAAGCACACAAGCAACTACAGAAACATGTGCTTCGTTCTGTCTGCAAATGAACTTTGGTGTCTCCTCGTGCAGCATCGGGCTTGTTGGTTGTACTTCAAGCAGCTTGACGTCCCAGCCGTCCCTAGATGCATCAGCCAAAGGCAGATGGGCCAGAGAAAAGCAGGATACAGCCATTTGCATCTCCCTCGCTTTGATGTGGCACTTGGAAATGTGATTTCCACATAGCCCTGGGAAACAAGCTCCCAGAAGTGTCTGTGAGTATGCAGAGAGCTGAAACTGCATGGGTTAGTTTTCTAATAAAGCAGGTACAAACTCAGCTTTTCTTGGCTGTGTGTTTGTGAGAAGGGAGATTCACAATCTCAAATACTCAGTCTGGGGATGCACACCATAGCTCCCTGTCAGTGTGAGCACAACAGTAACAATGACTAACACCCAGCAGTCAGTGAGGAGACCACATGTGCCTCGATGCCTAACAGAAGGAAAAAAGTTCACTGCTATCATTCTTCCTGGTTTCTGAGGAAAGGGGAAAGGATGAAGTCACGAGCTGCTTAAGTGTGTGCCTGAGGGTAGTGCCATAGACAGAAGTGCCAGCATCTCACCATCTCAGATTGTTTGCTCCTTCTCCCAGTTATGCACCCACGTACCTGCTTTGCCTGCTCTCAGTTCTGAGGAGTGTCTGAGGGATGTGTGCCTGAGCCCTTCTGAGGGTCACATCCCATTCTGGCCTCAGAGGTTCAGAACAGCAGATGTGCTTCTGCCAGCCCTGCACAATCTACAGCACAACAAGTAGAATCATAGAATAGCTGGAGTTGGAAGGGACCCACAAGGATCACTGGAGTCCAGCCCCTGGCCCTGCACAGAACAGCCCCAGGAATCACACCATGTGCCTGAGAAAATGCAGTAGCTCAGTAAAGGGACCACTTGCTCCAGTTTGGTTTTTCTCTGCAGGCAAGAACTTGACCCTGTGTTACAAATGCCCAGGGCTGCTGCTTCTCTGGTACATGGTTTTCTGCTGTCACCTGGAACTGCACTGCTTTGGGGAAGGAATGGAACATGCAGTTGGCTTACCAAAACTGAGCTGGATTCAGCTGGGGTCCAGTCCTGCTCCACTACTTAATCTGAAGAGGTGTTTTTCATGCTGGTGGTTTTTATTTTGAGTTTTTTATATCTTTTGTTTTTCAGTTCCTGGCTTTCAGTACTCACTGAAATGCAGGGATCTGGAATAAACTTCCCCATCCCAACCAACTTTAGCTGATAAAGCCATTAACAGGAAATGCAACAAGAAGGAGCCTGTCAAATTTACATGTAGTAGGGAGATAAATCCCATTTGGTACCAGATGCTTGAAGTTCTTAAATCCCTCCTGGAGACTGCTAAGCCATACTTTTTAAAGATCACATTTACCTCAGGCCTCATAGCTGCTTCTTCAGAATTGTTCTTTAGGATGTGCCTGCAGGGCAGACATTGTCACAGGAGTGCAGCAGGTGTGGCCCTGGGACTTCAGTCACCTTTGGCAAATGTGATGCTTGCAGCACTGGTTCAAAGTAGGTTGATGGCAGTTCCTCCTCCTGAGTGGTAGTGCTGGTGTTATGTCTTGAGGAGGACATTGCTGCACAAACTGGCTGAGGTTCAAGTGTGAACTCTTTCATTAGAAGGAAAAAACCCTTTGGTTTTCAATACATTTAATGAATAAAATGTATACCCATTATTCACAAAATGTACCTTTACAATTCAAGCATCAACATACGGCTTACAAAAAGCAGTAACATGACTGCAGTCAAAAACTGTGACCCTTCAAAACCCAATCAACCAAACAAAAAGCCTAAACCTCCAAAAACTCCCCCCAAATCACACTGTGCCCAGGATTTTCATGTAATTTGACCTTCACTCTAAGACTTCTACTATCACTTTTCACATCATGAGCAAAAAGTACCATTTTTACTTAAGAGTGGTGTGAATTTTCAGGTAAGTATTCGGTCAATAAAGGTTTAGATTATACAAGAAACTAAGTATTGGAATTCTGTTCAATTCTTGCCATGGCAGCAAGAAACAACAAGGCACAAGTTTCTGCATGAAATCATGAATATTAGAGATACTCCCTCAGTTTAGAAAAACACAGTTGTTTCCCAGAGGTGGTCCTCCAAGGTTAGTGCTTCTTGTGGCACAGCTGGATGCTGCTGTGCTGAGTTCTCCACTGCTATAGTGGGTACCTTTTAAAAAAGATAAAACAACAATGTATTTGGGAGAGTAATAGTTCAGCTGATTTAAAAGAAGGAAGGATCTCAACTACTGTAGCAAGGCTACTGCTGATAATTCTCTCTATGGGCTACTTTTTCTTAGCCACTCTTTTACTGCAGAATTATACTTTGCTAATACAGTGCAAAACCTGTTAAAAATCATCAGCCAGGTTCTCTCTGAGTAGAGTCTGTGTCAGTACATCATGCAGCTGGGTGTGTGCAAAGCACTTGACACTGTCCTGCATGGCATCCTTATCTCTAACTGGAAAGACATGGATTTGATGGGTGGACCACTCAGGGGATAAGTAACTGGCTGTCTGGTTGCACTCAAAGAGCTGTGGTCAATAGCTGGAGAGACCTTACAGCACCTTCCAGTACCTAAAGGGGGCCAACAAGAGAGCTGGAGAAGGACAACGCATGTAGTGATAGGATGAGGATGATAGAATGGCTTTAAGATGAGAGAGGGCAGGTTTAGATTGGATCTTAGGAAAAAAGTCTCTACTGTGAAGCACTGGAACAGGTTGCCCATAAAAGCTGTAGATGCCTCATCACTAGAAGTGTTCAAGGCCAGGTTGGATGGGGCTTTGGGCACCCTGTGGACAGGTGGAAGGTGTCACTGCCCATGGTGGGGGGGTTTAGAACTAGNGGTCAATAGCTGGAGAGACCTTACAGCACCTTCCAGTACCTAAAGGGGGCCAACAAGAGAGCTGGAGAAGGACAACGCATGTAGTGATAGGATGAGGATGATAGAATGGCTTTAAGATGAGAGAGGGCAGGTTTAGATTGGATCTTAGGAAAAAAGTCTCTACTGTGAAGCACTGGAACAGGTTGCCCATAAAAGCTGTAGATGCCTCATCACTAGAAGTGTTCAAGGCCAGGTTGGATGGGGCTTTGGGCACCCTGTGGACAGGTGGAAGGTGTCACTGCCCATGGTGGGGGGGTTTAGAACTAGATTAAGATCCCTTCCAACCCAAACCGTTCTGTGATTTACTGTAAGTCTCAATCTTTTTTCTCCTCCACCTGCCAGACACAATGGATAACAAGAAAGATTAAAAAGGGATAATTGTAATATTCTTCCTTTCCAGGGACGGGAAAGAGCAGCCATAGTCTATAAATTTTGCACTGTATTATGAAACAGTCACTTCTGAAATTTTTAAAGAACTCTTTTGCAGACACACACAAAATGTAAATTTCTTTTTGATAGGAAAAAAAGTGGTTTGAGTCAACTGAGATCAAGATAATGAAGTTTTTTAATATTTGTGGAGATACCAGCTATCAACTTCAAAGCAGTGGTAGCTGGCAGTGCTCAGACCTAGCGATGGGAAGGCGCAGTAGGGCCAGCTCACGTTGCTTCCACTATCCCAGCCTGCATTAAGGGGCTCATCAGTCACTTCACACTCTTTTGACTGAACCAATACAACCAAAACATGAGATCCTTTTTGGCTGCCAAGGGCCTGATACGGCAGCCTAAATACAACCACTACCTTCCCACTCCCCTAAATGGAACTCAAGGCAAATTCTAAATACTCAAGAAGGGAACACTGTAGTGAGCAAAACAAACAGCTTTGGTTTATATCTGCTTAGCAGTAGTTCCTGAGCACATAAAAAAAAGCAGAAGCAACAGCCTCGAGGAATTTAGTGTCTGCTACTGTAAAGACAAATAAAAAACCCTACAGGACAGGTGGGTCTGCAGGATAGAAGGCAAAGCCTGACTGTGAAGTGTTGTATGTAGAACATTCTGCAGACCAGGAGGCTGTTCCAAGTGTCATTGTATTGAGGCTGGAACTCCGGAATGAAGATTGAGGCTTTGACCCCACTTTGGAAGTCTCATTTAGCTACTCCAGTGCTCTCTGATCTAATGATTGCAGATGCCATCTGTGCAACAGCATCAGGAAGGGTGAATTAAGGACAGTTTCATGCAGATTTTCAGCAGTAACTATCCACGAACAGAGGACCAAGGAAAATGCTCACAAATTAAAAGCTGACACCAGACACTGTCACGACCATCTCATCTACTCATTGCTGGAAGTCTTTTAGGAGGTCAGGCCTGAGGGTCGAGAGCTGATACTTACTATCCCCTATAGCTGAAGTATCCTATATCTGAGGCTGCAGAAGAGGAGAAGAAAGTTGTCTAAAAAGATGCTGGCAATGCTGTAAGTAGTGAAGAAAGAATTTCTAGCGCTCAGCCTTGGCTGCAGAGTTTAATTTTAACTGTGTTAAAAATAGAAGCATACGAGAGGAACCTTAACTAAAAAATTATAGCAGAGCATTCAGCTGCGATTTCGTTGCAGCCCCTTTCCACCCTGCTTTGCAGTGTGGCGTTGGGGTTCTGGGATGCTCTTGCTTCTCTTCTGAGCACCCTCTCTCTACCTACACTTTCACAACCACTGACCTCAGCAGCACCTTCCCAGGGATTTATGGCCTTGTGTGCATGCTCAACATGGAGAGCATTTGTTTTTTCACACATGAAGAAAAACAAACTGGGTTTTCAGTCAGCTCTCTTTTCTCAAACTGAGCGAAGGACAAGGAATAGCATACTCCTGGTTGGTTTGTCCTCATTGCCAGCATCTTCCTTAAAATGCCATTTACACATACTTATACACAAACACATTGGGTTCTGAATCAGGCAGTGGCCACTTAAAACCAAGTTACAGCAGACAGGAGGTCTACATTTATCAACCCAAAGGCTCAGAAGCTTCCCTGCATTGGGTTGGCTTCAAGTGCAAGTTGTCCTCTGCCCCCTCAGAAGCCGCAAAGATGCAGGTAATACACAGACAGAGAGGATTCTATTGCTAAACAGTGTGAGGAATGCAATAAAATACAAACTCCTAGGTTGTCACGACCTGTAATTTGCTGCCCCTTTTTCTGCCCATTGTGATGGCAAATTTAGACTCCATCTTCAAGAGCCCCCGGGCCAAGCTACATCAGTAACTAGGGATGACTGCAGTGGGAACACAAAACCATTGGGAATGCTCCTCCTCTCCTGACTGTACTCCAGCACACATCCCACATGAGGCTGTACAGCCTGAATCTTAACTGCAATAAAGCAAACTGCAGAAATGCTAAGGTGCCACCATGAGGGAGCAAAGCATCCTAGTCCCAGATCCTTAAGATCTCCTGTAGGGCATACAGGCACTTCACAACTGTCTGCAGCATTTGCTGACCAGCTGCAGATATAAGTGGTCAGGGACCCTGACCGTTGGTTCCTCCCCTTTATCTGCGTGGGGGAAGGTCCAATTCATGACCCTGTGAATGATTCCCATCCTGCCCGCTGGCTTTGCCCGAGAAAAAGACTGCTGACAGCTGTGTCAGACCCCATGTTATCCCACCTCATACACAGGCAGCAAAGTAATGCATGTGACATTCCCTGCCTTGTCATTGCAGCCGCTGGAGAAAGGCCTCCATCTGAGTCCAGTACTTGGAGCTGCAGAGTTGTACTGCCATGAACCTCACAAGAGCCAACAGCTTCACTGTAGGGAATGCTCCCTCCGTGCACAGCCATTTTGTGTAAGCACAAAGCAAAAGCTCTCCCAACATGGTGTATCAGCCACAGCTGTAATTGTCTAACCCAGTAAGCAGGCATAACCATCAGTAAGTTGTATTTTAGCTGCTCAAGAGGCCACACTTTCAGGCTGGTCTTAGAGGCTGCTAGATTTTTTCACATTGAAGCTCAGGAACCAATGTTATGACCCTGGAGATTTACAAAAGACACTGATCAGTGTTTCTAAACACCAAGCTGTGCTTGGACACCAAGAGACACGAGTCGTTGGCTCAAGCTGCAGCAAGGGACATTGAGACCCAGAGCCACTCCCTCTCCTTTGAGGACAAGCTGGCATTTCGTCCGAGCTCTGGCCAAACTGACACAGCAGCACTGAGCTGGACACAATTTAGTTGCCTTGGATTTGACTCATCTATGTTATTTTTTGGTCTAAATCCAAGCTAGTTATTTTTAAAGTATACTGCAATAAAACACAGCTGCTGTGGAATTGGCTTCATCAGAGACGTAGGTTTGCAGGTATTTAGTCCACAGTACATAATTGTATGCGGGCAGTCTGCTGAAGTGCCAAAGTTGAGAAATGCAGCCTTTGCACAAAAGTTCCATCAGGGCTTTTAGCCCAGAGACTTCAGTCTTAATTTAATCCAGCTGCCACACAAGAACCATTATAATCAATGAACAAAAAGAAGATTTGCACAGTCAGCAACAAAACACCACTTTAAGCACCTACATATTTGAGAATCCAAGTAATGCTCCTTTTCATAAATAAGAGGCTTCCAACTGAGCACGTAACAAATGAAGTACATTGATGCTGGGCCACAACATGTTTAGAAAAGCTGGGGGCCACTAAAAAATAAAGTCCATTTATTCAGAGCAGGCCTTTGACCGCCAACAAAGTCACAGAAATAGCGTTGCATTCTGTGGCTGTCTGCGGCCAGACAGCTGGCACCACCATCATCTTATCCAAGTACCTATTTATGCAAGTCTGACACCACCTTCACAAGGTGCAATTTTTACCCTCCTTTGCACATTCCTGTCCCAAAACATCACATAGCAGTGCTATCCACTTGGACAGGTACTGTAGGACATGGTCATATTCACTTTTCAAGTTTGAGCTTTTTCTTTCTGGTCCCTGATAAATCAGAGCAATACAAATGTAAATTCTGCATTTCATACAGAGGGAAGTGCCCCCTGCTAATCTGTGGTGTTTTACCTTTGGTTTGCTCATTAATGTAAGCAGCCCAGGTGCCATGTACCCTCCATTTCTGTTGAGAATGCTCAAAGAGTGCAAGGAGGAACATACTCTAATTATCTGAATCGGATCTGGACACAGCAGCATCATTACTGTACAGTGCCAGAACTATCTGAGTTAAAAGAAAGAGGAAAATCCCAGTATTCTACTCATAAACACAGATGCAATTTAAATGTTACAAATGTAATGGGAGCTGTCATAAGAACTGCAGGCATGACATAACAATTTCAGTAAATACAGCGGAGTAAATTGCTTATTAAATCAAGCCATCCTCAAACAGGAGCTGTGGCTACAAATTCAAATGATACAATGACATAATTTAACTGCAACAAATCACACTGCTCCCATCCTTTTCTTTCCAACCCTGAGATTTTAGGGAGTCTTAGGGGAGGTAAAAAACCTTCCTGAAGCACAAAACCTTCTAAGAGGCTTAAGCAGAGTGCACAAAAGGGTAGTGAGTGTGTACATGCTGTGCGGGATGGTGAACTTCTCTTGGTAAACAGAACTTAACCTGTTGAACTTAAAACCCTGGACTCTGCAGGATGCTGTGAGTTTGTTTGCAAATTTTCTCTGAAGGACTGAACAGAGCACTTGGGCTTTGTGCACAGGCCAAAGAGCAGCCATCAGTGACAGGAATATTGCTCAGACTTATTGTCTATCCAGTCTTGCTCCCATTCCAAAGCACGGCCCCCTGCTGATGTCCGAGGTCCACCTCAATCACACTTTGTTTTCTCCCATTCTAGGAAATTTACCAATCTTACTAAAAATACCAAATCACACCTGAAAGGCAAATGCTCTGTACCGCAGCATGACACCACTGAATTCAGACTTTTTACAAAGTGACAAACCCCAAAGAAAGAGGAAGCAAGTAATTTATGAACTGGATGCTGGGAAGAATGTACCTGGGTGTGCTGGTGGGAGGGACAGTCCATGCTTGATATTGGAATTTTCTCATGTCTACAGAATGCAGCTGAAAACAGAAGTTCTCATTTCTATTCTTCCAAATCAAGGTCAGAAGTTACCAGGACAAAAAAAGACAATGCATTTTTCACACCCAGAACTGTAACACCAACAACTTGATCTCATTTGAAATATCATAATATTCTTTATGGCACACATGGAAAAGATCAAATTAAAGAAAAATGCCTAGAATACAATAATAAAGGTAGTAAGCACAGCCAGCAACACCACACATGAACTTCACCTGACTACACATGTCCAAAGATCAGCACAAGCATGAATGAAATTGCTCAGTGCTTTAGTCCAATTAATACAAACCATGTGTATGTTTACTGAGACTAACCCAGAAAGCATCCAAAAATGGCCAAAGGTAAAAGAGAATAACTACAACTTTTTGAAGACAAAGTGCTCACTTTATAGGCAGGTTGCAAAAACAAAACAAGCAAACAAAAACCAAACCAAAAACACACACACAAAACAAAGCAGGTTGAAACTGCTGGAAAGATTCCTTGCTATAGCAGAGCAGCTTAAAAGCACACTCCAAGGCTACACCATTGGAAATGTGGCATTCACTGTTTGAAACATCTAGTAGGAGACTGGAAATTCACTTTGGTATCACTGAGCCACCACCTGCAGTCTTTGGAATAGATCTGCCAAGGCACTTCATTTGGGACTGATGCTGAGTCAATGTGCCAGAGGGACTGCTCCAGTCACACACCCACCTGAGTGTGGGGAAAACCAAATCATAAAGCACTTCCTTGTTCTTGGAAAGAGCAGCATAAGGCTGTTGTCCTCCAGGGACCTACAGGCTGGACCACAGGCACAGGGATTTTTTGGGAAAGGATGTATCATTGGTGAAAGACAGGATAACACATTATTTAACAGGAGGGAAGAAGCTTATTAAACAAGCATTTGGCTGAAGAGCTTATGCACACAGATGTGATTAATCTCAAAAGATCAACATTTTCAAGCTAAATCACAGGTTCTGCATTTCAAAGGCAGGAAGAGGCAATTCCCACCAATAGTTTTTGTGCTGGCTCCCAGACATCATGCTGCTATCAGAACAGAGACACAGCTGCAAGTCTGATTCCACTCAGAAACCAAGCAATGCAAAGGTACATGTATGATCTCCATTTTTACATTCTAGGCCAGGGTCACTGCACTCATCTACCTCTTCCTTTCAGGGAGCTGACAAACATTTCCTGTTTGTGAGGGGACACTGTGCACCAACACAGCTCTGACCTTTCAGCAAGAAACCTTCCACACAACTCCAGATTTCAAAGGCTGACTTTATCCTACTAGATGTAGAGCATAAGCTCTACTATAATTTATGAGGAAAATCCTCTCCTTCCTCAAATTTACAGATGCTTTTTTGAGCAGTCCACATTTTAAAATACTCAGGTAGCTTAAAAGACCTGCTGGGATGAAACTGCAGTGCTTTTGTGTATTTGTTGAAAACACCGCTTAAAATTATCAATCTCAAAAAAAAATCCCTTCTACCCAGAAAATAAGGATTCTTAGTTAAGAATACAAACAAAGGAAGGGAGTGTTCAGGTAGGAACTTACTGCCTTAAGCACTAGTCTGCAGAGTTTTTTATTTTTAAATTAGTGAAATAATTCTTTACAATTTCTTTTTAAGAAGTCCTTCAAAAAAAGGATTAGATTGCTTCTGCATTTTAGCACTTGTTTCTGAACCACTGGAAGTCAGCTGATCACACTTTCCTTTTGCTCACATGCAGTTCTTGCAGAAGAGGTAAGAAGCACAGCAAGCACTGACCCTACACCCATAACGCTAAAACACTTCCAACACAAACACTGAACCCCCTCAGGCCAGGCCTATGAGTACAGCATGGAAGGCAGCAGTAATGGGGAAGTGGGGAAAGGACCCACAGTGCCCTAGGACAAGCTTTAAAAAGATTATAATTAAAAAACAAAAAATCAATCAATCTCATTACCCATTTACAACAACAATGCAGGGGCAGGAGGAACTGAAAAAGAAAGAGCTCTCTTCAACCTGGATAACTTATAACTTAAGAAAAAACCCACAGATTTGGCTTCAGCTTCGGCTTCAGCTTCCAAGAAAGCTTGAGGTGAAAGAGGGCCATGTGGAGATCAGTAGGTGGTTTACAGAATGGTGATGCAGTGGCACCTAAAAAACTAAACAAGTTATAAGTGAAAGCAAACCAGAGAGAGTCAGCTAGGAAGCAACATGACCCCCAGCCATCATGGAAGTGAAGACTGTACAGCAAAAAGTAAAGATGGACCCAGAGAAGTTCTGGAGGTGATTTTGTTGGAGGTAGACTTTGAGATTTTTTTTTTTCCTTGGAATAGCCTACAGCAGGCTGACACAATGAATGCAGACACTTTAATCTATACCTTGTAGATTAAAGGCAGAACTTTTCAGAACTATCTAAAGGATTTAGGAGCTTAAACTGCACTGCACATTCCAGAGGAATATGACCTGCAATTAATTAGACTCTTCTGGAATGCCTGTTTTTAAACTGTTTTTTTCCTTAAAATCTCTGAGAAACTGTTTCAAAACCAGTATGTGATTAACTGGAATTCCACATTATGGAATCACAATGAGAAGGAGAACTAATATATGCAAGTCTTATTTCTGATTTCTGTTCCTTCACATTTTTTGGAGTTACTGTTAGTTTGTATCCTGGACAAAAGGGTTTATGGCTTTCTTGAACTAAGCCCCTCTTTATGTAGCCAACTACAACACCCTGGAAGCACAATTATGCAGCTAAGATAAGACAAAATGCAGTGGTGATGCACCAATTCATCATGTTTGGGTTCTCCTAATGAAGCCCATTACTCACAGAAGAGAATTTTCTCAAGCAGTTAGTCACCAGCAGACAGCTTTCCCCATTACTCCTTCCTTTTCTGCAGCTGGTGAATAGCCTGGTCCTCCCCTCACCATCCCAGAAGTGCAGTATTAGGAAAAGTCACCTAAAACACCTAAATTAAAAGTAAACAAACAGTACTTAACTTTCCCTTAACCAAAAGAAATTAACAATAAAACAGTACACCTTTCATGAGCAAGCAAACCTTTTTCATTTAATAAAAAAAGACCAAAAAAAGACAAAAACAGCCTGCTGTCCATTTAACACTACAGAAAGATACTGAGTATCTTTCTTTAGCTTATTAAAACAAGCATACAAATAAACCAGACACTAATAACAGCTTGCATAGAAACATTTTGTTTTGTACTTTGTGCAAATCTTACTAAATAAGGCATGCTCGCGGGCTTAGGTAGCAATGCAGGAGTTACCAAGGAATGCTGAGAAACCGCAAGGAAAATTCCAGGCAGTCTGCAATCCACATCCACTTACACAGTTCATTGGACTTCAAAGCCCAACAGCTGATAGCTGCAGATCTGTCTGCAACATAAGGCAATATGGTATGTGTAGGGCCCAGCACCTGCTTTCAGCTACTCATGGGTTTACTACACGTAAGATCACTTGTATTCAGAAAACCTGAGCCAGTAGCTAAAAAGGGGGTTTTGGATGCGGATTGGTAAGAACCCGGCTTCAGGGTGAAGCAAGGGAAGAGGCAAAGAGGACAATAACACCAAGATGCACAGCCCTTCACATAAAGGGGTTTTGTGCAGATTTTGCATGTCTTTTTATACTGTGAACTTTCCCCACGGGGCAATGTTTTTTCAAGCAAACTTGTCTCCTAACAAGTTATCCAGAAGAATATTTCTGGAACAGAAAAAGCTAACATGTTTGTGTCTCTTAGCCAGCCTTCAAGTGTCTATTGCAGAAATTCAACAGGAATTACTGACACTAAAGAAGGGTGGCTCTGTAAAGAGGAAGGGATGAAGAAGGAAGTAGCAGTAAGAGCAGTATCAGAAATCTCAAATAAGTTATATAGCACAAAGGGAAATTATAAGGCCTAACTGGAATAATATTTTGCCTCCTTCTTCATCCTCCAAATCAAGTATTTTCAGGAAATATTGAAGTTCAACCTTCTTTTGAAAGCAGCTTTGCATTAAAAATCTGTTTAAACTCCAAAAGCTTTTTTAAAACACATTTTAAAAACCCACTAATAATAATCTTCAAAATCCCCCAGTATTTTGTAACATAAAATGGAATGTTCCTGGGCTAGAGCTGCCAGCTCCTTCAGGAACTCTGGGAAAAGGGCAGCTGCAAGTACGGCGTTCCTCACGTGCGCAGGAAGGCTGGGATGAGCCAGGCCTTTCTTTCCTTTCTGTCCCAGGAAAGGCTGCAGTACAGCCGGGTAAGCTTCAGAAAGGTTCCTTCCTTTCCCTGCGTTGCTGATGTGCTGGACATTACCTAAAGACAGGAGGAGAGGGAGAGGAAAGAAAAAAGACTCTGTACATTAAGCACACAGAGTATCTGTACAGTGTCCAAACCCAGTTTACAAGGATTGTGTTCAGAGCTGTGAGTCACAGTACCCAGATTGTGCAGAGAGATACTTCGCTAACCCAGCATTTTAAAGTTCTACGTGCCCTGGTTCTATTGCATTTTTTATTACCTATCTTTCCCCAGGTTATATATTATTCAGTTCCAGCTCTGATGAGAGAAATATGTGGGCAGAAGAGGAGTCAAGGGACAGAGCAATATGGATTTACCTTCTGAAACAACAGATAATGGCTACCCATCTAGAGCCAGCATGGTTGTCTCCATTTCAACAATACTGTGCTCTATCCCTCCCCCAGACCAAACTGTTGTTTTGATTTTACTTCTCTTTCTCTATCCTCTCCCTGTGAATCACCATGTCAATGGGTTTGGGGCCGAGCTGTCACATCACCACATGAGTTTGAAGCAAGCTAGAAACTAAGGGGAAAAAAACACTTAAAAATTGGATTTTTCTGCAGCTATAGGCCCCACTAACTACACTTACTTCCCTGTAAAGCAACTAAACATTAAAAAGAGAGCAAGTGAAAGCCACTGTGTGCTCTGCTATTTGATCTCTTCTGTCAAGAGTTCAAAGGATCAGAGCTCAAGTATCAGAATGCATGGAATTACAGTGACAGCAGCACTTAAATTTCAATCAATTGTTCCTTGTTTCAACCTGAAGCAGAACTGCCCTTTAATTAGACAATAATTAATTTAGTGAAACTAAAAAGGTGACAAAATTTAATGCTGATGGAAATAAATACTATACAACAAAAAAATAACCTGTAGAACTCACTGCTGCAAGGTATCATTGAGGCCAACAAAGAGACAGATCCTGTCTAACTTAACAAGTGGATGTTCTCCTGAGATGTATATCATTAAAAAGAAATAAAAGGACTGTTATGTTAACTCACATACTGCAGACAAGCCCAACACTGCACTGCTGCCTTCAGATGGGGTTTCCCTTAAAGGGCATTCCCTTAATGTTAAAGTAAGTCTCAAGTGATGCCAGCCTTGCTCTGAAACCTCTCCAAGCAGCAAACAGGGGGAGCCGCAGATGAAGGCCTCACTCATGCTGCACAGCAATCTCTCTGTTCAACAGCTCTGCACTTTTGTTCCTTGCCTGTACTTCACCCAAGGCACTATGGAATTACTCTACTCTTCCAAACACTTAAAAAAAAAAATTCATCTTAATCATTTAACAGACTCGTACTTTTCTGGAGTTTAAAACACCTTTCCAACTCCAGACTTATCAATCATTCATGTTGTTATTCTACAAATTTCTATCTACTAGAGACAGAGTACAGGAATTTCAATTCTGTGGGAAAATCTGACTGTGGGAGGAAAAACAACTTAAATTATAGATTACAATGAAAAGATAAAGTTTTAAGCTTCCCCTGAAGATTTTTTTTCAGATTTTCTAATGTCAAAACGTTTCACAATTAAAATTTTAAGTTTTTTAAATAGTTTAGACAATATAACCAGAATGCTAGCCTACTGTCAAAGCTTTGCTTTTGTTTTTATTCTTCCTTTTAAAAAGCCTCAAAATTGATACATTTCTAAAAATAATTTTGGTTTACATTTAACTGCTTTTTTTGGAAAAAAAACCAAAACACCAGAAAAGCACAGAAAGCTGATATAGGAACTAGAGATTTGGGGTTTTTTTCTTTGATCAGGATTGTTCACTTCTTTCTAGGGTTAGGATGGAATCTGAGTCATACAATTGAAAATTGAGCAAATGAGTATTCTGAAGATTGTTACCAACACACTGAAAGAGGGGCAGCTTGTACACGGCATCCACATCATGACAACTCTGCAAGTGTAACCAGAGTCCAAGCTGCTGTGGAAGGAAACCACATGCTACTGCAAGCAAAAAAGAACAAATTGTACCATTTCTGCTCAAACACCTTCAGAGACTATCCCTGTAATGAGAAAGAAAATGCTCTAGAATGTTTTGGTTTTACTTTTGTCTTCCTCACTATCTCTGGCTTCAGGTTTTCATATGTGAATTCTGTAGGAGGCCAGCTATGCTCAGACCTGCAGAGAACACTGGGGTTATTCACCACTTCTGCTCAGGGGAAAAATCTCTCAGAGAGCAACCAGTTTGTGTGACAGTCAGAGGTGGCGTTCAAGCTAATGCAAAGACATCCATGAGGAGTTCCTAATTTGTTGTTTGGTTTTGGGTTTTTTTTTCATTTACTGTTATTGCAGCAGTTCTTACCTTGCACTTCTTAATCAATATAATGAACTACTGGTTGATGGGCTACTGAGCCAACTCTCCCCCAGGATTACAGTTTGATGACTTGCATCACCAGTCCTGTAGGGAACCAAGTCTGCAGTCATCCAGACATTAATTTACCCTCCACTTATTTGTCAAGAGAAGCCTTCTTTGCAGAAGTTGCCACTATACAGAAGAAAGTGTACTAATGGGGTGACTAAGCAGATTTGTTCCAAATTCCTAAATAATGACCAGCATGAGTCAAGCTGGCAAATTCTGAAGCCCACAGAAGAAAACTGATGTAAAACAGGAAGTATAAATAAAAGTCATCAGGAGTGCATTATGTACAAGTTCTTATTGCCAGCACCTGAGAAGAAAAAGGATCCTGAATGTTGCCTCCTAATCTCATTTCCCACATGATAGCTACAATACCATCTAATTGTAAGGCTTTCTAATCTATGGCACCAGAATGCAGAGCCTAAAACACTACTGACACTTTCAGTACACAGCTTTTTTACAGCAGGCACCTTCCACAGACTAATTCTTCGAGAAGCAGCCTTAGCAAGAACATAATTTTACAGACCAGATGTACTGCAAACCTTAGAAACACATACTATGCTGACTAGAAACTAGGTAGATTATTCTTCAGAGCCTTGAAGAATGAAAACACAATTAAAATGGTACATAAAGAATCCTGATTTCCACACCTCTGGAAATCCAAGAAAAGGATCAACATCTTCACAGAAGTGTGGGCAGAGCGGGTGATTATTTATGGCTCCCAGTGATGAGTAAGCACACACCTGTAAATGCAGCCTCTCTTGAACCCTCTTGCGGAGTCAGCTCTTAATGACTCACCAAATTTGACACATTCCCATCATGTGGGAATTTGGCTTTTAAGGGAAGCCTGCATCCAACACTGCCCACTCAGCAACAAGCTGAGAGCAAGCACGTCCTCACAGCAGGGCTTCAACTCTACCCATTGCCTGGCTGTGTCTAAAAGGTTCTTAGTTAGCAGCTAAGACTCCATTTTGTTTATTTTTACTAGCTTGCCCCACAGTGGTATAAATAAATACGGGTAACTGTAAAGACAGGTGCAGTGTGCACTGTGCTGGAGAAGCAGCAGATGTTACAGAGCCCCCTGCAAAGCTGGCTTGGTGGGATGATACCTGTCTGATTCCCCACTGCTCTTAGACACACAGCTTTTGGTTTCTTCTATTTGCTTTGCTTTGTTTGTCATACAAGAAAGATACTAGCCAGAAAACTTTCAGTGTCTTATCTCCTTCAGTGGCAGCCCAAACCATGATACCAAGCCTTATTCAATTATTGCAGAAACCAATTCATCCTGGACTTCTGTCCTCTCTAACATTTATCAAAAAAGAACCAATGACTAGCTGAAGGTCAAGCTAAAAATAAAATGAAATCCTGCACATATGCCACCTCACCTCATGCTTTGAAAGCGAGTTTGTTTACTGACAGCAAGCCAAGAACTGATTTTCTTACTTCTTTAAACAGACATTTTATATAACAAGTAAAAGCTTCTAAAAAGCAAAGAATATCCAAATAGACCCATACACTGTGGTCTACTAGGCATCATCAGTTTAAAGTCAAAAGGATACATCTGGCTGATAATATTCAAAACACACCACAGCTTCTTTTAATCATCTGAAGAAAAGGAGAGGGGTAGCTGTTAAGTCATTCCATCCAGCCCTCCTCTGAGTGTGGTTAACACCTACCTTTGGTGAGCAATTCTTCTGCAGCATCAGACATGTCCACACGAAAAAGCAGGTACTGTTGGGCCTCCAAGAGAAGACCTGGAAAGTCTTTTTCAACAGAAGCAAAATGTTCAATCTTATTTTTCACAGATGCCAGCACCTGCCAAAACAACAGTAACAATTACTTCTTCCTCCTTTGCTCCCAGTGCAGCCACAGACTGGATATTCAGGCTTTCTCTACCTGCATTAAAATAGAGTTCTGACAAAAGCTATGGTCATACAGAGTTTCCAGTTCTTTGCACAAATGTAATTAAAACATGGAAATGTTTTAATTTAAGCTCTTAGACAGGTAGGGAAGCTACATGAGAAACTGAAAGGAGCTAACGTAAGGTTTAAGGAGACAGTAAAGACACTGCTCCAGTAGGCATGGCTAACACCTGTGGTAAATACCTGATAGAGTGAGCGCACGCTAGGCTGAAACACCATGTTGGTGTTGAGCAGAAAGGAGCGAAGAAGTGGCTGTGGATAACTTGCCAGCTGAGTAATAATCCCAATAAGCAGCAAATTTACATGCAAGGAATTCTCCAGCATGTTCTCCAGCTTCGACAATACCACGCTGATGAATGGTCCTGCAAGAAAATAAGAAGGAACCAATGCTTTTGTTTCCACAGAAGAAAAACCCTCAGATCCAGGAAAAAGGCATTTAAAGGGAATTTTGACTATCACAACCAACCAAATTACCCCTCCCACACACTAATTAAAGACAACAGGGAGAAAATTCAAACTGTAGCTGAACAGAAAAGCAGACTTAACAGAGGTGGTAAAAGCTTTTGTGGTTAGCAGCACATTTGCTACCTACCCAATCAGTTTACATTAACAGCATATTTAGCATGCGTGCCTATTCCACTTTGCATGTGCCAATAAGGATTTAGCCTAGGACATTACAGCGTACCATTCTATTCCCCTTGAATAAATTGAAATGGTACTACTAGTTCTAATGCAAATAGAATCTGCTCTTTTTACTCTTCCTGTGCCTTATTTCTATGTAAGGACTGGGCAAAGTAAATTATCACTAGCTTTCTTGTCTTATCAAAAAACTGGTGATATAAACAAAATAGGAAAATGCTATTCTAAACATAAAAACCAAGTTGTGATAGTTCCCATCACAAGAAAAGGCATTTTTAGTACAGCAACAGTCAGACAAAGCAGGGAAGACATTAAAATAGATTTATAAGCATAATTGCTGGTAGACATAGGCATTATCATATAAATGTCACCAATAAGTAATAGCTTTAGTTTGTGTATTCATGCTGAAGGACAGCCACTGAAATACACAAGCATTTACCATGAAGTACATAAACCCTTAGTGCTCCAGCTTAAGAAACCTTTGCAGGGCTGAGAACAACTTCACCCAAATCCTAGGTTGTTAGACTACACAGCTGGGGAGATGCTTGAGGCAGCCAGTACGAGTGACCTACCACAAGTAAAGTCTTAGAAATGTCCCTTGTCCCACCCACTGTCCCACCAGACTGTTCCAGTTCTGTAGGACCTAGGAAAACCATGCAGAAGAATCCCTGGATGATTAGCACTGCTAACTTTGAACATCCCACCCTCAAACCTGGCAAAAGATGCATGCCATAGGCATTTCTAGGGTCAAGTAGGTGGCCATAATCCAACCCCATTCCAGCTCCCCTCAGCTTGCACATGGCTACCATCCGAGCTGGCTGGGCACAGTGCAGCCTAGTGCCTGCTGGAAACTGCAGCAGAAGCTAAGGCACTTCTGGACCAGTGCAAAAGGAAGGAACAAATGAGGAGTGCCCCTGTTGCCATTCCACTTAACAGAGCTCCGCTAAAGGTTGGAATCTGTCATGCTTTACAGCAACTGTGAGTACAAAGCAAGCACTCCTTCCAGACTCATCTCTCAGGGCTAATGCTGGCACAGCTCCACTCACAAGAGGAAAGGTGGGAGGGCCAGTGTTGACAAGGCTTTATGTGGCTGCTGCCTTTCAACCACCGCGACAGCCATCAGAGCCCAGGTACCCAGTGGAGCAGCCCCAAACCCTTTTGTTGAGATACAGTTTCTTCTGTCCCAGCGTAACCTATCCTCTTCATGATGACATTTTCACACAGCTCCTGAGGGGAGCCCTACTGTATCAAAAGGGATGGCAGAAGGAGCTGAGATGTGTCACTGTTTCTCTTCTCTAGGTAACACTTCAAAGCTGAGTAGGTAAAGCTGAAGCTAGGTACTTGTAACAACTGCTGCTTGCCACTGCAAGAGAGGTTACCAAATACATTAAAAAAATTCTCAGTGATAGCATGACTTCTACCCCCAAGAATTGAAATGAGAATCAGAGGATGTAAGCAGAGCTTAGAAGCCTTGTAAGAAACAGGGTAACTAGATGAGAAGGCAAAAAATTACTCCTTTTGTGGCCATGAAGTCAAGCACTGATACATGGAGAGGGAGGGAGTAAAATATAAATTCCTGTTCCTGAACACCACAGGTGAAGATAGGGAGGAGAGTGTTTAATGCTTTTACAGTGGATATGAGACACTGAGAGGACATTTTCTTCACAGATCCATAGGCCTGAAGAGAGTATCTTTTCATTGCTGACACTTACTGGCTGTAGGAAACTTGTGTCAGGTTATTTGATTCTGTAGATAGAGAGGCCCCATCCCAAAAAATTAAAAGCAACCTAAAAACTTTATCAAACACATCTATACACATAATACAGCATCCCAAATTAGATAAAGAATCATAGAATGGTGTGGGTTGGAAGGGACCTCAAAGACCATCTAATTCCAAGCTCCCTGCCCTGGGCAGGAACACCTTCCAGTAGACCAGGTTGCTGTCTTTGAAAGGGCCTGCAATTTCAACACTTCCAAGGTGTTGTTATGAGTACCTCCTTACATGCAATCACCAAGATCTCTATTAAAGCAAGGTAAGGAGTCTAAGAGTAAAACACACTGTAGATGGGTAGCAAACATTGAGGCTTACTGTGTTTAGCTTTTTGTCTTAATTTTCCTCAGTTTTGGGGTGTTTGTGGGTTTGGGTGAGAGGTGGGTTTTTGAAAAGGAATAAATAGAGAGAGGGACCAGATGAAGAATGAGAGACAGAGAGAACATTTTTGAGCAACATTTGACAGCAAATAATGGGAAACGGAGATTTGGATGCAATTAGCTTCTGGTACAAGGAAATTGCCACCACAGCAAAAATAGGAAATTAGTTGAAAAACAGAGTGAATTTTTCAATTAAAGAACAGTGCCAAGCACTTTGGCCACAGCTGACCAGAAAGAGCTGCTTTTCAATGAACACACATGTTTTCCCCCTCCAAATGAACGAGAAGCCATCTTACAGAGGTTTTGTGTTGGATGAGGAAACCTAGTACATGACTATTTTTTATTATTTGCATTACTCTGGTATCTAGGAGACCTAATTAAAGACCAGGAGCCTGCAGTGCAAGAAGCTGTACTAATGCAGATCAAAAGCCCACTCTGACCTCCAGTAGTAATGTCATTCCTGAATAGTCTGGACAGTCAGCAGAGACCAATCCTAAATTGCTGCCTGGCACTAGACAGAAAAACATGCCAACAGCGAGGGCAGACCTGACACTGGAGAACAGGATGCCAGGGCAGAGCATGGAGACAGGCACGTACAGACATGGCACCAGTGCTGACACCTCGTGTTACAACGTGGAATAGCAGAGAGAGGAAAAATGGCACCGTGATTGGTGCATTCATCCCATCAGAGATGAAAGTCGCCAGAAAAACCAATTATTTACCTGGGCTCTGTACATTAAAACAGCTATTCTGAACACCTTTCAACTGCAAAAGCTTCCTCTGGAGTGACAGAGCTCTCACATACAAACAACTTAACCCCTGCTCAATGTTTTAAACAATTACCAAGAAAAAGCAGCCAGAAATAAACCCCTGAAACACTACCATTTGTTTTCACCACACTGATGACTCTGCTGTATTTTCACATTGGATCTCTCACTCTGCTTGGAGTGGTTTCAGCTAATTGGGCTATACCCTGTTTAGTGCCAGGACTCTTCCTTGCTCTATGCTTGTGTTGTATGCCACACAGTGTGATCTCATTTGGCCACCTTTAATCCCCATGCCTTCCTATATTTGTTATGTATGTAATTAACAGGACATTCCACCTGTAAATGGAGCACTCTGGCTCCTTGGAGAGTGCTTGGGAGAGACATCCTCCTTTGGTCCAAAGGGAGATGATATGCTCTCTGCAGAAGGGGTATCTGCTGAGAAATTCCCAAAATCCTCCTCTTCTTCTGCTGGAGAGACAGGGTCAGGAGGATCCAACTTTTGCTCCTCCAAGCTTGCACTGTTTGGATCCAGTTCCTTAATAATTCTGTCATACTGTGCAATGAAATCCTCACCATCTGTGCTCAGCAGTTTTACACTTAAGTTACAATCTGCCTCCTGAGAAGAAGTCTTCAACTCGAAGTCTGGCTGTGGATCAATCTCAGTCATTTTCTGGTTTATTTGTTCTCTCATTACACCTTTAGTTGAGCTTGAATTTCTCTTACTGTGCTCATCCACGTCCATTTCCAGCTGGGTCTTTGCAAGAGACCCATTGACTACTGTCTGGCTCTGCACCTTGTGTTCTCTGGCTACATTTAAAGCTTTCTCCTTGGAGCTGTCATCATCTTGAGTATCCTTCTGGGCACATAACCTGTAAACCATAACATCATCCTGGAAGTCTGACTCCTCTATGTAAGAGCCTTTGATGAGCATAATGGCATTTTTTTTCATTTCTTGAATGTGTTTTGGTGGCTCTGCAGGTGGCTGCATTTCTGTGCTTCCCAGATCATCATACGGCTGTGGTGAGCTCACATTAGAACCAGGAGAAATCCCTGTGTCATAGCTATCATCCCATTCTAGCTCCAGCTGCATCTTCTCACTGAATGGAGTTGCCTGAGCAGAGCTACACGTGCTAGGTGTCCTTTGCTGGAGCCGAAACATGGGGTGTTCCACATCTGTACTGTTCTCCTCTGCAAGTGTCTGGATAAAGGTGTCTGGATCAGGATTTACTCCATCATACAAGGCAGACCAAACCTTACAATCTTTCAAGCACTGGATTATGGCTTCTTGAGCTTCCCCCAGGTACTGCAAGTAGCTGATGTCCACAGCCCTTCCATACTCCACAATGCAAGCAGATTCAGAAGAGCGCCTACCAGGATCTGGAAGTAAAGAAGATGACTCGTATCATGAGCAGTATATCAAATCTTCTGCAGCAAGGCATCCACTAAGACAGTGCAGGCAGAGTCTTTAACCCTAACCATCCAATAAGGCAAGAAGACCAAAGCATAATGACTGAGATTTGCTCATAAGCACACGATTTCTTCCTATTGCAAAGACAGAGCTATAACTCAAGATTTCTAAGAGAGCAGCCTGCATTCAAACCTCAATGCAGCAACCACTCTGAAGCAGCCAGAGCTGCTGCCATGTATCGTGCACTATTTTCATGAATGCATATTCAAGCTGGATAGGTGTTAAAATAAGGTTTCGATAGACCTGGACATATGGAAGGAATTAAACTTTGTAGTCCAGGTTTGCCCAGTTTATTGTTGCCCACCGCGTTTCCTTCCCCTCCTATTCTTTCCCTGTTCCTCCGACAGGGTACTACCAGACCAAACTCAGTTAATGATTTGGTCTTCCCCTGAGCACCAATTACCTTTAGTTTGTGCTGTTTTTGTCCAGAGAATATAATCTTTTCCTTGGCTTTCAAGTGTCAAAGTGATTCCAGTGGAGCAGCAGAGAGGTGTCAGGGCCAGCAGTTTTGCAGCAGATACGGAGTAACAGTCTCTCTCTTTCACAGCGCGTCGCTGGCTCAGCATCATGTGGTTGCACGGGATCAGATACCTGAAACAGCAGTGCCCAGCATTACTGATCATCCTTTCATGTTAGAGAAAGCAACAACATACAAAATTCCCTTCCCACCTTCCTGCCTTCTCAAATGAAAGGAAACTGCAATAATAATATTTACAGTGATCCATTTTCTAAAACTCTCAGAGCATGAAACCATGACTCTTTATATTGTGATGCTTGGTTTGACGAGGAGCTGTCAAGATGAGTAGAGATAGGAGACCAGTTGCATCAGAACAGGGAATCCTTTGCAGGTCAGAGCAGACCTTTTGTAAGAAAGTATGGAGGGAGCCATACTTTGGGATGGGCAGATGTCAAAGGCCAGCAAAACAGTTTGGTCCAACTATAAATGCGTTCTGTCTCAGAATCCTCAGTTTATTTGTTTTCCTGGGAAATCCAGACAGCAGCAGTTTGTCATGCAAGCAGCCAGAAAAAAAAGGAGGGAAGGGTCATCCAAATGTTTTACTGCAGTAGATCAAGACTGAGCTCTTAGGTGGAGGAGGGAAGACACTAGAGGAAGCTAAGGAACAGAGAAAGCACAGTCTCTTGTTGAATTTCTTTTGTTTTACTTTTTAAAAGCACGTTTGTAAGAGCCCCAGTGTTAACTGGACCAATGATTTGCCATTTAAAATGCAAATAAATTCTAAAGGATTCCCTAAACAAACAAAAAGAGCATCCACAGCACTCTAATGCTAGAGTGGTGATGTACTAGTGTTCACAGAGGTCCTAGCAGTATTTCCAGGCACAACTGCCAGATCTATGGGGAATTTCACCTTAATGCCTGTGTGCAGAGGGACAGACAGTATGTGGAACATTCATGTGATCTTCAATGCTAAACACCCAAGTCAGTTACACCGCTATTTCCAAATAAATAACCAGTTCTCAACTAATAAACACACCCGAATTATAAGTATTTTGAAGTAATGCATAGAATCACAAGTTAAAACAAAAATAATCACTGCATTTAGCACATCTCTTAATCTACCTAAAATACTTCAGGAACCTGAAATATTCTCTTTGAGAGAGGAATCAAAGAAGTGGAAAACGACAAGAAGGGTGGAAGCTGCAAACAGTAGATAGGTCTGTATCACAGTGCATAATACACTAGAGAAAACATGCAGGAGAGAAAAATTATGCATTTAGAAGCAGGGAATAAGGAGTTTGGAGGTGATAAATATATTCTTAGCTTCTCTCACTTTTATAGAAATAAATCACAAGAAAAATCTCTTGCTCTGGAGATCTCAGGATGTAAATCAAACTTTGTCAGGTCTGGTAGACTTTTGCCAGGACCGTAAATACTCTCATCTCTGTAGTTACTTGGATTTCTGCTCTCTTGGAGAGCTCCCACCCAGCTCTGCATCCACAGACAGAGATCATACATTCCAGAGTTAGGATGAAGAATGGGAAAGGAGTTTGGGCTTTACCTTAAAACTAGCTGTAACATCACATCTTCACAATGCAAGCCAATAAGCGTTCTGAACAATGCCAAGGAGACCACACAGAGCTGGAAAATTATAAACACTGTCAGCTTTTGATCTGGAAATTGTATCTTTCCAATCTTCCCTGCATCCTACATTACAAAATGGCTCTGTCAGAACATTATGATTTATAAGACACTCTTAAAATGATATTTCATTTCATCAGCACCCCATGAGATCATTTTTTCAAGTTGTCTAGAGCTATACATGTAATATGTTATATTTTAACAAAATACAATCCAGAATTTTCCTTCAAATAAGCTATTAAGAAAAAAGCAGTCTTAAATATTATTCAAATTTATTAATTTAAGTTGACTTAGCATGAACTGAACCTTGTAACTTCCAATACAGTGTTTCAGTTTTTACCTCTGACAAAGAATTTGAACCAACTAAAGGTCTTTTCTGAAAGAAAAGTTATAAATCACTTCAGGTTTCTGTTGCTTTAGGGATAAGGAACTATTAGTGTTCTGCACTTTAAGAAGCTGAATGGTTGAAGAGCTTCACAACAAGCCTTTGGAAGAAGTCAGATTCTTGCATGAAAGGTGTGTTTCAGCTGGGGGAGGGATATAGGAGAAAAACAGGAAATCTCCTTTCTTCTGTGAAATTTACAGAGAGTCAAGTATAACTTTTCTTCATGCCATGGAAGTTCAAAAACACCTGCTGCTGACTCAAATTATCCTGTATTTAAGAAATTTCAGTTTACAGGAAAACAGTAATCATTAGTCTTTGTAATCATTTGCAAATCTGCAATCTTCTGAACAAATAAATCTAAGCCTATTTTTGTATTGTGTAAAAAGATAAGATTTAAAATACACTCAAGAAACAAAAGAGGATAGTATTTCTACGAGTCCTTTCGGACACCTGTCTGTAAATAAGTCTAACTCTGTGAATTATTAATCAGTATATTCATCAATAGTAATGTACACAGCTTTTGTGCTATGTTTGCACTGGGCTGAGCTATACTGCAGAAAACTCCTTTAGCGTCACAGAACCATTTTGGCTGAGATCCTGAGTTGCTCAGGGCTGCAGAATTCTTTACAATTCCCATCTCGTTCGCCTATGGAACAGTAATTAATGATTAGCAGAGACAACATTTGCATTTTTGTTGACAGAACTGTTTCAGTTTTCAGAGTTAATCCATCTTAGAGATGCACTAACAGCAGCATATATCGATATTTGCATGCACTTACATTTCAAAACAATTTTCAGATGAAGCTACTGTCCCTAATACACAAATTTAATGCATATGCTGGTGTTCTGGCTTCTCTAAAACATTACTGCACATTCTGAGCATTCACTTGCACTAAAACAGTATTCTTAATTTCATCTATGAAGCTGTGCATCACCCAAGACTCAGCCAAGGCTGCCAGTCAAGGCTCAGAAGGGTAGTCCAGTGCAACAAGTAGTCATTTTCTCATCCAGGTGATCCAACTGTTGACAAAGGTAACTACTGTCTCTGGCAGGCAGCTCTCCAGCCACTGTGGTGGACTGTGCCTAGGCTGAGAAGGGGCTCAGCACAAACCTGAGATAAACCCTACTGCACAAGGGAGTGAAGGCAAAAAGAAGGAAGCAGCAGCCTCATCATTTGAGCAAGAAATTGTGTCCTTTTAATCAAATAAAGCAGGCAACATCATAGTTAAGTAAGCATGCTACAGTAATACAGACTACGGATTCCTGAGAAATACATCAGTGAAATCGCAATGAACAACTGGGATCCATTTGGAGACCTCCTTAGAGGGCTTCCATTGTTTCCCCAGATGGACTATTTGGAAATGCTTGTTGCTTGGCAAAACTCCAAAGATCAAAAATGCTCCTCACCACAAGTGTATTTATAAGTCCCAGGGAGAGTTATCTATGATAGCACTAATCCAGCACTGTTCAGAATAAAAGTGCTTCCAAATTTACCTGTTATCTTCTAACAGGATTCAGACTTCCAGAAGCTCTCATTACCTCTATCCCATTTCCTACATGTGTGAAACCACCTCACAGATTTATCAGCTTTATATAGTGGTTGCTAAATGTCGTAACACACACACAAAAAATTATGAGGGTGGAGAAATCCCACCACTGGGTGGAGGGGAGAAAATTCCTAGTTAAACAAGCACCCAACTGTAATATATGAAACCTCCCATTTAAATATTGAACCTACATCCATGCTGAGTACCTGAACTTCCTTTCTGCTTGTCTTACCCGGAATGGTGTGTTGATCCTGCTGGTAAGTGTATCCAGGATATGCACATTCTCATGTCGGTGCAGCAAAATAAAGCGGAGGAAAATCTTGAGGAGGGCTGGTTCTGAAACGCTGCGCAAGAAGAGATCCAGGTATGCAGTAGTAGTCATCACTTCCTCCACAGTCACCTGTAAGCAAAGGTAATGGAAATGCAAACACACTGCACACACAAAACATGCATCCATCCATCCATCCTCTGTGACTGTATATCTGGCAAAGCTCTCCATCCATAACACTGCCACAAAAACACTGAGTCTTCACTGTTAAATTTGCCTCACAAGCATTTTGAACCCATTTCTTACCTGTCTTGCAACCCCAGGAAAAAACTTCCTCCCTCAAACTGACACCCCAGATCTCACATGTAGCGAAAATCAAAGGACCAGATCATACTAGAAGATCCCCACCACCTTTCTGCCCATGTCACCTCCTTTGCATCACACTTCTGTTGTCCCTTAGAAGCATTTTCAGATGTTGTGAATGCCTGCATCTACCACTTAATTAAAAATAAATGTCAGAGCAGAATCAAAGCACAGTACAAAGTCATGGTCACGAAGCTTTAAAATTCCCCTAGATGTCCAGAATTTTGTCATAATTTTCCTTCTTTTTAATTTGCCACAGCACAATTTCTCGTTTTACTAAATTTTTAAAAGCCACGTATATACAAATATATTCACACATAAAGCCCAACCCAGAATCTTCACTACTGACTATTAGTAGATCAAAATAGAATTCCTGATCCATGTGACATTTGCATACCATAACCCACGCTGCTCTGCTTATTGCAATCCCTTGGAGATTATCTATTCACAGAATACACTGGCAAAGCACAGAAAATTCCAAAGCCCACTTCTGCACCATGTACTACTCTTGCAAAGTCAGCATTTTTTAAATAGTTACCCAGGAATCTAATAAGCTTAGGTGCACAAAGATAAACCCTTAAATACGAGAATCTGTCTATATGAAAGGAAGTATTAAACATCTTTTGTTTACCAAACTTAGCTGGATAAATGAAAAGACTGATTTTATTAAAAAAAAAAAAAATCAATGCTGTCACTTAAGACCTAAGAGGATTTAGAAAATACTCAGAAGGGCAACATTTACGTAACATGCTGTAAATATTAAAATTCCTGTTCCATTATGCTGCATGTTAGCCATGTACACAGCAATGTCATGATGCAAACGTTCTCTTTAAAGCATTTCAGATCACAAGCTGCTTCTGGGTGGTTACACAGAACATAGGAATGGGGTATGCAGCCTGAAGACCTTATGGAGAGAGAAGCTCTAAAGCTAAGGTCATTGAATCACTCTCAGTCTGAGGCTTTATTCTAATACTCAGCTACACCATCATTAATACAGTGGGATACTAGCTCATTTTGGCATTAGAAACAAAGCACCAGCGAAGTAGCAACAGTCGAATTTTTCATCATGGAATAGAAGCAGCCCAGCTCCAATCAGAAACTTTTTTTTTCTTGCAATAGGTTTGGGGATTTGTGGTGTAAAAAGGAATAGCTTTCTGGTGAAAGTTAGTGTCTGTTGTCCTAAGAGCTGGCTTCTCCTGCCTTTTTTGCCTTTTTTTTTTTTTGCCTTTTTTTTTAATAGCAGTGAGTGGTAAAAAGCAAAGTCCAAGAAATCCATCATGTGACATCATTATGACACCATACAGTTCATGGACAAGTTTAAACTCTCTGCCAAGGAAAGGCCAGACAGAAGTAATACATCGTTATGTCTTCATGTCACTTCTTCATCCCTTATGGGGTAAAGGAAGCACATTCCTGGCTGCAAGTTTCACCAATGTTTGCTGACAGCATGTACTTGTATCAGATACTGCAGCTGTACATGAAAGCAAGAAAAGCCAGCAGATTCACAAGGGCAGTGACCCTTTTCTAAAACCCACACTCTTTGGGCAACTCATCCTACATTTCTATCAGTGAGAGAAACCCACATGCTTTTCAAAGTGCATATCATGAATGAAACAAAGAGCAGCAGCAGAAGAAAGCCAGCTGGAGAACAGTTTAGAAAAGAAATGTTACATTTCGAGAGCATGTTCAATGCTCCTAACAGCTTGGGCACTAGACAAAAAACGAAATCATGTTTAATAGCCAACACTTCACTGATACCACTAAGCAGAGCTGGAAGAACCAGCCAATGATTAATGAAGCCCTGACAGTTCACAAAGGAGTTACTTATAATCTTGTTAAATCTTAATTTTTTGAAATGAGGGGGTTTTGTGAAGGGTATCACATTATACTTCATTTTTATTTCTTCTTGGGAAAAAAGTTGGTGAATCTGAGTAACTATTTTCCAAGAAAGAGACAAGATGACTAAGTTTTGTCAAGATTTAAATAGATTTGTCAGAATCTTTTTCAATTTTCAGTGAAAACACACTGCCTTATCCACAACACTCCTTCAAATTTCCTCAATAAATGAAGTTAGGATCTATTTTGCAGGGTCACTGTGCAACACTCAAAGCAGGCAAGTTAAAGCTGCACAATGCTGTAGTGTTCTAGAAGTTCTAGTGTTCTCTCAGCATGCCTTTGTGTGCAACTTGTCCCTACAAACCAGCAAGGAGATCAACCTTCTGCTTCCCTGCCAGGGCAAATCAAACAAAATTATTGCTTTGGGGCACTTAAATGCCACATATGCAGCTTAGGAAAAAGATTGATTAACCTGGCAAGCAGATGTCTGTGCTTTTACAATTATATCTTATTTTGCCACCTTGCATTCTGGGTTTACTTCTTCCTTTTAGCATACCTGACGGTGAGCGTAACTTCTGAAGATTCAAGGCACCTAGAGAAGTATTCAGGAAAGCCAATTTTAACTCCACAAAGCTAATCTTCTTTTTACTCTCTGGGATACATTAGTCTGCTCTGATTGAGCCTCTGGAGAACTGACTCTTTTTGCAATTAACTAGAGAAGGACGCTGGAGAAATCAGTTAGATGAGGTTAAACCCAGCCCTGGCAAAAATCCTTTTAACTCTGCACACCTTCTCTACAGACTGCATCATACATAAAACATGGAGTGTTGAAAGTGAGACTGGTTCAATTTGTGCAGTTATTATTGAAGATCTCTGTTTTCTATGATACCAAAGCCATGCTATTAAGCTTCATTCAGACTACCTGCTGGCTGTCTCTTCTTAAACAAACGTCTCGTGAGACAGATTTGGGGGAAGAGGGAAATCATTTCTAATAAATTCATATCAGTACTCAGATAAACAACAAAAGAACAAACGTTCCCAGAGAACTAAATAGGTACTACCCATGTCAAGTATGTCCACTACAGTCAAATCCTGAGGCACTTTTACAAAATCTGTTATTGTAAATATTGATTACAGTATCATTTGTCCAAGTAAGCTTTTAGCTACTAGTCCTCAGAATTGAACATCTTTGAAAAGATGATAAATAGTAAGCCAAAACTTACACAAATCTGATATTTAATTTAAAAATTCTTCACCTTTGATAATTCAGATGTCAAGAAAAATACCAAAACAAAAGGAGACTAATAAAATCAAGACATGGTAGTTTTCTAGAAAAGCCCTTTGTTAAGTAATTAAATTTCAAGCTATGTTATGATAATACCTTTTTGATAAGGGCATTTCAGCAATACTAAAATCCACCACTTCCCCAACAGCAAAAATAGAAACCCACCAGTAGCATCCCTTGCATTAGAACCTTTCTGCTAATGGCAGAGACCAGAGTTATCTCTGCTGTTACAATAAAATTATAGGATTAAAAATAAAAAAAACAGTAACAAAAATTTCATGTCCATTGCATTAATCAGACCACTACTCTATCATTTTTGACTATCCACAAGCGTAACAATTAGAAATTGCTGGATTTTTTTTCAATATACATATGAAGTGTCTATCTAAAAATACCATTAAAAAAGCCTCATCCATGTGTTTTTCTACACAAAATCAGCTGTTACAGATCTCTTTTGAGACATAAACTGCAACAAAAAGGACTAGCTGAGAGTCTTCATAGCTAGACAGATACTTGACTGGAGATTACTGAAAAGAGAAAGCCACTTTTAGCCATGCAATACCCTTCTATAATTATGTAATAATTTTTAGCAAATCTTTTCTCGCCTCCTCTGATGAGTGATTAGATGGCGAGGCAGAACACTGTAAAGAGATCCAGCTTTTACAAGTTACTCTGCCAAGTAATAGCAAAGAGCTAGAAATTACTGTCATTGCGAGTTCAGTTTAATATATTACACTCACTGTGTTAAACCAATTGCATGGATTCTTTACTACTGGCCATTTTCCCTTGGGAATCACACAATGTATTTTCTAATTTACAGCTTCATTCCCACTTACAGGAATATGCCTACATGATTCCTCCTTTCCATCACATATCCCTTCTTACAGGGACTTCATATTGCCCACAAAAAGACCCCAAATGTTCTTATTTGAATTTATCCTCTAGATCCATCCACAAGCAGTTTTAATCTGAATAAGTTCACCTCACTGATAAAAAATATCCAACCATTTCCAGTGTCTTCTATTAATTTTCAACTTCTTGCCCCCTGCTTACAGAGGCAGAAGGGTTCATGCCTCATGTTGGTGCACAACGAATTGGATCAGGAAATTGATTCAGATTAAAACTACCCAGAAGTAAAGGTGAGTTTTAACCTCAATTAGTTTCAAGTTTGAACAGCTGTCCTGGCAAAAGAGAGGGACAAGCAGGACCGGGGACAGAGGACATTTGCCCATTGGGGGAACCAGAAAACCCAAACTGTTTCAGCTTCCTTCAGCTTACATTTATAAACTGCCTCAGTTTATACCAGGTTATAATTCAATTGAACTGCGTGTCTGTAGCAAGAAGTGAAAGGCATCTTTACATATATCCACACCATAGCTGGTAAAATTAAATTTTGTAGCTATTAATGGGCTTCTGCAAAGCACAAGACTATTCAAAGTTTTCCAGTGACACTTGGTTTACACGTTTTTACAGCAGCTGTCTAAACACTTTTCAGTAAGGTGAAGGATGGTATTATCCTAAATGGGAACTGACAGTCTTGTGGGATATTTATAAAGATGCTCCTTCTAATCTGCACAGTATAATTTACAGGTCATTTCCCCCTAGCCGAGCTGTGTAATCATCAAGCAAGTATTATTGAATTATCACATGTCAGAGGCTTTTGTTTGGATGGGTTAGTGTGCTTGGACTTGAGGTCCATTTGACAGAGCTTATTTGACAGGACGATGCCAGCACCTCTGCCGAGCATTTCTGTTCACTTGGCCAACAGCAATGTTTTACACTAAAGGCTGGTACAATTTTCCATTATTCAGACTAAACCAAGCCTATTCAGATTAAAACAGGCCTTCCAAATATAAAAATAATTAGATCACAGTTAGCAATTAAATGCCATGTAGTAGAGCAGCAAATGCTGACATTTAAAATTTGCTTTTATCATATAATTTGTTAAATTTTAGTGCTTTCTTCAATAAATTGAAGTACCACAAATTACATAAACATTCAAGATGTTCTGAATAGCTGCCTTTGTCAACCAAATTCTCTGAATACCAAACTAAAATGAAATCACATGCTTTGACAGTGGAAGGACATATATAACCAATCTGAATTGTATCAAAGAAAACATAATATTTATAAATACCATAGTGTGGCTCCTAATTATCTAGTACATGTGTTTGACTGCAAAATACATACATATTCAAGACCTTATGGAAAGGATTTAACTTCTGTTTCTACAGAAGTGCTGTAGCCGCCTAAAAGAATAAGGTAAGTAAACACAGTCTACTAACAAATATATAAAGACCAAAATAAGTCAATACAGCCTCTAGCAGAACCAGTAAAAATTACTTCAATAGGGTTATTCTGGATTCACTCTGGGATTTCACTTAGGTTTCAACTGAGGAGAAAATTAGCCTTATTCAATTACTTAGACCCTTGTATAATCTGGCCCCAGAAGACCTTGTATTTTATTGATAGAGCTCGATGTTAGTTTTAAAAGTGCAGCAGGAAATAGCCAAAGAAATATGTCACAGAATTTAATGGTACCATTCTCTGAACAGAATTATACCTTCTCACAAGTATTTTTTTCCTAAGTATCAAAACATAGGGAAGAACATACAGAGCTGCATAATTTCAAGTTGTAACTGACATGCCATCAAAAGTTACCAGTCTTAATTTAAGAACAGTTTCTGTCAGATAGTCTTAATTTTTCTAAATCCCAGACACTTACACCAGAAAGAATAAAAGGGCAAAAATTTAAATAATGGAGAAAACCTACCAAATTAACATTTTCTTTAGTTCTGTATCTTTACAGACAAACCATTTTACACTGTCTGTTTTCAAATGAATTTGTGACCTTGCACAAAGACATGCCTTCCTCCCCCCTCCATAAACAATTTCATTGAATCACTTTTTTTGATGTCTCAAGCAACTTGTATGTCAGAAGTAAGGGAGATAACTCTTCTGTAAAAAAGTACAGTAACATCCAGACAACCAAAGGACAAGGCAGGGCTCTCCAGCACAGCCAGTTAATGCATATCCCCAGCTACATAATACAAATCTGGGCTCTGACTACCCATTCAGCAATGTGCAGCTTTGGAGATAGGAACATACTTGTCAATCGCTCATTACACATGTAGGTGGGATAACCCACACAAAGTGACAAGACTAGGACAGACGAGGTATAAATTAGGCTACAAGAACATGCTATATTTAGGATACTTATCTTTGAGAAATGAAGTTAGGGAGTCATAAGCTTCAGAATGTTTGGGTTATTTAAGCACATCACAGTTAATCTGCTACATAAATAACCTCCGCACAGCTCACTGTGAAAAACAGGTTATTTCAAGCCAGCTAGCTTGCCCAATCAATTTGAAACTTCCTTAAGTGGAAAAAACCTGAACTAGAGAACTCCCATTTTCAACTCCATACTAGCTTCCCGAGATAAAACCAGAAAAATCACACCAAGAAAAATATATTGGTATCCCCACCCCCTGACTTTTTCATAGAAACATATCTCCATCCTCCACAGACTTGTACCGTTTCATTCACACAGTGAACTGTGTACATAGTAAGTATTTATAGGGAGACAATCCGCAAAAAATTTAAAAAGGAAGAGCTTACTACAGGGTTCCATAAATGTTACAAACATTTCAAGATCACACATAAGCATATCTCTAAGTTTTGAACCACATACTGAAACTCTGAATTATTTTTAATGAAATTCTACTTACTGAAATTTTTATGCTACTTTTACCAAAAGTCTTGTTTGATAGTCAGATGTTTTAAGTTGGGAGAAGAGAAGGAAATCAAGGAAAGGAGATAAGAGGTCTGTGTGGATGAATTAGGAGCTCCTAAAAAGTCCAAAACATGAAGAGACAGGAGCACAGGAAGGTGACCCAAGAGGAATACGGAAAAAGTGCTTGAGTATGTAGAGAAAGGATTAGGAAAGCCAAAGCCCAGATGGAGCTGAAGAAGAGCTTCAACAGCAAAAGAAAGATCATGAAAAATGCATGCTCACTGCTGAATGAGGATGGGGAGCTGGTGACAAAATAGATTAAAAATGTCACAGTACTCAGTCACAGAATCACAGAATAGCTAGGGTTGGAAGGAACCTCTGGAGATACCTAGTCCAATCCCATTCCTGACTGGAACTGTCTTTGCAAAAACAATTAATGTGAGTCCATGTCTTGCGGCAGAGCAATTTTTTTCCTCATAACATACTTCTTGAAGAAAAACTAGAATATAGGACAGAAAGATCTGGTTTGTAGTAGTCTGCCTAAACAAGCCATTCAAGAGCAGAGCCAGAAGCTCATCTCCCTTCCCATTTTTACATTGAGATTGAAGCATGAGTGCCAGATTGAATACGGGATGTTAAGACCTGTATGCCCCATGAGGTCTAGACTGACTTCCATCCTTCCTCACTATCTTCTTTCCTTCCTTCCCTTGTTTCACACCTATCACCAAGAATTATCAGAAGCAGCTGTTCCACACCAGTTAAATTCTAGAAATAAGATGCATAGAAACACCTTAGGAAGATTTACCAGTAATTATCATCATCTCTTCTTACCACCCTTTAACCTTTCACTGATCTGTCTTCCTAATTAGGTATTTATACCATGCTCCATTACACACTGTATTTGAACTCAAGCCAGAATGAATCAGAACAATCCAAACTGAATGACTGAATTAAAACTAAAATCTTCAGCCACAAGTAGACTTTATGACACCAAACCAACTTCAGTGAGTTTAAAAGAAAAAATCAAAATCCATTTAGTCTTGTGTCAAATGAAAGAACTTCTGTTTTAAAAACTGTCATTATATGTCTGGCCCCTCATTTTGGCCCTTTCCAATTTTTTATTAACCTCAAGGTTAATTACAACATTAAGTCCCCAAACGGGAGATACAGTTTTCAAAGCCCACTCTTCCACATAGCATTAATGTTTTCAATGGCAACTAGAAATTATTTTAATGTATGAAAGAGCTGTTGCATAATTATCATTGTGCACAGACATCTGTCCCAAAAGCAAGAAGGTAAAATATTTATTCTCTGTTAAATTAACATGGAGCATAGGACAGAAAGACTGAAGAGGTCAAATGTGCCTCAACTTAGGTAATTCCTTTTGCTATGGAGTTTTGGTCTCACAGATTTGAGAGCCTTGTATCAGATCCACTAGATGGTGCAATCCATCTTCTCCAGTAAAAGCATTTGAAGTTTATACACAAGAAGGTAATTTTTAATGAGGAAGAAGCCAATTTTAATGCTAATCAAGGAAAGGTTTATTATTGGAAGAGCAAGGCACCAAACAGAATATGAGGGTTTGAGAATGATCTTGGCTTTGAAAGTCACCTATGGTAGCAGCCAACAACCCCATTTTCAAGAGAAATATGATTTCACCCAATTTCAGAGTATATAAACAGAATTTTCATCAAAGGAAAAAAGGAATCAGAACAGCAATCTTAATAAATTAAGTACCATCAACAGGGAACTAATCAATCCAATAGCAGGTTAGCAGATTGACTGACCGATAAGAATGACTTTCAGAGGCATGGTAGTATTCAAAACAATCTAAGATTAGTCTTGAATACTTCAGAGAAAAAAATATTACTCACTAAGACTAGAATCCATTCTAATATTTCCCTTGTTGTCCATAACCTTGACCTAAACCTGGTTAGGCTTTTCACTTCTAATTCCCAGTCTTGGTATAGGATTAAGTCCAGATACAGAAATAGAAAAGATTACTGCCAGGTAAGGAGGTGAACTTTTTCAGGATAGACTACAGCCTTGATCTGGATCACAGCCAAATTTTACTTCAACTCCCACCCAATTCCCAAGTGTTTGAGGTCTGCCAAATCATTAAAAAAGACTTTACATTGCTTATGACTTTCTTGGTGACTATTTACCATGAAGAATTGCATGTGCTACCAAAACAAGTTGTAAACAAGAAAGCAGGGTATGGAACAGCTGCAATATTTTCTGCTTGGTAGGCTTAGTGAAAATTAGGAGACCTTACAAAAGGAATTTATTAGTTCTCTTCTGGAAGATTTTGTGAATTTTTACCCTCAGCAGTTCCTACATTTTCTCCTCAAAAGAGGTGCTCTTTCACAGGGCAATGAAGGCTTTTAATTCATGGAATCACAGAACCATACGATGACCTGGGTTGGAAGGGACCTCAAAGATCATCTATTTCCAACTCCCCTGCCAATGGCAGGGACACTTTCCCCTACACCAGGTTGCTCTAAGTCCCATCCAACCTGGCCTTGTTTCAGGGATGGGGAATTGACATAATCGACATATTGTGCAACAGTTGGAAATGCAGCTTCTTGTAGCCTAACCAGAAAAAAAGTAAATAAATAATTCACTAACATTGGTGACATAATTTTCAAAGGATACACCCTAAAATTCAAAGAAAAATGGAATTTTTTTTATTCAAAGTAACATAAATTGCACACTAAAATATTACAAAACTGATACCAAACTCTACTTAAGGAAAATAGCTCTACCAAATATGGTAAGGAACTACAAAATAATAGCACCTTTGCTAAGACTAGCATAATATTTCTTGACTAAACATTTTCCTTGTGGGCACCTTCCTTTAGAAAAATATTCATTTAGGAAAAAAATGCTCATGGAAACATGCCTGCCGTGATGAAATGTCTAAAACGTCGCTGCTTTTTTGACAATATGTGACTCTAGAACAACACAAATATTTTGGTTCTTCATTACACTTAAGAAATTTAAACATTTTCAGAAATACCAGTATGTTGCTTAAGAAAGTATATAAAATGAAAAAATGGAAAGTTAGTCTAGAAACTTACTGAATTGCATGGAAGTCACTACTGACAGTACATTTGATAGTATCTTTACACAGAGATCTTCCATAATACTTTTGCCTGTTATTATTTTGTGCCATGCTTGCATACGTCACTGACCTTATGGAGCGCAGGAGCCATCACTGGCACCAAAAATCCATTGTAAATGTAATTCACAAGCTGGTTACGTATCAAGGGATGTGCCACCTAAGAGGGTGGAGGAGAGAAAGACACAGAACAGTTCCAGTGAGATTTAAAACAAGACAGGGCACAGAATGCTATTATTCACTACCAAAACCCTTTCCCATTTAATAAGACACATTCGTTTGTCCTTCTCACCAGCATTTGATACGATTCAGGTTCTTAACAACTGTTTCTTCTACAAAGAAATACACACACCATGTTTAATTACAGTAAGTCTGCCAAACTTAGAGACATGGCTTTTCAATCTTCCTGCATGCTGACAAAGATGAATGGATGGACAGAAAAGTGTGTATAGCCATGTATCAAAGCAAGAGCTGAAATTCTAAATTTAGCTTCTACAACCATGTCAGGGTCACTTGAAGGTGGATTTGCCATTGTTAACTTGCCCTCCTACAATAAAGAAAAGCAGAACAGCCGCTTTCTTTTACTTCAAGAGTAGGTAAACCAAAGCACTCTCTAGCTATGCAGTAAGAACATAGTGTTCATATGCCCTTCTCCCAGCCACTGTAAAACAAACAGAAATTACAACAAAACCTGCATAATTCACTCAATGGGATGGTTAAGAGCTTTAAAAAAAAAATCAACCAACCAACCAAAAATCCCCAAACTGTTACTAGAAGCCAAAAATTTACTTTTATAATGAAGCATTTATTTTGTCTTTGCAATGAAAATATATCAATTCATGTATATAAAAGCAAAATAGAATTCCATTCAGAAGCTTTCAAAGCCGATATTTCATGTTTGCAGTTCACTGAGACTGGAGTGTCACAGCCTACACGTGGCCTCAAATAGAGTCTCCCACTTGTAATTCTGACCAGACTTCCTGTAACTTGTAACCCTTAATCTGGTAAAAGGAAGAAAATGGGTGGCCCTTCCTATGCTGTGGTCCAGGCAGAAAGTAGTAAATGGCAAGAAGTCTTGGCTACACAGCTCCTTTTTAATCTCTGGCCAAAGTTTTTGGGTCAACACAAACCAGTCCATGCACAGAGCAAAAATTCCTACAGTAACTGAGCTTTCGAGTCAGCTGAAGACTATACAGACACAATCAAGCAGCAGTCAGAAACTGCTCTTTCTGCATGTCAGCTGAAATCCTTAACCATTCTGCATCTATTTGAACAGGGGTTTTAAACTAATTCATTCTTTAGTTTTTCTGCAGTGCCCTTTATATAATTTTTAAAAATAAAGGTATCAATTATGATCTCCTGCAGATCCGTAGAATAATTCTGGTTAGACACCAAAATGAATATTGTCTCCTCTTCATGTTTAAACATGCATGCTAAAAATCTTGTATAGTGCATTTGAACAATGACAGCTACTATTATTTTTGCTTGTTCAATGCTTTAATAGTCAATCAGTTCCTTTACTGTACTTTGCACACATTGAATTGAAACATATCTTTTATTTAACAGTAAATGTGACTAAATTTTCAATCCTATCCAGCACATTTCTTCAAATAACACAAATCCCCAGATTCTGTAGAATTTTTATCGTGTTTTCATGAAATACTGGATTTGGGTTCTATAGACTATTCAAGACTTAAAAACAATATGTAAAGACAAAAATTTCATTTTACATTTAAACTGGAAAAAAACAGTAAGGGAGCAAAGCACTGGAAAAAAATCCTGGAAGAACAAAATAGATTCAAAACAGGCCAATCTAAAATGGATTTATATTTCTAGGAGAAGACCTAAATAACTCTGCTTGGAAGGCTTTCATTATGTTGTACTCACCAACACGAAAAACAGACTATTTTCACTATTTTCCTTTGCACACCGTTACGAGAGCTTGAACAAACACAGATATAAACCCTACATTTTCCCACATGTAAAGGCATTCAATTTACTTCTAGGATCAGCACTGGTATTAAAATGCAATAAACATTTGGTTTTCTTTTAACAGAAAATCCTCCCAATTACATAATGTAATATGAAGCTTTCATTTGAAACATCTGGCACCTGAAAACCACAAATATATTAGTTCATCCTTATAACCAGGAGTGACAGCACAAGGCATTCATTTTATAAGCAGATTGTTTTAGTCTAATAGTTCATGCCATTATTAAAAGTAAATAAACTCTGTAAATTACAAACTTTTGCAGGAGATATAACTTACTACTACTTCTAAAGAACAGGCTAACTCAGTTCAGTTACCTGTATCACAGCATTGCAAAATTCAAGGGAATTCATGAATTGTACAAGGGCTGGTGACAAAAGCCAGTCATCTTTCATCAGACAGTGCCACTCTTCTCCTTTTTCTTCCAGCTTTGTAGGCAAAGATGAATAGAGGCCACTTAGTCCTGTTGCCAGCACCTGTATTTCAGAAACAGAAGAGGAAATAAGTTAACTTTCCACCTGTCCATCTGCTTGAATGGCAGTACCATAAATGGTTTCTCCTATTAGTTTTAGTAACATAAGAAAGTGCTAAGAATAATTTAATTTCCTTTCAAAAAAGTCCTGTGGCAGAAAGACATAAATATTTTAAAGAGCCTTCCATATAATATGCTTCTTTCAAGATCTGGTATTTAGGAGAAAGTGAGGGAGAAAATCACATTGTCTTGTCTTCTTTTTTTTTTTTTTAATCCAAAGTTATAATTTCTTTTCAAATTGTTCTAAACTTATTTTGCACTTTCCTTCAGTCCCTTTTAGAAACAGCCATCGGTGCCATATATCTACAGCTTGTCTTTTGTTGGTGATTCAGATGTTACTGCTCACACACGAATGAAGTCATTTCACTCGGAAACATGAAACATCAGAAATGGAGGAGGAAAGTGCCCCATCAACAAAAATGAAGTTCAGCCCCACTTAGACTGACTTTGACTGCCAGGCACTTAAACTCAGATTAATCCACTTTAAAAAAAGTAAATTTAACCGTTCATAATTTCTCTTTTTCCTTTCTTATTCGGAAGAGGGAAGCAAAAAAATTAAAAAGTCTGAAATTGGTTATTATTTAAACAATGTTTCCAGTAATAGTAAGCCTTACAGGTGATTTATGTAGAATGTATCACTTAAGAACAAGGGAACATTTTCAGTTACAATTTAAAAAGCGTATTTCCAAAAAGGTTTTTAAATTTTGCTGAATGTATCTGGCGTATGGTATTTTCGATGCAGCTTTTAATTATTAAAGTTATTTGAAGCTGGAAACTTTCTAAATATTACTTAGGACTCTTATCCCTCTGAGATGATTTCATACAACTTCACAATAATTTTTTAAGATGATTCTCATTTTAATGGGAACATTACAATTTGGCCTGATGGAAATCTTTTTCGTTTTCATTCAACAGCCTCTTCTAAGAATATTTCCTCTTACAAATGGCTACTTGGCATCTACAGGGCTAGACTGTCACAGCTCAAATGAAACACAGCTCTTATCTACTAGAAAACACTAGAAAACAAACAGTTGACAATGTCCAGATCAAAGACCAAGGGCTCACACAAGGTGATCAGGTTTTGATCATACAGATGCACGAGCAATTGTAACTGTTAATCCATACAGTCAGACAAAGGCTGTCTTTCTGAATACTTCTTATTCCTAATTCACATAATTTTGAAGATGGATTTATTCTGGCACAGGTAAGTAAGTCAAATATTAAAGGGGAGGGGATAATACTGTGGAAATTCACTGCTTTACTACAGTGACATACACACAATTCTATATACACACAGAGGTAAAGGACAAAGCTGGACATACGTTAAAAAACTAAGAAGCTAAACCTATTGAGCAAAGCTTTATTTGTACAATCCCATTCTTCTTTAACCAGAATCTCTTTGGGGTTTTTTCTTTCTCACAGTAGAAGAGCTCAGAAAAAAGCTCTTACAGAACTACCTAGACATAACCCACACAAGCATTTACTCTCACAAACCCAGGCTTCAGACAATGAGAGAATTTGAGATTCATTTGTCTCGTGAACTTTTAATTAATGCACACTTGATTTTCCATTGTCTGCTTAAAATTTAATTGCTATTCATAAACACAAATGCACCTTCTCAGTATTCAATCTGATCCTCAAAGCTGTGTCCCATCCACGTTTCTCCTTCATATGGGTATTAGCCCTTAAGCACAAGAAGCTGACCTTGAACAAAACATACTACTCTCCACTAAAAGGAGCAGTGAACTCACAATCAGTCAATGTCTTCAATTCTTTCGTTTCCCAGACTTACTGAAGTAAGAAGTGATAGATGTAGCTGCTAAAATCTGTAAGGTTTAGGAAGCTCTTATTTTTGCTACGAAGTACAACACAAATGGCTCTATAAAATTATGTTTCTTAAGCACTGAGACAGAGAGTAGCCACTGGAAGAAATTTCATCTCTTTAGATAAAAAATATTTTAAAATGTTCACAAAGTATATGGTATAAATAGGGTTACCATTTGAAACTACCAACAGAACAGAGTTTTAATCAGTAATGAAACACTAATGAAAAAAAATACTCTGAAAGGGAAGGAAATTAATGCATTCACATCCTGAAAAAGCAGGATTGTTTTATTCTTTGTTTTTTGCAAAGCAGTGTCCTTTCAAAATTCTTCCAACATTTGTCATCTCAGCCCTACATGCCCTACTTTTCCAAGCATCTCCAGCAGTTTCTTTCTCACCATTGAGTCATGAGTCTCTCTACAAACCAGTTTCCTTGATTTATTTACTTTCTCTTGACTCACAGAAGACACCGACTACATGATTTGTAATCCCAGGCACATTATGTGATCATAATGTGTTGTTAATGCATAATCAATTGCCACCTGGACAATTATTTCCTTTTAATACTTCTCTTTCCTCCCACATCCATAGTCTTTCTATATGCAGCCTTGACTTTTCAAGGGCACTGCAGAGCCATCCCTCCTCCTGCTTTAATAGTTGCTTTCCGAAGCTGCAAGGTATTGACAAAGTTTTGTGAGGGACTTTCAGATGTTATCCTGCTCAAAATTCTTTGGAAACATTTTTTTTCTTATTATAATGCTGAACAGATAATATCTTCAATCATGTCCAGAAAATTTTCAGGTCAAAACATGATAATTATTTGGTGTAAAATCAGAAAACTTTACCCAGTTTGCTCACACATTCCATGTTAAAAACATTTGTTAGTGATGTATCCCACTGCAACCTGTCTCCTTCCTTCTTTATAGTTTTTGCACCTACAGTTTTGAATAGTGTGGATCTACAGACAACCCAAGTTTTAAAAAGCTCTTAACCAAAGTTATGTCAAAAAACAGTACCAAGAAAACCTTCAGGTTCACTTTGGCACGGATCTAACACTGATCTGGGTACATAAGGCAGCAGAGATTTATGGCCAGACCCCATCCCAGGGGATGCCAATATTATGCAATAAGGTATGGTAAAGAAAACCCTACATGCCAACCCACCCCCAGAAACAGAGATAACATCAACACAGTGCCACCCAAATGTCTCTGCTATCAACACAGGACTGCATTAACCATTTTGCAGAGTACCTGAGGCAACATTTGCACTGATTTCAGTGATATACAGCAATGTCACTGACACCTACAAAATCCTCCATCAGAACAAAATCTGTTTTTCAGCTCATCACAACTTAAATTCAAAAAAGATATCGTGCTAATAAGCTAAATCTATGACATTACATTAAAGTCTTATTATAGACTTAGGCCAACCTCATTACTGTTCAGACAAGTCTCATTTTAGCGCATTTCGACAAGAAGCCTTCCTAATTGGAATGATTGTCAGTCATGGCTCCCTGTTGTTGAAAGCTGGCTTTTATCTTCAGTGTAATAAGGCTGGATCTTTTTTTTTTTAATGAATTGGAAAATGTAATTATGGAAGTTATAGCATGGATCCAGTAGCGGTATCTGTCTTGGGGACAGTTTGAGAATCAAGATCATATTCTTTGGCAGTATCTATTAAACAAGGTCAGCTGGAGTCTCAAATTGATGCAATATTTACAACTGACAAAAGAAACCACTTATAAGTTCTGTTGTGGAGATTGTAGGTCTCACCTAGCCTGCCCTACTGCTCAAAGCAATCTCAGAATAAATGGAAACCTAAGGCTGGAGCAGCTGTCAAACAGTGGCAGGGATTCTAGAGCACTCTCTTCTACAGCTCTCTGCTTTAGTAGCTATGTAAGACTGTCCTCCACTTCATTTTTCTGGCATTTATTAAATCAAAATGTAAGCTATGCAGAATATAAAAGAATCCATCCAAAAACTGACCCAAAAGAGCAACTTTTGTACAGAATGATATTTGGGTTTGAACACATCCATTGCAGATCTCAGACTGTGATAAGGCATGAAGAAGCAGGTGTTGTTATTACAGGCTGCTTTAGCTTTAAAATTGCAGTAGGACAGCTTTGCTAGTTAAATTAGATTACTTACTTAAGAGCAAGGTAAGTAAAGGTTTTCTATTCATGTAGTAAGATCAATTTGCCAGGTGTAACAATGCAACAGTGCTACCAAGTTTTGTAACATAGAACAACATAGCAAGATGGTAGTTAGCCTGAGACAGCCATAGAAACACCCAATTTTGTGATAACGAGTAAATCTCCCTTTTTATCTTGCAAAAATTATTACACTTCTGTAACACTCTCACTATTCTCACACTTGTTTTTTGAACTGTTGAACTGATATCAGTGTGGGAAGCACAGCCAGCTTAAGCTTGTGCTGCCACCAGAAACAAGCTCCTCAGGACACCCTCACTCCCCTTTCTCACACCCTTCAGCCCCAGAATCTCAAAGGGGTCTCACAGTGACACAGAACAGATTTCCCTCCCACTAAGTTCTGCTATAACTTCCATCAGTTTCCTGATCCAATCCACTGTGTGACTGCAAAAACACTTGTGCTGGCCCAAAAGCACAAGACACTGGTATGGAAACAAGAAGCAAGACTGTGTTTGGCATTAGGGATGGTTTAAACAGCATTACCATTTGTGAAATAGCTGTTAGCAGAAACAAATGTGTTACAACACTTCTTCACCAAAAATGACAGAAAAGGATGAAAGAATGCAGGAAAGACAGTTAGTTTAGCACTTAAGACCATGCAAAATAGAACAACTTACTGGGCAAAAATAGGTGTTTTCTGCTATGTGGTTTGCAACAAGGTTGTTTTCTGCAGACAGAGACATTATGAAAAGCAGCGCATCCCGGGCCTGTTGGCCTACTGTTCCTTCTCGATGGATGAAGGGGATCAGCAGGGAAAAAATGAGGAAATTGGCAGCTCCTTGGTCCTCACTAGTGTGGAAAAACAGTTCTAAAATGGAGGGATCTTTGGCTATTATAGAGCAGAGCTGGTTCAAGAGGACAACCAACTCTGTTTCCACTGCTGGAGTGGTTGTTCCTGAGCAGGAACTCAGCAACATCATCAAAGGCTTCAAAATGGGCTTGTGATGCAGCAAAGGCTGATGAGACTGGGTTACGAGCATTTCATACATTTTGAGTTGCTCAATTTTTGTCTCATCCGTGAACTCTCGCCGTAGGCTCCAAAGGAAAAGCTTCTCCATGATGTTCTCTGAGACCACAAACTCCAGAATAGGCCCCATTGAGGCATCCTTTGCTTGCTCCTCAATTAATAAGAAAAGCATGTGCTCCACATAATTCTGGACAGTGCTGGCCTCATCAGGTGAGATTGCCCCATACTTTGCCTGAGTGTTTTTCAAAGGATCATGCTTCTCTAAGATTTTCAGAACCTAAAGAGAAACAAAGGCAGATCAGTTTTAATGCACTTGAATGCATCCTAAGAAGCATGCACTTATCACTACAAGGAAAAAAATTAATCAAAATTCTTTAACACAAAAAGCATTAAGTCTTTTTATGTTTTCAAACTTAGAAAGTTCGACAGACAAAACATGAAAGTTTCACATTTGGCATGCACAAGGCAAAATTGTAATGCTTTTGTTCACTTTTTTTTTAATAAGCACCTAAATTTGTCATTTACCCTATTCCTGAAAACCAAGGGTTCTCTGAAACAGGGATAAACCAGGTTTCCTTAAGTGTTCAGAAATTGAATTTCAATGACGTTTGAAACAAGTTTGTCACAGAGGACTGAAATTAAAGGGCCTGCTCTCCAGCCAGAGTAACTGTGCCCAGGAGTATCAATATCATGGGATGATTTGCAGCTGTAAGAGTAGTAGCAGCCCACAGTGCTGCTCTTTGCTTGACACCTTTTATATGATACCAAATAGCCATTGATGCCCACAGACTCTCACAACTTTCAATAAAGTAGTGATAGTCATCCCAGCACTTCTAAACCTGAATTACATTCTGTTGTGCACACAAACAATAAAGCTCATTGTCTGCAAAGAACCCATTGTCTTCAGCCTTTTTGTGGAGGATAATTGCCACAAAACCGTAAAGGAACAGAGGCTGCCCTAACATGACAGCATCACTAGTTAGGTGAGAAAAGGTGACTCTTGAACGACAGCTCCTCTGACTCTGGAAATATCTCAGAAACACCACCCATTCGTCTGGCTGGTTTCTTGGGAGAGCCAAAGAACAACAACAACAGCAGCACAGAAATCAATTTTATCTAAATTGTTATTCATATTACTGCAGCAAATAAGACCTTATAATATGGTGCTCAGAGCAAAACACCTTTGCCTAAAAGCAATTACAATCGTGGTGACATGCAAACAATTTTTAGAATATGCTGAAGTGTATAATCTACATCTATCCATAATAAACAAGAGCACATACAGCTTTGCACTGTGCATCTAATTTACCTTACAAAGGATAGGCAAGACTTACTCAGCACAAGGAAAGGAAGCACAGAAGTTTGCAAAAGGGTGCAAGCCACAATGAATCAACAGGAGAGCCAGTAAGAAGATCTAGGCCTTCAATAAGATACTACCATGTCCTACCACTTCCCATTTAGATGCAAATCTGGAGTTCAAAGTGTGATTAGTAAAGGCTAACCATACCTTGAAAGGTCAATTACCTTTGCATTTTAAAAATAGTTCAGTGTCATCTACTACATTCTGCATGAAAGACATTTGTTCCTGAGCAATTTAGGATTATCCCAAAAGAAAGAACAAAGCAAATTTGTATTAATGCAGCTTACTTCAATCAATAAAACTAATTAACATTACCTGTGCCCAGTGTGTTCTAAACACTATCATGCATGTTTCTGGGTCAACACCCTGCAGGCTGGGAGCCTGCCTATTTCTGCTGATACTTGTTCCAGAGGACATTATAAAATTTCCAAAGGTCAAGCCAACTAGGCCATGCTGAATTTCTTTTTTAAATCCTCCGGTGAGCTACAGATGTTGAAGAATCATGATGAGATTGATACCGTGTCCTGAGCTTTGGTGCCCACAGAAATCTGTTAAAAAGAAAACAAAACCAAAAACAACCCCACACATATACCAGTGCACATCAAAATATAGTGTCTAACAAAAAAGAACATATTTATAGAGAACATAAACTTTTCCTTTTTTAATTCAGTTTGAGGACAGAATTTTTTTAAGTATGTTATATGGGACCATCTTCTCAGACTTTTGCTCATGATAATGGCTTATAATGCTCAAACTTTTGAGATCAGTGACTGAAATAAGAATAAGGTGCTACTGAAATAAACAAGCACAACAGAAGCTTATGCAATAAAGATTTTGTGTGTCACTGCATTTTTCGTTTCTCATGATGACATTTTTGCCATCTGACCATGTCTCTTTAGAGTTGCTTAGTAACTAATGTTGCATAGACTGAACAGATAAAAAAAAAGTATAGGTTATTTCTCTATTTCTTTTAAAGTATCTTCCAATAATAATTACAAATACTTAGAAGTGTTCTGCCAGAAACTATATCATAAACAATTGAAAACATCTGTAGAGCATCATATTTGCCTAGAAGGGTGTATCTGTATCAATACCAAAGTAAACAAAACCAAACAACGTAAAAGATAAAACCTGGATGTATCCAAAGTCAAATAAATTGAGATGTCATATTAAAGGACTATGAGAATAGGATCAAACATTGAAACATTCCTTTCATCCATTATTTAATATCCTAGATATCTGAGTATCAAAGTAGTTGCAGACCTGCAGGGGAAAGTTAAAATGAAACAGAGATTGATATCTTGCAGATTTTTGAGAGGTTTAGGAGAACATATTATTCCCTCACGCACCAGTATCTAAGTCACACAGCTCTCCCCCTCCCCCCCCTTTTTTTATTTTTATAAAGTATACATTTTTATTCTCCTTTTTGCAAACCAACTAGGCATTTATTTCAGTTTGGGACCATAGCAAAAAAAGCCCAACCAAAAGCACCCAATGACAAACAGAATTTTTTTGTACCATAAGCTGCCAAATCACATACAGCAATTCTTTGGCAGTATAGAAGGGATTTCTCTATGCATATCTTAAAAGATGAAAATCTTTTCTCTGTAGTGGACATCTCTGCTCCCTGTGTGTGTGCTCTGTTTATATTCTTGAAACTTCTACCACAGAAAACATCCAGCCTGTCTCAAAAGTAGCAGCAACTTTTTGCCATTTTAAAAGTTCAAAAATATACAGGGTACAACTTTTAAGATTTCTGAGGCAAGCAAAGAGCAAAAACTGGTTATGCACTCCCCTGTGTATATACACACATATATTCATATATTCAAGATTCAATTGCATGATCAGCCTCCCCCCTCCATCCTAATCCCGCTTCTTTCAGCATTTACAATGCATTTCCTGTGCATTTGCTAAGCACTCTCACGCAATACAATTAACACAATCTACCCCATCCTTTTTGCAGATAACACATTCCATGTGTGGAGAAGCCAGCATAACCAGCATAAATCCTGCACACTTTATCTGTTTGGGTAACACCACTTCCAGAATGAAGCTGGCACTCCATACAAGCTACTCTCTAGATTATAAACTACCTGGAACCAGATCCACTGGAGAGGATTGTGCACAACCAGTAAGAATTAGCTCACAAGAATCAGCCAATGCTGGAAACAGAGGGAATCACTTAGAATATATCATCGAAGTCTATACTCTTCGTCCCCCTGCTCCAACCACACTTCTCCCCTGTCTATCTCCTCCATGCTTATACAGGCCTTACACTTCCAAGCATTCTCCTTCCCAACAGCTTGCTTCATGTGCTCATTTACTTGAAGGCACCTACCAGTACACTGCTACTTCTTAAACAGTGCTGTGAAACTGAATTGTACTGTTTCTACATTACTGATGTTCCTGCATAGAGAAAACAAAACCAAAACAAAAACCCACAACCCACACACCAAAATAATCAGCGATCCAAGTAGCAAGTAGAGAACCCAACTTGAGAGACCCAGGATCTGGGTGCTTTTATCATTACTGACTTAAGCAGATACCACTATACCTCAAATGCACAACTCCTGGCAACGTGCTTGCAGCTCTGTGTGCTCAACACTTCTAACAAGAAACACTGGAAAACACGATGCATGCTTACACGCCATTTAGAAAAAGCCTGCTCTAAGCACTTTGGCTAATACCATAGCTAATAATCCAAGGAATATTTAACTGATGTACACTTCAGATCACCTGCCCACTTCCTGACAGTTTCCTCTTTGCCAGCACTCTCCTTCAAACAAAAATCTTTCTATGTCAGTAGAAGTCCAGCAGACTCCTCTAGGCAAAAGTGTCCTTCACTTTACAGCCCTAATTCACCATTTTAGCAGATCTGTCCTGTGCACGAAGCAAGCAGCTTTGGAAAAACTAATATGATCATGTAATTAAAGATGGTATCAGAAGGTGCAGCAAGAGAACTTAATTAACAAAGCAGAGGCAAGTTCCATTCTGGAATTTATGAGTTCCTTCACTTGACAACTTAGAGGTTGTTTCAATGTAGCCTTTGCACATTGTTTAAGAATTTAAATAAAAGAAACTGATATTACACATATACCTATCACATGACAAATTCTGTTAGCAGCATAGAATCAGAAACTTCAGATCAGTCTCCAGTACTTAAGATAATAAACAACAATAAGGGAGACTATGGCTTTCTTCACAAATTCTGATAAAAATCAGTGATGTAAGACTCTCCAGATGCATGCAAAGCTCTAGGATGTTACCACACACAGGCAACCCAAACCTATTTAACCCACTACCCTCCCTTCTCCTCTAAACTGTTTTAATTCTCTGTCCTCCTTAGCCTTTGCAATTTTCTGTCTTCTTCACCTTTTTTCTTTTTTTTCTTCATGCATCTTTCCTATCTCAGCCTCAGATGCTACTCCACAAACATCAAGACAGGATTCTTTCCCTCACTGCCAGCCAGGCCCTCCCTTATCTTTTAGCTCCCTAAACAGACTGTTTGGGGGTAGAAGTTCCATACTGCAGTTCAAATTCCTGAAATGTTGCCCGCCTGCTTCTCTGCAGCTAGGAAAAGACCTCAAGTGAACAGAAATGGTAATTATCTTGCCACCCATTCAAAATACACCAAGATGCCAAGAGGTCCAGTGACAAAGCCACTGTTATGTTTCCGTGTCCAGCAGGAAAGCTCACTTTCCACAACAGTGCTATTTAGTTATTGATGTTTGTATAAGAATTTATAACCATCACTGTGGCACTGAACATTCAAGTCCTGCTCCTGTTAACAGCTTACTGCCTAGGCAGATGACTGCTACAGCCTGCACTTGGAGAATGGACATCTTTTCCTACACAAGGATATTCTAAGTCTGGCCACCACATACAAAGAACAGATACAGTCCTGGTGAAAGACACCTTCAAGACAAGCAGGTGACCCCTCATCTCCAGCACAACAACCCCTAAGGTCCTATTTATCCAAGATACTTAAGAGCTTCTTGCTATTTCCAAGTCCCAATTTGGGCACACTAAAATAGCAACACAGTGAATTCTCAGATACACAAGTGACCAAAAACTGCCAGCATTTTGATTCAAATTGCATCTTTGTCAGAGTTAGATCAGAAGAGCAAGGGCTTTCAGTGTTGCCAACTCTAGAAATGTCTATGCTACCAATCACAGAAACCTTTTAGGAAGGTCCCCTTAAGCTGATGTTTCATGCATCCTGCCTGGTGCACTGATTGTTTTATTACAAACACTACCCCATTGCTTGGTAAAGATCTTCAGGAATAAGCGACCAACAAACGGTAAAATAGCAAATTCATCTCCAGAAATTATGTTCTATAACTAAAACCTGCACCCAGCAGAATAGTGCACATACATACAATCCCAACATTAAAGCTGCTTACCTCTTTAATAAGAAATAATCACCAAAAAGATAATTTGTCCTGTGGTGACAAACAATAACATCTCTAATGTTTCACTCTGAATGTTTTCTCCTACTTCACAAAAGTCATCATAAACAGACTACTCAGAGAATCAAATGAAGACTAAAAATAGCAAATTTAAATTACTAGTGGAAAACAACTGGCCTACAGCAAACGTTGACAAGGGCTTAGTTCACTTGCCTCTGGCCCAGCTATTGGATCAGAAATCTGAGAGCATTGAAGAACACAGACATTATCCTCAGAGCAGCCCAACGATGGCTTTTTAATCATCTCTAACCTAAAAGTAACGCGACAGCATTGCAGACTGCAATGTGCAATAATATTTCTAAGTTCAAGTCAATTCCCCTAAGGAAGCAAATATTTCCAGTTTCAAAAGCGTCTTGGGATGCTGGGATTTCCTTACTAATACAAAACACTAATAGAATGTGTAGGCTTCAAAGACTTCAAACTCTGTAATAGTGTTTCAAAAAGCTTTTGACAACTTAAGTGGTCACAGAGTAGATCCTAAAAACAGCATCCCTATTTAAAAACGGTAATTGAATTGGAAGAGAGACTATCTTGTAAGATACATTTCAATCTAACAGCATGCTGTAGTTACAGCAGTACCAGATAGACTACATTCATTGTAAGCACATTTTGTTATTGGATTAGGTTTTCTTGATTTTATTGCAAGACCAAATGTGCAACAGTAATTGTTAACATCACATCATTCCCTGTGAATTAAATCTCACTCCAATTAAACAAGACAAATAACCTGACCATAATGAGTCCAAAGGTGATGAAGTAAATTAATTAATAAAACACAAATTCATGGAGGAAAAAGTAGAAGTGAACTCAGAGGCCACTAAGAACAAAAGTAACCATTTATTTTAATCAGTTCATGATTAAAATTTTACAATAATTTAGCCTTTTGTCTCTACTAAATCCTGATCAAGTTATTACTCCCCCATTTGATAACCCTGACAAGTGTGAATATACCTCTCATGCAGTCCATTCAAAATTCTACTTCCAAAAGTCACTACTCAGTTTAAGACTTTGACTCTGCCATACAGTAACAAAACCTTCTTAGCAGGTAAGTCTTTCATATCTTATCTATCAGTTGCTTAACCCTATCACAAGGTCAAGTCCACTTACATATGCCTTCTAGAGCTGTTTCAGAAAGCTTTAGTACATCTCAGCCTATTTCCAGCTGAAGAAAAGCAGCAGTCCAGAACTGCACGGGATAGCTTTAGATGAGACTGAGACCCAGTCATTGGACTCATGGGAGGATATCTGCATTCAGTTTTCCTTCAGAAGCCTAGAAGCCATCAGCTCTTTTTGCACAGCTGATTACAGGGCTGAACACCCCAATCGAGAGAAGTACTTATTTTACTGCAAAGTACACTGGAAGAACAGCATAGCAGAGAATCCCTTGTGGAGTCTTCTCACACTGGAGTGTCTCTCCTCAAAAGTTTCACTTTTGAATTAAAAAAAAACCAAACCAGAACAGAAGTTGGCAGGATTGGGATTTCCCAGGCAATGTACAACAAAGACAAAAGATACACAGCCTAATACAGTAATACAGTAAAGAAGGCATAAAACATGCTGCAAGGCTGTGCAATTTATCAAGGTTGTCTTCTGCTGAGACATTAAGATGCCATGCTCAACAATTCGCAAACACAAGTGAACCTCTGTTATCAGATACTACACACCCAAAGCTTTCCGCCCTGTCAGTTCAGGTACACAAGAGGCAACAGAGAAACCTCGACGGCCATGAAAGAAACAGCATATATCAAAACCTTTTCATGGATCAGTGTAGCATAAAGCGGCTTGAAATTAGACCACTTCAAAGAAGCAGAGGGAAATTATATGGTCTTCCTCTTAGCTATGCAAGTCTCTGATAAGTGGATGAGGGAACGTAGGAGAAAAATGAGTGGCAAATTTTAGCATGCCTCAACTTAGTTTCAACTTAAAAGGGACCTTGCTCAGAATTGTTTACTTCTGATTGAAAAGAAATCCTTCTGCACAAATTTGTCAGATTTTCTTTAGGGACTATGATCAGGGAGAGGGTGTAAATCTTATTAACAATACTGTTTCAAAGGAAGACATCAATCCTTTAAAAAAAAAAAGGATTCGTAGTGCTTGTGGCAAAGTTTTGCTGCAAAAGCAAAGCCTATGAAGAACAGCCATGTCCCCACCCTTAATGATCCTATACAATCACCACAAGAGTGCAGAAGGATTACAGGTTGTTCACTGGAGAGCAGAAGGGCTGTCATAGGCAACTGAGAAACTGTCAGTGGTTAAAAGTCACTGCATCAAGGAATCCTCATTTTCATTAAGTCCTACTATCCTTCAGAAGATCTACTAGCAAGAAAACTGAAGCAGATTACTAGAGGAACCATTTAAACTACATGAACAATTATCTTCCTTCTTCATTTGTCCTTTGATGTTTCAGTGCTGCAGTCCCAATTTGTCCTGTCTTTTGTCTACCTCAAGCAAGCATTTCACATTTAGGCAGCTTTCCTCAATCCAGCTTTTCTACCCAGTATTTGCAAAGATATTTTGCTTTCCATGTGTAGGTGGGACAAGGTATGTTTTACACTGATAAAGCTATCTGCTTAAAAGCCTAACAGAGAACGAGTCACCACAAATCGTAAAGCAATGTAGTTCATCAAAGTGTCAATCTGTTCTCATCAAGCACAATTTAATCCAACCTGCTAACATGAAAGTAAGAATGTCTTGTGCCTTGTCCCCACAGAGACTGCCTAACGATCTCTCTCATGAGAGCAACTACACAGGTATGTTTTATAATGAGACAAAAATCTTCCTGTCCCATCCCCAGTCAGCCTGCTTCAGTTAAAAACCACAATTCATCTTTTATCAAATGTCTGGGGAGCTACACTACTCACATATTTATTGTAGGTTCATATTAGCTCAACTGGGCTACCACTAAGCTCTTCATGTAATCTGTATAATCCTATGGTATTATACATTAAGAGGTCCAGGTTCCAGCATTAAATAACTACATGGTTCTTCAGACACATGAACAGGCAATTCCCCCACAGCAAGCAAGCAGCAGCGACATCCCAAGGCCCAGCTGACAGCCCAGCCCAGCAGTGCTACACTGGCATAAACGGGCTTGCTCCAAGGGCAAGCAACAGGATCAACTCCTGTTGGCAGCCTATGCACTGGGACACAGGCTAAGCCACATCCCAAGCCCTCAGAGACTCCTGCTGCATGGGTCAGCCAAAATGAAAGAACAGACATGCCAGTTAGGTAGTATGGTCCAAAATGGATCGATAGGTTAGGCTAAAACTACACACAGTGTATCTAGGAAGGTAAACAGCTACCCAGCAAAGACAGTTCATCAAAGGTCGCATTACCAAAGTAGAGAAATGGCACCGATTGCTCAAGAAAACAGGAATTAAACAACATAGAATAGTTGACAGAGACCTTGACCTGCTCAAGAAAGGCCCGATTTACCTGTTACACCACAGTGTATTTTCATCTACCACACGCATTTGCACATAGGCAATTTCACCGGAACTCGAGAGCATACAATCACTGAAGCTATGTTTGCAAAGTCCCAGGAGGAATGAACTACAAATTCATATCCCTAGGTCATAATTCTGAAGTTAGAGAGACAAAAAAATACGGTTGTTATTCTAATGGTATGACTTGATCCTTTTTATGAGAGATAAGGAATATAATAAACCTGTTTCTTTGTTGTATTTGATATCTTCACATTTAACCTACTACAGAAAGCCAACAATTCAGTAACAACTAGTGGTTCAAAACACAGATTACATTGGTTAAAAACTTAATAATAAAATAGCAGCTAGGGTTCTTAAAATCCAAGATAGATACCTCTCTACTCCCAACAGCATTCTGGCACAGCATGACCGAGGTGTCTAGTCTGCTACTAGCAGACAGCTGGTGCAAAAGGGATATTAAAACTAAACTTTTTAAAAATGCCTTAAAAATAGCAGTTCAGAAAAGTTCTTTTCTACCTACATACTAAAGAACGCAGATGTCATTGAACTGAAATCAGTTCAAAGACTTTAGCTTTGCTGGTTCCTTCCCACATCACCACCAAAATTGATGACCCCAGAAAAGACTGCTTCCATAGAAAACCAAGTCATAAAAATGTCCAGGGCCAACAGATCAAAGCATTTGGTGCTGTACTGTTACAAGCACAACAAACCTCAGTTTAAAATTTTGTACTGGAAGTGTGTTTTCATACCAAGTTTCAAAGAGAAACAAAACAACCCCAAAGGGCACAGCACATGTCACTGAGTGAAAGAAGCTACCTTTCATTACTTCTTTTATAGCTGAGTTACAAATATCACATGCTACATCTAGACTAGTAATTTTTTGTCATAATTGAAGTGAATTATTTCTAAAAAACTGTTGTTGCCAAAGTCTTCATCTTTACTAAGAATCTGTACAGGGTTTATTTCCAAATTCACCATTATCCAGGAGTGGGAGGGAGCAACAGATCAGAAAGCAGACATTTGAAAAAACCTAATTAATGTTCTGATTATGCTAGTGGAAGAAAGAAATCAAAATGATCCACGCATTCTGTGCATCAATTTTGCTTTCCAAGATAATTCTGACACCTTTGTGACACACACACCTGGCCCCAACATGCTCATAATTTAGAAAAACCACGTTTCCCAAAGTTGTGATGCTGCAGTGATGGAACATTTTTTCTTGTTTAGATTGTTTTTGAGAAAGGTAAAACAGTTTCTGAAGCTAAAAGTATAAAATAAATACATAGGAAATTATTAAGTTGCCTTTCTAGAAAGCCTTCCTGACAGGAAGATGAATGAGAGCAGCAAAGCAACAGAAGACTCTATACTCTGAAGATTTAAAACTATTTTCAGAACACTAGCATACAGAACAGGAAATACTACCTTCCCAAGAGAAAGATGGTCTAGAAAAATGTTATCAATATACCTGTAATTATCATATGTAGATTACAGAAAACAAGATTAAGCTATATATTTTATAATAATATGTAAGACAATTTTTCAAGTGATTTGTACAACATGTCAAATTACTCATTATAATAAGCATAAGAAGTCCAAGAATAATGTTCTCAAGCCTACAAAGTGACATTAAAGAAGATGTGTGTGCTTTCAGCACTAATCACAATAAAATGCAAATACACACATATTCTAAACATTTCATGTTTCATGATAAAGAAGCCATAAACTTTTTTTTTAATTTCCACACTCTAAACATAGTTCAAACACAAGAATCAGCAGTAAAACACCATTAAGACTATCATGATTATTTGATCAATAAAGAAACAAACCAAACAACAAGCTTCCCAAGAGGATTGTTGCCAAGTTTTCACTGAGAAAAGAACTTCCACTCTGCAGAAGGAATTGCTCTCTTGTTCACATGCACACGATACTTCTGTTTACTCTTCTCTTTCAGACTAAATGCACCAGAAAAGGACAGAATAGTCCATAAAATCAAAACTGTTATGTATAGAATGGTTATTGCATAGTTGCTAACATAATACTTAATCTATAAGCATATTTATTTCTCCTTCCAAAACTTCATTTACAATACAAAGTTCTCCTTTTCCTGGAAAAAATCAGTTTATAACTCTATCTAAATTTAAGTAGCTATCACACAGTAAAACCCTTTTATACCTCTCAATATGTTCATTATAGTGCACGTACTATAATAATTGACTGGATAGCTTGAATCTGTCATTTAACTTCTGTACACAGTTACTGAAACTACTCATTTTAGGGAGAATTATCACTCCAAGCTACTTACCCACCGAGTCAACATGATTTCCTACACTCTGAAATGCTAGCATGTTAGTGACATGATGAACCAATGAACAAAGGGAATGAGCAAAAGCATATTGTTACAGAGCTTCAGGACAACTGTCTCAGTGCACTGTAGGATGGCAGAAGCCTATCACAAATTACTCCTGAAACCTAGTCAACTTAATGAGCTACTAAAATCTGAGAGCTTATTTTCCTATCTTGCCCTATGTACATCTATCACCTCATATTAGGTAAGGCCTTGCGGCAGAATGTTATATTTAGTGGTACTTTTAGTTGATATTTTTAAATATAAATGTATTTTTGTCGGCTTTCTTTCCTACTTTAAAAGAATTAAAAGACGGATAGAAACAACAGACACACTGTGAAACAATATTGTTTGCATCAGACATTTCCAATTTAGCTTGGAGAAAGCTCCAGAAGCTAGTGAACTTCCTTTGTCCTAAATTATGTTCAAGTTTGACAAAGAGAAAAGCACTTGCAAAATTCTTTTTATGATTTTCAATTGTCACATTTGGGCAAAAACACTGAATAAACATTAGTGTTTAAGATGAGACACACAAATCATTATATCTCACCATACACTGAAGAACAAAGGGGCGGAAGAATAAAAAAGGGGGAAAAATGGCAGAATGAACACTCCTTAGAAAATCCTATCCTACCCCTGCAGCTCCCCATCCCCAAAGCACAAAACCCCAGGTACCTGTCTCACAGGACACTGCACAGAAACACTGCTCTCCCTCTCCCTTTCTATTCCAACTCAAGAGCAGACAAAAAGAAGTTGAAGATTCATGTTAAATTAATTCCTTTAACAAAGTCAAGAACCTCAATAAAATAACACATCTGTGAGCACAGTTGAATGAAAAAACAACCTCACCCCCTGCAGTGACATGCTTATTTAAAAATATTAGTACAGATTTGCATGTTGGGTGGACTTTGGCAGACTAGAGTTTTCTATATGTAGGTTAAATCTTTTGCTTTTAATACATATGGTAATAAACAAGAAAATCCAAAATTGAGTGTTGGCATTTTTATGATGTTTAGTGCATAAAAAGCCAGATCAAAGAAAAATATACATGTTATTTATATTTCCATTTCTATTTAGTTACATTTTATACAGGTCGTAGATGTCTTTCCCTTGAAGCTTCTCCAGCTTTCCTAGGAATAAAATTATTTGTGTCATGTAAACAATGTTAAGTTGTCCATTATACAGAGTGCAAATTAATTCTTCATCTCTGATCTCATAACATAAGGCTAGTCTACTATGAAAATATTTTACACTCTTACACCACCTAGTCTTCTGCAACTGAAAATGAGTATCATTACGTCATCTCCCATTCCTGTGAATGCCTTTCCCTGGATAATGAAATATATGAATGCATTAGCCAAAAATGAAACCTATATAGTCTATACAACACCTGTCTCAGACATGTTGCTAGCATGCAAAAACAAAAACTGATAAACAATCAAAGGAACAATTTAAAAAAAAAAAAAAAGGTTGAGGTAATCTGACATTTTGATAACAATTCAGTGTAAGTTTTTTTCAGTCTTGCCTTTGAACCTTTAAGAAAACATGAACAAAAATACAGGTGTCTTTCTAGTCCAGAAAGGAATGCAGATAAACTAGCAACTGTCACTCCCTGGAGAGTAAAAGAAGGCAAATAACCTAACAAATTGCAAATGAAGACTATTCATCTTATAAAGGGAGTGTTCTGAAAAACACAACGCCTCACAAATATATCCACTAAAAGGCGGAGCAAATATCAGATTCAAGTAAAAATAAAATCTAATTATTTAAACTTTTTAACACTTGGAATGACCAATACTGAAAGCCTAGTAAATAAGAGAGTTGGATGTCAGCCCTGACAGGAATGCTTCTTGGCACAGATAACCAAAAGTCAAACCACAGCCTCTCCCATCTAATTTTGTAACACCTATGGAGGCTTCCACCGGCGTGGGAAAGCACAGGTTCCACCCATCAACAGGTTGTTCATTCCTGCCTGCACAGTTCTGAAAGTGAGGAGTGTCTGTGTATGTCTTGGGGAAACCTGCTGCTTCTCACCTCCACTTCTGTCCTCCCGTGTAAGGCTGTCAGAGCTGCAGAAGCTACAGTATCCCACAGTCAGATCTGACACCAGTCCTCAGAGAGCTCCACAGGAGAAGCACAAGCTGAAGACAGAAGCAATTCAAAGAGGCATGAGAAAGTCTGTGTATGCACAGGCCTTGAACAGCTGTCAGCTATAACCACAGCATGTTTGGAAGTGAGACCTCCAGCTTTATTCCTGAGGACATGATCCTTGGCACTGAATTGAAAAATTTATGATCATTTTTCCAACCTCTGAATTGTAGAAAGCATATGTTAAATCAATTTTTGTTTTGATGCATCAGTTATGAAAGTACTTTAGAATATGAAAAACTGTTACATCGTTCACCAGCTATCCCTCTGCTAAAACAAAACTTACAGTATTTCTACTGTCACCACATATACTGCCATCTCCTTTCTCTGTTTTAGCTTCACCTTGCCCCACAGAACACATAATTGCACAGTAATTCATGCCACAGCCACTGCAATCATAAAGCCCTTCCCTGCTGTTTCAGAACTGTTAGGCAGTTCAGACATCCCTGCTGTTCTCAAGCAGACTTTTACTCTGAAGGACATTACCCTCAGTCCTGAGTGTCACAGAATGTCTCAGGAAGCCCTTCAGTGACTTTATGAAGCATTTGCACACAACCAAGTGTCTGTGCTGAAAAAACTAACTGAAAATAAATGGAGTTTTTAGTAAGTCAGCACAAAATCAAATATATATGACTAATGACAAATTAATGAAGGAGAAAACCCTGCTCTTGTGAGACAGCACCTGAAATACCGCACCCAGGTCTGCAGTCCTCAGCACAAGAAAGACGTGGACCTGTTAGGGCAGATCCAGAGGAAGGCCACAAAGATGACCTGAAGGCTGGAGCACTTCTCCTATAAAGACAGGCTGAGAGAGCTGGGGTTGTTCAGCATGGAGAAGGCTCCAGGGAGATCTCACTGCAGCCTTCCAGTACTTTAAGGGAGCTTACAAAAAGGAGGGAGAACAATTTTTTACATGGACAGACAGTGATAGGACAAGGGGAAATGTTTTTGAACTACAAGAGGAGGGGTTTAGATTAGGCGATAGGAAGAAGTTCTTTACTCAGAGGGTAGTGAGACAGTGGAACAGGTTGCCCAGAGAAGTTGTGGATGCCCAGTCCCTGAAGTATTCAAGGCCAAGTCAGATGGGGCCCTGAGCAACCTCATCTAGTGAAAGGTGTCCCTGCCCAGGGTGGCAGGACTGAAACTGGATCATCTTTCAGGTTCCTTCCAACCCAAGCCATTCTATGATACTATAAAAGCCTCTCTTCAGGAGTGCCAGTACCAAAGGCACATACAGCTGCAATTATGGATACCACAACAATCAGCCTAATTGGAAACAATCAGTTCCCGAAGTTGCCAACACTTTAAAATGAAAACCACTGGATTCCACGTGTACAGATGGAATGCCTCTCCATCCTCTAACTCAGCAGGACAGGGAGCCAAATCCACGGTTTTCTCTAAATAGGGAAAAAACTGAGTTTTCTCTGTGACAGTGCATCTACCGACAAACTTGACCATCACTAAGATCAATGCAGAAAATACAACACAGTACTGTGATGGATGACTACTAGCATAGTCCATCTACCCCCAAAAGTAGTCAACAGACTGTGCATCTGTGGGAGCAGTAGCTGTTGCTATTAAAATACACTGCCAGCAGCTGTCTCATCTCACATTCCTCAGCACACTACGAAGGGGTTTAAATATCAATTTAACATTATGGTAAGACAAGAGATTCCCCTTGCACCTCTAGCAACCATTTAAACAGATTCTCTCATGACAGACCATACGTGTTGGAACCCTGGGTTCAGATAATTTCAATCTTTCAGTGCTGACAGGCAATGAACTTCAAAAGCACGCTACATTTGACCTTAGGCTTCCTAGATTATGTAATAGCACTGAGATTGTTGCTGTGTAATTAAAGTTATGTCACTAGGTGGAATATGTAGAAATGTAGAAAATTTAGGTTTATGGGATATAATAATAGGCATGTAACAAAATGGAGGATTTTGGGTATGGGTTTTTACTTCTTTCTTCTTCACAAACCTAGGTGTTCTTTTATTGGGTCAAAAAACCCGCAGTGCAGGTCACAAATAGTTAGTTGTTGGGTTATAAGTAAAAACAACTTATTTGGCATTTTGTAATTGGGTGAATTGGGCTTTAAATGCCCTTGAAAATGAGAACTCAGAGCCATTTTCCACCCTGCTAACTAAGAAACACACTCCATGCAGCTGTACCATAGATAAGAGAATAATAAACACCAATTAGAAGAAAAGCCTGGCGTCTTCCGCATCTTACTCTGAGTAAAAGAACTTGTGTGCCCAGAAACAGAAAAAACAAGAGAGAGACAAAAAATCAATACATATGTATCTGAAATACTGCTGTAAAGTTGCTCTAGAAAGAGATGCAAACATTAAAAAATTCAACCTGAGAATGATAGTATAAATTTTTCAAAATAAAAGACCACATGGAAGCAAATCTGAACCAAATCAGCTTAAAAGTGGAATGAGGAGTTTTGCTGCCTCAGACACCAGAATCAACCCTGTTCACTCCCAGTCAGTGAATCTTACCAATATTTATTGGGAAACCTTCAAAACTTGAAAATTTCTAGAAGAACTGAACAAGTTTCTTTAGACTTAGACAACACTGTATGAGCAACTTGCTGGGAAAAAGTATCAAAACTGGATTTCCTAGAAGAATTCAAATGTGTTCAGTTTCCTCTTACTTGCTCTGAATAACATGCAGGGCACACAGTGATCATCATCACAAGCTGCAATGGTAACTCCTTGCATACAAGAGCTCAAGCCACTAGACTTTACTTTCTCCTCCAATTCTCTTCCTTTGTACATGGGCCTGAGGCAAATCACTCAGCTCAGTTTCTCCCTTAATACAAGGGCCACAGACTTTTGGAGAGCTCTGATTATTATTAAGGGAGAAACTCAACATTGTTCAGTTGACTGTCTGGCCGTTTACCTGTCCCAAAAACTCTCAGAATCCCTATGCCCCACACTCTTAGACTTACAGACTACACACTTAGATTTACAGCCCGCATCACAAACTCCTTTTTGGCAAAACACTTCTAAACCCAGGGCCTACAAGTAATGAATTCTCATCTTACCTTCATTTCTATATTTTGGCATTGTGCAGAAGAGATAAGACACAATCAAGGCCCCCTAAATGAAAAAAAATAAATACATGAAGTGTTTCAGAACACCAGTGGGAGAATTTCATTCAATGTATGGCTATTATTAGATTGCTATTTTGCTTAGCAGATCAGAGGGTATAATCAGCAGATGATGCAGCCATGATTTGCGAAGCACAGCCTTATTAAAGACTAATGAGATAAATGAGTTAAAATTTACATTTTGCTCCACTGATAAGGTTCATTGGCACACTTAACTCCAACACCATGGTTTGAATATTAAACCCACTTATTAATGTCTAGTAAAGCTAATTATAATGCTGAGCAGCATTAAACTATAATAACCAAGCAGGATGTTAGAATCACATCCTTTAGTATTACTGTAGCTCTGAAGTTAAGTCTTCTGCACCTGGAAATAAACACCTGTTGAGCTCATGCTGTGAGAGAGCATGAGCCTTCTGTGCCTTTTTCCTGATCCTTCTGAGAACCCAAAGCCATGTTCTAGCAGTGCAACAGGCAGGTAAACATCGCGTATTACTATGATTTCAACAGTGTCTCTCTTACTGCAGTAACAATAAGGGTTACCTGACAAATATTTTTGTATCTACAATATAATAAATTACACTTGACATATACTTTCTAATCCTTAACAGAAAAAGAAAGCACTGAGATACTAACAAAATTAACAACAAAACCCTGGAAACCATAGCTGTTGGGTCTTTATCACCTTTTTCACCATCTTCTGTCAAAACTACAACTATAACGATAAAAGCACCTCCATTTACTGAAAAGGATACTGGAAATACACTTTAGACCTTAAACTAGCCTATATATTTTTATGCCACATCTATGTAAGCACTTAAACAGACAATAATCATTTTTAAGGATAATGTAAGAGGACAAGGGCCATAATATTCTTTCCATTTTAACCTCCGCAATGTATTTGTCCTGTGACAGCAATGACAAGGCGGCGAGATGGGATAATTAAGTGACAGCTATCCATGGATCAACAGTACCCAGTGTGAGGACTGACATGTGCCAGTCCAAAAACAACTTACAGTCAGCACAAGCTTGAGAAACACAGTTCCTCTGGGATCTCCCCATCCCAACACGAGAGTGGTGCCAGCTCTCCCTCCTCTAGGAGAGTCATATACAGGACTGCACAACTGCCATCATTACCTTTTCAAAGCAGAATATAAAGAATGACAACACAAAGCATAAAAACACTATAGATAAAATCTCCACTTTTTATTTGTAAGGTAATACTCAAAAGCAGACATTCATTACACACACAAAAAAGGCACTGCAGAACAATTAGATTTTTTTCTTCTGTGGGGAAAAGTGAAAAGGCACTTGGACTGTGACAGTAAAAGAAACTAGCAGAGCAAATCATGTGTGAAACATTAAATGCAACTGCTTTTTTGAACACACTTTTGTTCCTTTCAATTTATCACCCGATTTAAACATTCAGCTTGTAACACAATCCATTCCACTTTCTTCAGCCCAGCTTTAAAATACAGGCATGCCGTATTTCAGCAGTAGAAGCAAAGAAATGCTGTGGAGGGCAGAAAGAGAAGACTTGGTATACAGCTTTCTGTGGAGCATTCCACTGCATCCCTGCTTGTAGGAAGCCATGGCATCACTGCCTGGCATCCCCAAGCCTGTGCTGCAGCTGGGCGAAAAAAAAAGAAAGCAGTCTACTTCAGTGGTAGATTCAAGTACCACAAGCTCACCAAGCCAGCTGAGCCTCCACAAGACCCCTTTGGTATGAGTTATGCCAGGGGAACACACACCCTATTCCCTCCCTCCCGCTCTACCATTTCTGTGGCACGCAGCAGTTCCATCAGGCAAACCTAGAAAAGAGTATTTGTTGAGAGCTTGAAGTATCCCTCACAGAAATCTGTCTTGAAAATGGATACTTGTGACTTTGGAACAGCAGAAGCATCAAGTCTCTTTCCCTAAGGGAAAACCCTGCCAGCCTGATTCCACAGGAGCAAGTCTCTCTACACAGGTTCTTCCCACAGAGTAGAAAGTGCCTCTGCAGCCTTTTTCCTGCAATACATTGTGCTGGATGAGGCTTTTCCCAAGCCATTTTATGAGTATGATTTGTTTACTAAAAGCATAAGTAGAGAAGCTTCTCCAATTACTATTTTAACTATGCTAATACTTGGAAGGCATTCTGAATCTGAATGTTTCAATACTTCTCTGCATCTATAATCAACAGACACACCTAAAGCATACTATATTTTTAAAGAAGAGACAGCCAACAGCACAGTATTCCCACAGGCAGGCTTGTCAGGAAAAGATGTCGTAAATAATTAATTTTCCTAGGTTAACTTGAGTTCCAGACTAGCATCTTTGAGCATCAGTGCCATGGAAAGGCAACAACTCTAGTTTGTATTCTTGTCCAGTAAGGAGCTTTGCCTTACATGCAAGCACCAGCAGCAAAAGTTTTATCATCTCAGAGAGAGAAAAAGTAAAGAACATTTATGCAAGTCCAGCAAAATCTCTTCTGTGAAATTCAAAGAAACCAGAAGTCTTTGCTTGGCTACCACTGTTTTTTGAATTATTTCCTTCTTTGACAGATAATGGGCCAAACACAGATAGATGCTGAGCACTGATGTCAGACTGCAGCACACAGAAACCTCCCGTATAATCTACCCTACAAATAATTAAAGACATCGTTCACTGCCTACCATGCTTTCTTTTTCTGCATTACAGATGTTTGGCAGGAAGGGTGGGGACAATTCTAAATACAAGGAAAGGGCAGAACATTCCAGACAAATCATCCTTTTAAAATTGATCTTAAGCTTAGCAGTTTAACACATCAAGGTTTCAAAAAGTACATAAAATGCTACAAATACTACTGGAGTATATTCAGTATTCATGGCTTGAAGTGACCGAACTTTTATATACACTATCAACTGTGATCTAATTCTTTTCCTGCTTCTATTTGTTGCCTCAAAGGTGCTAGCAGATCATAACAAAGAATAGTTCATACAATCATGAATAAGTTGGCAATAAAGAGATTTTGCAGAAGGTAGTTCATTTTCCCTGGAAATGGTTCATAAAAATGGAATTAAAAAAAACCCTAAAAAACTATTTAAGAAACAAACTTCATTAATATATTGTTTATGCATTAATTTTCTGACAAATTAGGTGTTTCTTAAGTAATTCTATACCTGCTGGTACCCATAGAGGGGATGGAAAAGCCCCTTAGGCTTAGCTTCCTCTTCAAGTCAGGGAACTCAGTCTAACACTCCGGAAATTTTTCTTCCAAGTTTGGTTTTATTTCTTGTGCACCTAAACTGCCTTGACTGTGTTCAGGAGCAAAGTTGATGGCCCTCAAGATCCTATTTCCTATCATTTCAGTCAGCTGAATTTTTAGAGGATCAGAATACAGTTATCTATTTCTTTATAATGGAGCTCCAATAAAACCATGATAAAAAAATGTGAGAAATGTTCTGCTCTGTTCATTACAATCAATAGAATATGTAGCTCAGTCACAAAGCAGAAGGAATTATGAAAAAGAAAGTAATCTTTAAACTATTAATATTGCTAGAACAACTTTTCTTTCAGATACGCAGACTCCCACCTCCCAGACACAGCTAATAATGTCAGAAGCCCTGAGATTCATACGGTCAGAATGACTAATATTTACATTAAGCAAATGTATTGCCATAGTAACATAGACACCACAGAGCTATCTACCTGCCACAGCTCTCTAAATTATTTAACATGCCAATACTACAGTGACACTGTGTAAATGATCACATTCATTAAGAGCAGAGTATGTGCTGAAAAACTGAATGTTAGACAGCCATATTTATTGCTAGGAAAAAAAAAAAAAAACAGCACCAGTATTCAGGAAAAAAAAAAAACCAAAAAACAAAGAGGTATAGAGGAAGGTTCCAGACTGTAGCAGAACAACACACCTTGAAAATCTTCATCTAAAAAACACGTTCACATCTGCATCCCTGTGCAAAGCAGCACAAACAATAATCTCACTTGTGGGACATAAGGCAGACCAGAACAAACTGAGATTTGAGTTACTTCCCAAACTACATTTTTGGGATAGTCATTAAATTTGTTTAATTTACATCTTATATTGCCAAAATATTATTCTGCATTGTGGGGCTGCAAGAGCTAGTGCACAGAAAATAGAAATAACTATGACACACCCTCAGAACATGTTTGTTCTTCAACAGTTGACAGATTTATAGTGAGGAGAGAGGTGCAATACTTTGGACGATGGTCTGCCACTTCCTCCAAGCAGTAGATGATGGCAGGGATCTGAGTGGTTTGTGTAAGCCACTATCCTCATCCTGAGTTAAAGCCTTTGGAAACCTCAAGCACTTCCTGCACTATGGATATGTATGCATATCCTCATCACATGCAGTGGCAGAATCAATGACAGGTGGAGAAAACAAAGGGACAGTTCAGGTCAACTCTTGCAACCAGATGGATTTCTTCATCATTTTTATCAGCTATATCCCCTTCTTTTGTTGGACACAAATCATGTTTTTTTCACATTTCTCTTTGAATTCAAAAAAAAACCACCTAAGAAGCACAGCACAAAGATCCAGGCACAAAATTAATCCAGCCCAGCTCTAATCAACTCCTGTCCTCTCTAATTTTTTTAGTGCTTCATAGGCTCAATTTTCAGTATGTCAATGCAAGAGAAAGCTTTAAATAATTTCTTCTACTACATTTTTATGAAAATAAGTCTGGCATACACCCATCTCTTACTATTCATTTGCACTGAAATGCCACAAAGTCCTACTTAAATACATTTTCACGGCACTAGCAACAATCAAATCCAATCACAAACCAACAGATTACTGTAACAGAGACTCATGTAGAATTTGATCTTCAGAGACAGAATTTTCAAAATAACGAAGTGTTTGGAACATGCTGTTCTCCAGAGAGAATACTGCTTAAATAACAAGAGTCTGCTTTTCTTAAGCAAGTTACTTTAATTAAGAATTGTTCAAGAACTGCCTTGATCCTCCACAGAATGTCTGGAAAGTATACAGAATGGCCATTGCCATTCTTGCTTTGAAAGCAGTTTTAGAAAGCAGCCTCATGGAACCCAATAGCCAGACCAGTGAGAACACCTCAAATACTGGTGCTGGAGGGCACAGGTGTGGTGAAGAACACCAAAAGGTTTACTGCTGACAGTGGTCAGGTCACCTCCCTAAAGTATTTAGGGTGTGAACCTCTTTTGGAGCCTTCACTCAGTATCCCACTTGAGACAGTGAGTTTAACAGAACGTCTGCCGGTTTTAGAGAAATGTCTGTGAAAGATGAATACTGCTCTTAGGACTGTCAAAATATAAAGGATCATATGAGAAGCAACTGCCTAGTGGACTAATTAGCAGTAAGGAACAGAATTATGCAAAGCCTCCAGATTCCAGGCAGAGCTATCAATTACATTTACATGTTACAAATCACCTTGCTGATGAAGTGCAAGCTGGAAATAGGAAGTCACCTTCAAGTATTCTGCACCTTAAGGCACATTTGTAATGGAGCCAGGGGGATATCTGCTTAGTTGTTGGAATTATTTAAAATGTGCACTAATACTTTAAATGATTCTATGACAATTGAGCACCCAGCTAAAGTGGCTGAGATAAGCCTTGACAATTCTAGATAAGAAACACTAAGCAATTAATAGAGGTATCCAAACACTAACCTTTAAATCCACTTAGGTTGAATTTTCTCTTGCAACTTGTATCTTTCAAGCTTATAACTGAGAGCACTAGGAAGGTCAGTCCTGCTACATAAACCATAATTAATTCTAAACACAAACCCTGTGTTTTGTTTTCAAGCCAACAGTGAGCAGATGAACCCAAAAAGCAACAGCAGCCCACAGTGGCTGAATTTCATTAGGTCTGGCTCAGCATTCCTACCACTGAATCCAAACTGTTTTCTACAGAACAATTCAAGTAGCAGCAACACAAAGCACTCATCTCCACAGGAGTCCTTCACAGATCAGATGTGGTACCACTCACAAACCAAGTCTACGTTTCTGCATGTCGCTACATTATGTCTCCTTACCAATGCGGCAGTACAAAAAGCAGAAAAGGCCCTGGCTCTGTGTAAGTCCTGCTCAGCAATAACAAAAACATCTCTATTATCATCAGTGTGTTCTGCACAAATCCAAAACACAGCCTCATACTCATCACTGTGAAGAAAACTAACTCTACCTGAGCCCAAAACCAGCACAGTACAAAAATCCTAGATCTGCAGAGCACTTTGTCAAAGAACCAAATAACTTCATTTAAATCAGAGTTAAGAGCTGATACAGAGGTTTCGTGTGTTTTCAAAGTATTGCAGTATTTGGGTATATACAACTTGCAAGAACATCCTATGTGTTCAAATGACTCATCAAAATCCACAGGAAACAACCACAGCAAAGACTCTCTAGCTATAGCTGGGGACTGAGACCTGCTTTTATTTTCACTAGAAGCCCAAAAAAACTACTTCCACATTCTCCTCTCCTTCTCAGCCAGGATGCGAGTAGAAACCTTCGCCAGGGTTAGCTCAGCCAGTGGCCCCTCTCACCCTGGCAACTACTTTTATACATAGCAGGGAGACTGAAGAGGTAGAGCAAAGCTTAGTATTACTGCCTCAAGCTCAGGACTTTAAAAGGAATACAGTCTTTCCCACTTTGCATACCACAACAACTCAAACAACTCCCTAGTGCAGTGAACTGTGTCTTTTCCCCTTTCCTCCTGCCTCCACAATAAAGAAGCATCATTGTCACATCCTCTGACAGAAACTTCCCATCCAGACTCAGCAAACAGGATTAATGAAGAAAACAAAACCAACTTTTTTTTTTTAACAGGCAAAAAGTGATGGGAAGAAGTAAAGAAAAACAAAAATGGAAACCAAAGGATAGACTTATATGATTTACAGTGCTTAAAACACTAATCAGCCTCTTCTGTACTGTACCTGAGTGTTAAAACCCCTACCCCCACCCTGCACACACACAAAAATACACATCCAAGCCAATACACGTTGCTGTCAGGAGTTGAGTTGCTGCATACTTAATACATAGGCAGATTTACTGAACATGAATTTCTAAATTCCTGTTCAAATCCTGTAAGTGCCAAACCTAAAGTATATCAAGTCCTCAATATCCACAACTTGAACATAAAAACTAGAGTTTGAGATGCAAACATCTTTCTATTAAAAAAAAATTGAACAATTACATATGCATTAAATAAACCTTATGCCATAAATGTCCTTGGTTCCTTATATGCCGAAACATTAAAAAAAAATCAAAATAAAACAAATCCCCCATAGAATAAAAAGCAAATAAACAAACAAAACCCCCAGACACAGGACCAGCTTACTATACATTATTAAAATGCCAAGCACAGTAGGTTGTTAATTTTTCACTTGAAGTAACTGCATAACTTGGTTGGGGAATTATTCAGTTCTAAAAACTCTGTAGCCATTTCATTTCACCTTTCATTTTCTACCATCCACAAGTCAAAATCACATATGCAGTGTAATGAAAAGTGCATAAGTCCTTGAATACCAGATACAGATGGGATGAGCTGTGAGTGATTCTCACCAAAGCTAATAAGCAAGAAACCAAAATAAAAATTGAAATATACAGAGATACCAGTATAAGCATCATAAGTCAGTGGTATTTTTATCAAAATGAAAAAATAATTTCTTCTTTCTATAAACCCAAGATACACTTTCAATCTTTTTGTCATCTATCCATGCTATGCATCACAAAGATAAATGGTGATAAGTGAATGGAAATAGAATGGTGATAGACGAATGGAACAGAATGGTGATAGATGAAAAATGGTGATACTTAGGAGTACAAGCAGCTTAAAGAGTACTTTGAGTACGAACACAAGTGTATGAGCAAGAAAATAATTACCTATATTCCACAGACAAACACAGCACATCCCCGGGGATAGATTCCTTTTCTGTGAACACCCTCATGCTAATAACTGTGCAGGAGCCAGGAAAGGATGCAGAGTCAACTTGTGGCAACTAAAATATTTAACCACAAGAGATGTGCATTTACCTAACCACTGCTCTCCTGACTCACACATAAGAGGCCTTTAAAAACTTCTTAACACTTAAGCAGTCTAGGAGATGGAAAATGTACACACACTGATCTCTTTTCAAAAGGATGTGATTGGAAGATCACAGATTGGGCTACTCCACCTGGGTGGCAATTTGGAGGCTCAGAGGCTGTCACCTGGTCACTTGCACAAGTAAGACCCTCTCTTTGCATTCTCTGCTCAGGCTGTGAGCATGCTGAGGGGAGGGAACATGGTGGCATCTTCTCACTCCTGAAAAAAAAAGTGGGAATCCCACTTGCAGGGATCAGTTGTTCCAACCACTCCCCTGTGGATAATTTAAAGACAATTATTCTACATCATGAGATGCTTACTGCTTTTGTATGCTACTACAGAGCACTTTGTTAAGAGGCTCAACTAAGATGATATACCATACAGGTTTAAAATGTAAGATGTAAAAAAATATCACCCAACACAAATTCTCTAACTTGATAGGAGAAGGGGAATGGGATCTATGTCCCCCAAAATATCCAGCACCAGGCTTGTCTCAATTAGATTCAAAGCCCATATTGTTTCAGAACATTGAAGAACTTCTGTGGAAGCTAATAGTGACGTGGTAAATGAAACATGCAGACAGAGCACATTGTCTTACTATTAATAACATGCTAGGCAATACAAAAAAAAGAACACATCCTTTTAAAAACTGCACCTACATGACCTCGCCACTTTGCATTTTAGAAGACACAGATATAAGATACACTGCCCTATACCAGTTCAGATGCTTTTCTGGAGTACATATCTGTAAGATAATCATGCAAACACTAAAAACATTTCCATAATAATAGGAAAAACCAAAGCATTCATAAAAGAGAATAAGTAACTCTCCTCCAGATTTGTTGGTTTTGGTTTGGTTTTGCTTTTTGTTTGTTTGAGGTGGTTTTTTACTGTTTGGTTGAGGGTTTTTTTTGTTTTGTTCCCCCCTCCACACTCATGATGTGTTTCAGGAAAAGCCACAAGTTCTGAACAGGGTCACTCATGATACTGATTCAGCTGCTGCGTTGCCTTTTGAAAGTGCCAGACCAGTTTTACCTCATTTCTTTTAAGAAAGCAATGCAATGGGACAATAACTTCATCTCCCAAATTAACTACTGTTGGATACCCAGCTCTAAGCAATTGGCTTACTCTGTGCAAGCACTTTATTCCTACCTTCCTACTAGTTTGTATTTCTCAAAATGCAGCATATTACTCACTTTGACTGTAGTTGCTTCCCACATGTTCATTCATCTTAGTTTGTCTCACCGGATTTCTTCAACTACATCTCATTAAATAGCCTGAATTTTTCTTTCCAGTTGCATACTAGGCTGACTTTCAGTGAAATGAAGGTAGATTTACACCAATGAAAGGAAAACAGAATGCAGTTGCATAGTCTTAAACTTTAAGAGGCAACAAAGCTTTCTAGGCTATGAATTTTAATACCCAAAGATTAGCAATTCATCTTAGTTTCAGTTGTATCCTTCTAGGACAAAACAGTTACCTAGAGAATCCCTGATAGGTTTTTTACTAAAAGCATTGCTCCAAAAGATGCGGTGAAGGAGCAGAACAGTTCATGGCTCCCACAGGAACGAGGTCCTATCCCATGTCCCATATCCCTGGCACACTTACACAGTACTCACTGCTCAGTTCACAAGCAAGTCAGTTCAGCAGCAGCTCCAGCAAAACAGAAGGGAGCAAGCGCACGTCACTGCAAACTGGGAACAGAGCCTGGGGAGGCTGTGCAGTGTCCACCCTGAACAGAGACTCCATCAGCTCTGCTGCTTCTAGAATTATTCCCTGGTTTTTATTACCATAACTGCATATTTAGAGTCAACAAGCCAGATTGTGAAGATTTAGAGACAGTGATTAATGCCATGTTAGTTCTTCTGCAATAATGTTAGAATAATTCAAACTTACTAGCAGGAAACATGTTCAAAATATCACCAGAAACACCAGATTCCAGGTCTCATCTAAATCTGAACTGACTAATGCAAGAGCAATATTATCTGCCCTAGCAGCCACTGCACCTCTGGTAAGGGACACAAACTGATAAAGCAGATGTAAAGAAACATTATATGAAACACTTGCAGAACTGGACAAAAATTCATTAGGTATACTGAATATGACCACTAGGGAAAACGTTTCCAGAGATTAATCTCTGTTTGCAAATAAATTAATAAAAATTTTTCTAGAGTAAACTTTTCACATCCTTTCCTCTGGCATTGAAAGTGATCCAGTTTCTCAAAGATTGCTCCCCTGCTTTATTTTCCCAAAATTAAACCTTCAACTCTGCATTTAGCCAATTCCAAGCTAAACATGACCATTGGGGGCCAGCAGATCTTCTTGCATCTCACACAGCTAAAAGTAGGACCATGCCTCTCCCTACCTGTCCAAAAAAAAAAAATAACCATGGTGATAGCAACTTCTCATCTATTCTATCCCACCCTCAAAGATTCTTGGCACGGAGGGAACCGATTCCAAAATGCATCTACTATGGCACCCATAAATAGACTAGTTCCCACCTTAAAATGCACTTTGGTGTAGAGGTGACACAGTTTTGAAAAGGAAAACAGACTGATAATGTTGCAGCCTTAAAATAAGAAGAGGAACAGGATGTTACTCTAAGGCATAATACTTTTCTGACTTGTTCCTGGGATGATGCCTACCATTACTTCCTTAATCCCAGCAAAATAAAGTTTCTGTCTTGCCATTCATAAATAGCAAAAAGTTATGCTGAAGTTTCTAAGCTGTTTTCAGAAGATAAATACTTCAATTACTTCGGCTTTTGAAAGATTTTCCCTGTGTCATGACTTTCATTAGGACTTGGAACTGAAAGATTTCCTTGGTTATCAAGTCCCCCTCATCTGTTATCATAATTTATAATCCTTCATAAATTGATGAGGCTCCATCTTTTTAATGTTCTCTTGCATTCACTGAAGATACTATGACATTTCCAAAGCAGTGAACTATTAGTCCACACACTTTTTGCCCAGTATCATATTGTAGCCTACTTACTCACTAGAATCACCCATAGAATGACATTATAGTCGGAGTATTTTACAAGTCTGTTTTTTAAGTTAGAAGATAAGTAATTAGATCTTTAATGACTGTACTACAACTTAAATGTTAGAGTTACTGAATTTACTGTAAAAACTTCATTACCAAAGCCTCTTCAAAAGATTCATTTTTTCAGTTGCAACTGGTTGCTCAAGGGTGTACCTGAACAATTATATCATGAGGCTGAAACGAAGGTCCCTCTCTCCAGTATATCCTACAACAGTAATACTCAGCTCCTGGTGTGTAGAAAGTATATTTTGCATAGGTCACTTGATAATCCACAACATTTTAGAGATCACCAATGCAATTTCAACACAAAGAGAACAAACTCTCAACTCAAGCAAAGCTCATTAGGATGCAAAAACAATCAGCAAAACTGATTAAATATCAACATCCTGAGATAGAATTGTGGGGTAGGGGTTTTTTTAAATGATGTTGTTACATGTCTTGTCAGTATAACTGGCTAGCTATTAAGTGTGAACAACTACAAAGTGGAAAAAAACGCTGTTGAACTAAATCAATATTAAGTGGTACTTACACCAAGTTAGTTTCTAGTACCCCTTTTTATATCTGAAGGATCCCAAACTGCTTCAGAAAGCTCTCAGATTTCAATAGATACAATGATTAAACTGACTAACACCAACAGCTCTTCATTGAAACAAAATATTGATAAAGTTGGTAAAGTAAATCCCAGAGTAGTGCCAATCAAGTCAAGTGTTACAGGAATTTTATCTGGAAGAACACTGACTTTCGGTCAAATAATTTCAATATCATTTCTGGTTTGCCTTCTGTGGCAGGGTAGTCACCCAAGATTTCCCTGTAGCAAAAGATTCAAGCAAAGACATTCACATATTGTCACACACTGACTCTGTGCCACACCTAGAACACAGTGAGAGATATTCCCTTCCTCTTGAATATTATGTTCCAACTAGGAGAGAGGCAAAAATCCCATGTGTTTCATAAAGCAGTTTCTGTGCAAGCTTCAAAAAAAAAATCTTCAAATGAGACTAGTAGTTAGCTACACACCTTTGCAATACATGGAAACAGCCTACAACAGAACAGCTTGTGTATAAAATGCACTGTAGCACTTTACTGGAAGAAAGGGGAAGCTTTCAAAGTGAATGGACATAAAAAGAATACTACAATAAATCATATTGCAAACTACATGCTAGTTTCAGTAAGCAATGCCCTTCAGGAATGCATTATATTTAAATAATCACTTCCACCTTTTGTTGGTTAAGATAAGCTACAGTTTATTTTAGTTAATAGAGCCACAAAGTAGGATGAAACAAGTATTCTGCTTAGATTGCATTTTGCAAACTTGAGCATGCATGTGGCAATAGAATCAATTACTTTACTCCCAGATCATTTCTTCACTTTAAACCTCAAGCACTGCCAGAAAATCTCATTAATCTAATCTGGGTAGCAAAGAGGTTTATCCAAAATTCCTTTTCAATAATGTTATACTTACAGTGTACAAATCCTTGTTTTAAAAGACTTACAACAGAAATATTCAATGTGCATTTCAGAACATTGAACTTTATATGAAACAAAGGCCACAAACACTGCTTTAAAAAGCTCAACAGTACACTTGCAGTAGGTGTAATTAATTTTTCACTAATCCAGTTCTATTTGTAGCAAACCAGAGTTTTAAAAAATTCCCATGAATCCAGAAAGTTGAATGACAATATACGTTCATAGCTCTGAAATATACAATACACAGAGTCCTTAAAAAAATTAAAATTAGTATGTGATACACAATTTAGACACCCAGAACTTGGATCTTGCATTCTCCTTCCTCTGGATAGCTCTTCTTCCCATCTCTGTTCCTGCACAACTGATAATTTGTGACAAATTATGGAACTCATTGTTACAGGCTGTAAGAGTTACCAAAAGCACTGATGATTTTTAAAACAATTTTAAAAGAAAAAGACAAAACCCACTGAATTTATAGAATAGAAAGACTACTAAATAAGACCATGGACTGCACGTGGCCAGGGACACTACTGTATGCTTGGACTATGCACATATTCTCCTGCCCCCTTCCCTCCCGTCAACTCCTACTGTGAGGACAGCTCAACTTCAAAACCCTCAGTGATCCGCACTGCTCCATATGCAACAAACACATCAAATATCGCCATTGCTTGTCTGATGAACAAGAAGTTTGTCTCACAACAGCTACAGAGAGGTTTTTATGATATGTTTCTATTCAACCCAACAGATTCTAGCACTGCAAAACCAAAATCAAAATCTAATGAATATTTAACCTTCCAATTCAATCCGTTCTTGCAGGCCTATATATTAACAATGTATCTTACTCTTCTTCTCTTTCATTTATTCTAAGTTTATATTTTGAAATAGTAATGCACACTCTAAAACCATTTAACTAATCGATGCTAGCTTTACCTGAAAACCCTCTTTGTTTTACAAAATATCAGGATCTAAAGAACAATGATGCACAGGAAAATATGTTTCAACTGAGAATTTGATCCTTCGAGATTTTGTTCTGCAATCTTATTTGGTATGAATCTGACTTTTTCCTTCTAAGATAGCTGTCACCACAGTGGTGGGCTTTTCCTCCAAATTAAATGTAAAACTGCTATGTTGATAATAATTACTTTTATTATGAAAAACATAATCAATTTTTTCCTGGTTTGCTTTTTGTGGTTTCTTTATGTCTATCATAAAATCTCTGAATTTCTAACATCACATTAACCAAATATCCTTTATTCAGAATGGTTACAAATTCCCTTAGGTTTTATAGGGCTTGCTACCAAGGACAATTTACACTATTTATGACTATGGTGATTTAGTACTACGGTGTAGGCAATTTTGAAACAATACCTACTTACCGTGTTTATTTCCATGAGACCAAAGTTAAGAAAAACAGTTGTCACTATGATCAGAAAACCAGTCATTCTTTTCTATCTCCTCATGCCAGTGGCCTCTATCCAGCATTACACACTGCTAACTTCCCTGCACTGTGCTTAGTTCTTCAGGGCAAAATATGCACTTACCTAAGCAAACTCAAGAAAAAAGCAATGACAAGTAAATCAAGATGGTTGGACAAAACATTCTTTATGACATACCCTGAAACTTTACAATGAATAGCTCACATTGTGTGATACATACATGAGTTTTTTCCTTGTTTATCTTGAGCTGAAAAGAAAAAATGTCTTATGCATTATGAAAGCCATGTATACATCTTTATATTTTGTGAACTGACAGGTGGATGTGTCCTTTACAGACCTCTCCCTCAGCATCACAGGGAGAGAAAATTTGTATGCTAGTGTATAGTGATGAAAGATTAGAAATCAGAACCATTTGAATTATTTATAGAACATCACTGGTTTCTCAAGAAGGCCATGCAAAGTAGCCTGCAACTGGCCCAAGGAATCCTATGAAAGAGTAAAATAATGTAATAGCTATTTTCTATTAACATTTTGTGAAACTCAAGGCAGTTTAAAAATTACCTACATCAGTAAAATGGGATCTTCCTCTATAATATTCATTTCAGATAACTGTCAGTAACCAAGCTTTTACTGGCTTGCTCCTAAGATCAAAGTCACTGCTGAATGAAAAAGAGATTTTCCTCCTCACAAGTCTGAGTCTTCACCATTTTTATAATTTTTTTAATGAGAACAAACTCAAAACTCTACAAACTGACACCAGGAAAAAAAAAAAACCAACAAAAAAAACCACAAACAAACAAAAAACCCCTGACACCACAACTCAGGAAGAATACAGCTGAAAGGAAGCATGATCCTAAGATACTGAACATAAACTAATGGAATTTTTTCACTTTGTGTCTTTTGTCATTCTGAAATTCCAACCCGAATGTATTAAAGTCTTACTCAGAAAAGTTTAACTGAAAACAAAAATTTATGGGAACATATTTGTTCCCGATGCATTAATATTTTCTAACAAAAAACACTAAGGATTTAATAACAGTTGGGACTAGACTTGGTAATCAGAGAGACTTAACAATCCTAGACTAGATACTAAAGCTTTTATGTTAAGGAATTAAGGTTTTTGCTAAACAAATGGGAATTCAAACACACTAGTAAAATTGAGGAGTTACACGAACATGGAATAGGAAGAAATGAGAACTAGAGGAACACTTCATACGATTGTGCTGGTTCATGTCACGTCCTGCCATCGGTGACTGTATTGCCTTTCCATTAGCATAACGAAAGTCAGGGAAAGAAGAAACAGCCAACTGAAAGCTTTACACTGCTAGAAATAAAGTGACAGAGTAAGACCAGACTCTAGTTTAAATTACCAATTGTTCTTTTGTTTTCTCTTTGGAGAAAGTAATGGAGTTATCTTTATTGTGCAAGATATTAAATTCTAATTCTACAAACCATCTGAAGAACTCCTACCTACAGCAACTGATTGACAAATAGTCACTTTGGCAACCAAAGCTGCTTCCATACAGCCACAGAATCATGGATTAGCTGTGGGGTCAGTACAGGTAAAAGCTTATACTCAATAAATTTTGGATAAGGTGCCATTAGTCTTGGGAATATGCCACTCTTCTAGACCCTGCTAGCTGAGCTTTTAGACAAGGCTCGATATTCAGAAACGTTTGAATGATCTGGATTTAATAAAACAGGTTTGCAACACTGTCTGAGTTGCCAATTGATTCATTCTGATAGTGGAAACAATAATATACTGAATATTTAACTTGTCAAGCATCAGCCTATGTACAGCCCCTCACTTTCCTAAAGATACTTTGATATACTTCGGGAACTTGTACAAGTTATTACATAGAAACCAGATGCCTCTCTAATCCTTACAGAGCAGTGCAGGTTTGTATGAGAAGAATAATATCCTTGGTTCCCACTTGACAAAACAGTCTCCCATCAGCACCAAGAATTGCAACAGACTGCTGAAAGATGGTGTTCATTTTCATAGTTTGGTGGTTCAAAAATAACAAACAAAGCACAAGAGTTTACCAGAGAGTTAATATTTAATTATAGTCTACCAGCTATTTATATTTTTTCTGATCAATTTGAAAGAACACCTGGGTATATAAAAACCAGGAACTAGTGGTTATTATGAAGTATCATTTCATATTTCTTCCCCTTTCTAATGTTGTTTGATTGGAATAAATAACCTGATACAACAAATGCAACTTGGGAAACCAAACACACTGTCAGGTTTCCTGTGATTTCAAGCCTGTCTGTACTAATCCCAGTCTCATTTCACACCCACACATCAGGCTCCCTCCCTAGCTAGCTTGGGCTTCTCTTCTGTACACAACTTCCTTATGACAGTCTTGCAATTAACACCCACACCTCCTCCCCAAATGATGCCAACTCTTCTATGAAACATTCAGGCTATGAAAACCACACCCCCCTTTCATGCTCTTTCATCAGCCCCTTTTGCAAACTGAGAATAAGCATCTCTTGGGGAGGTGACTCATAAGTGTTCATCCCTTTTCGCGTTGTAAAACATCTTATCGAATAAAACAAAGCACATGTACAACATTGCATCAAGAACCAAATGATATTCATGCTTGTAGATCAGGTTGGGGAAAAGACTTACCCGCATTTTCATCTGTCAGCTAACTAGTTTCAGTGCAGAGTAAGATGATGGAAGATGATCCAATGACAAGCCAAAGTCTAGGATCTCTACCCCTTATTCAGCTTTTGTTGTAAAAGGTTTTCTAAAGTTCCTGTGCTCAAGTTTTAAGCTCAGATAAAGAATACAAATGTTTCCTACTTCAACTCTTTTTGTATCCTACATTGTACCTCTTAGAGTCAGGAGAAAAGAAAGAAAACGTACATTCTTCAGATGACAAGCATTGCAATTATTTCATATCCCATAAGCCAAACAATTTGGAGATATTCTGCAACAAACAAAAAACAAGAGGAGTCTTGCCAACTCGAGAAAATCCTGGTGTACAGGCTGCTGGGTTCTCATCAATGTGCTACTGGTAACCTGCCTCTGACTTACAGGATATATAGATCACAACATATTTTTTGTTCTCCAGAAGTTCGGGGCACTAAAAGACAGCTAAAGCACCTTTGATAATTGCTGTATATTCATGTTACATGTAAGCAATTACTGTGGTTGCCACAGGAGTATTACACAACAGTTACACTGCTCAGGTGTGAACACAAACAGAATTGAAACACGAAACACTGACAGGATGCTCCAGAGCCCACGGTGTCTAAAGGCAGCTGAGTGCTACTGGAGACTCCATCAGGCATCTGAAATAAGACCGAAGTCTCAAGCTCACTTTTCACAGGATGGGTGTTCATACCACAAAAACTGATTGTGACATCCAGCGCTCCAAATAGAAAGTTCATGGCTCAGCAAAGAGACTTCTGTTCTGAACTACCTGTTACGCACACACACACACACACACACGCATACTTACCTTACCTGCAATTAAAGCATGTCAACAGGTCAGCAAGGAAAAATTGGCTCTGGCAACTCTTCCATTTGGTCAAAAATCTAGACTTAAAGTTTCTTCAGCTGTCAGCAGCATTCAGCTTTCCACTACAGACAAGGAAAGGCAGAGAAAGTAGAAAGTTATCATTCTCTATTAACAGAAATCTGGCAGTTTAAAAACCGAGAAGGAAAAACCTCCATGTTAAAGAGAACAAGCTGATAAAATCTCAAATACTCAGGAGAAGCAGTAACAGAGCATATTTCACAGCACGAGACACGTCCACACAGACAAGGTCAGAGCTTCCAGGCCTTTCACCAATACCTTACTGAAAAGCCCTTGAAAACACCAAGGGCATCATCAGCTAAGAACCCACACCACTGCAGAAGCAATCCATATTTCCCTTCATTGCTGCCTTCTGTTCACTGCTGCAACTCAAAAACATTTGCATCCATGCTGCAACCCAAAAACACTCATGCATAACACACTGAATAAGTCTGGAGCAATTAAGAAACTGTTCTGGCTAAAAAGTAACCACTGGGGAAAAACAAATAAAACACAGAAGCAGAAAACAGTGGTATTACACCGAATACTAAAGCTGGCTATGCTGCCAAAAAGCTGATTACAAAACTCACTTTTCAGACAAGAAATGCATCATAACAGCATCTTGTTAAACAAGCTAAACACATGCAAAGGAGAAGGAGAAACCCACACCTTTCTGTCAACACTGAAGTAATTTATATTAAATTTATATTTGACATGTAACAAGGCTGCACACATACAAAAAAATGCAAGTATGAAAAGGGTGTCTATTCATTTACATAGTGCTTAGCATTCAAAATTGATTTCACAGACATCCTGCTAACCTGTCTGACAGAAATTCCTCCAGACTACACAAATTAATTCAAAATAAGGAGGCTGTCATTTTTTTGTGTCTTATAAGCAGGGAGTTAAAACTCTGAAAGTTTTCAGTATGCTGAAAGGAATCCTGCAAAAGTTAAAAAAGTATACACATCAAGGGAAAAAATAATTTTTTACATAAACATAGTTTTTGACCAAGAACTCATAGTTTAAAACAGGTTCTTAAACAGCTTTCCCATCAGGGGAGCATGAACAAAACAGCCAAAAATTAAGGGCTTATGGTAAGACACTGTTTTTATATTGAAAATATAACATGGTTTCAGTACATGCTAGACTAGATGACCCCAGAGATCCCTTGCCATTTCATGCTACTGAATTTTAGGGATGATTATATCAGGTTCCTCCACAGACATAACTAGAAATTTCATATGAGACTTTTAGCATAATTTTCCCCCAATATTAAAACAAAGACGTAGTCCTAAAAATTAGTCAATTTCCAAGTGAAATGATGACAGGGTCAATCTCTTTATCCTCCAGATCATCTCTAAAATGTTTCCTGCAGTAAAATACTACAGGAAACATTTTGTTCACAAAATTCTACCTCACTAAACCATGCTATATTTAATATATTTTCTTATTACTCAAAATAATTGTGAGTGAGGGCCCTAAAGAAAGGAGATTTTTCCATAATTTGTAATTAATACTAACTTCTCTCCTGTCTACTTCACACATCCATTACATCTGGTCATAAAAATAAGGTTCCAAGTTTAATTTGTTAAATACAGTCTCTCTATTTTTGTTTTGCTGTATCATTTATCTGGGTAAATTTTCAAGTGGAGCCTATAATTATGTTCTTGACCAGACTGTCCTTTAGCTTAAACAATTATTTTCTCCCTTGGATTATCTTCTTTAATTTGCAGCAGAGCTTAAAAACTATTGTCATATGCATAACAAAATAGGTATAGTCTAAATGACATCCTCATGTTTGAGGTTTGTAAGTTGATCAGCCTGGTATTTTTATTTCCTTTTACTACATGTGAAATAATCCATCAGAGGGAACAGAAAAGAGGAACAGGGAAAAAAATTTAAAGAGAAATTGCCCCTACCCAGAGTCAAAACTAAAGTCCAGCACTAAAGGTAACCCACAGCCTCTCTAGAAATCATTCTTTCCAGCAGATGTGGGAAAGGAGTATGCAATAAGCATCTATGGAGGGACTTCAAGTGAACAGAATTAAGGGGGCATGGGGGGAGGGAAAAGCCTCTCAGCACATTTGTTTTAAAGATTCCAGTGTGCTTCCATCTAAAAATAATCTTTTATCTAGAATCACAAGCCTGAAATTGAAAACTGGTACAAGAGACTGAAACCAGAGCCAAACCCATTTCTGACATGGCTAGTGCATGTTTTCAAATAAATGCTTAATAAAAAAATACACAGTGGTGCCATATTATCCAAACTTATTCAGTGTTTCAGCTTCAAAGTCCTGCAAGACTGACTCAATGAATCTTTGTTACTACTACCGAGGCAGTAAAGAAAATCACAAAGGTCTGTTCTTTTGTAGGCTTCAAAAGTTCTTTTGCAGTCTACAAAAGATTTCTCTATGATATGCAGTTAATGTGCAGGTTTTAGAGAGAAGGCATTCAGAACATGGAACAATTCCCTGATCAAACATATGTAAAAAAATCTGAATCTGAAACCTTAGGACTAAGCTATGGAAAATTTCCAGAACCTAAGTGCCTTTAGCTTCCCAAATAATTTGGAAAAAACCCCAAAAACCCACATAAAACCAAACCCACACAGACACCCCTTAGGTTAGAGTGCAAAAGAAGACTCAGTCTAGTATATGAAAGAACAAAAATTTGAATAATTTAGCAAGTTCCAATTTTGAATCCTCTTTTTCAATATTATTTTTACAGCTGTAATTAAATTAAAGAAGCATAGTGATAATTGAACAGAGAGTTTCCTGTAGTTGTGGCCCAGGAGAATCATATTAATCACACAGAATCACCAGTTCAGTATTGCCAGATAGGAAATAATAAATCCTTACCTCCAGAGAGCACTGGCACTGCGATCTTTTTCTAGGCACTGACAAACCATTACTGCCAAGCACAGTCTTGCCTTATGTAATATTCTTGGAAGAGCAAATATTCTGCTTTTGCATCAAATACACAGCTTTTTAAAAGCAGGCAACATAGGCACCACATAAAAAATAATGTGTATCTGCATATCTGTATTCTGGACGGTAAGGAGGGGAACAGAGGGAGAAAGAGAAAATAAAAAAAAGTTCTGCCTTCTCATTTCTGAAAATTGAGACAGGTGAGGAAAATATGAAATGGTAGAAGAACTGCTCAAAAACTTTGAACCAGATATGAAAACATTATATTTTATCTAATATTCTCCATCTCATATGATTGTTATGAATTTTATATAATATTTTCTGGATCATATGAATCATATGATTCATAATTATAAGAATGTAAGAAAAAATACATATCTCAGCTCACATTGCCTGGGTAGCCTGAAATTCTGTCCTAAAATGGGTGTGGTGAGGCATGTATATTAAAAAGCTTTAGAACATAATCAATTCTTAGCAGTACCCTTCATGAATTAAGATGCTCTACTTTGTATCTTGAGATCATCAAATCATATCACACAGCAGTTTTCAGTGTTTCTTCAGGCCACCGCAGAGAAGAATGTCAAACTTTTCTTTTAACAGGCAGGTTACCAGGACATTCTCAGAATGGCAAAACCCTTCTCAAGGATTTGTACATTCTCTCTCTCTCCCCCCCACTTTTTTTGTTTTGGTTTGGTGTTTTTTTTTTTTACACAATTAATTTTGAGCTCAGGGTTATACTGCATTTTATTTGAGATGAAAGTTGTCCTTAGAGACTGTATCACATCCCATGCATCTTAACCTACACTACTACCCAGGCTAGATATTATGAAAGATGCATAGCTTTGTGGTTTGGGAAATTCAAATTGCTTTCCTTATCTTTCCCCTTTACGTGAAAGCCCAAGAAAATAATCCTAGAAACCAGAGTCCACAGATATACTAATCAATACAAACACTCCCAGTAGCAATAGATGCCATTCAAAGCAGCAGATGGACTTTAAAATATTAAGAGAGAAGTACATTCCGGTTTCATACATGCATGAATTAAGATAACAAACACATCATAGAGGTGATAACCTCCTGGGAAATTTCCCTCTGTGAATAACAAACCAGAAATCTTCTAAACTGCTAATTTTACATAAAGATGTGCCTATTTGCTTTTGATTTAAAGATCAGTTGACACCACAGGACTTCCGCAAATCTTTGTTTTCCTTCTGCTACTCACAGTTTTGCCCAATAACATGCAAATGAAATTAAAACCTTTGTTTAATGCCACTGTTGTTATCCCTATCATTCGGACAAGAAATCTCATGCAGTGAAGAGCCCCTTCTGTTCTGGGCTGTTACTGGACAATTAATTAAAGAAAAAGAATTAGTGTACTCAAATAAACACAGGCTACAAGGGCAGCACAATAGAGGGTTGCTCACAACATACAGCAGATTACATGAAAGAGTTTTCCAAATTTTCACTAGTACAAGCTGATTAAGTCTGCATGGCAGAGAGCAGACTAGCACAGGTCTGGAAGCAGTAAAACCCCAGCGCCTTGGAGGCAACACCACACAAATATGACAAAATTGTTTTCAAAGCTAATCCAGGCATCTTCACACCCTATTTCCTTGTGCTCCCTGTTCTAGGATTTGCTCCTGCAGAGCCAGTGTGGGTACAGGCATGCCCACAGTGATTTTTTCATGTTGTTATCTCTAACAGGGAGCACTTTTCAACAGCCACAGCACTGTGAAGCTACAAGTCCCCCTCATCTACTTCATGCAGGTGGAAAGTGAAAAAAAAAACCAAAACATAAAAAACAACAGAGAAAGAGGCATAATGTTTTGATATCTTCTGGATCCTCCTTGTCAGTTGAAATATAAGAGTAGAGGTACCAAGAAAATGAATTCTCAGTACTGTGCTCTCCCTGGATTTTACACATCATGCTGCACCACAGTAACCATCTCCATTGCGCACTCAAAGGATAAAAAAAATCACCTCAAATAACCTTTTTTTTCTTTTTTTTTTCTTTTTTAATTACTTTTTAATTAATTCCAGCTTCAAAACATGACGCTACATCAATATTGGCTGGAAAGATTACTTCATTTAACTTGCAGAACATAATTCTATTTACACATATGTGATGCAGACACAGGATCCCACAATAAGAACTGGAAAGGTCCTTAATATTAACTGAAGCAAGCCTCAGGGAGAAGCGTTTGGTCCTTCTGGCCTTCTCCAATTGCTCCCATCAACCAGGAGGCAGAAATTACTTTAAAGCAGCCTTGATGTGTTTGAAATAAGAAACTGTGCTATAGGGTTTTGCAATACAAACTTCAGTCCCAACCTAAGAACCAGCTCTATTTTAAAAAACCCAAAACCTTTCTAAGAGCAGAATTCAATCATTTTTTGACAGTATCTTGGTATAATACTCTCTAATTTTACAATTCTATAGCAATGCTGGCTCCTGTTATTCTTGTCGTCCACTCAAATACATAAATCTTTCATATATATATATATATCTAAAAAAAACCTCTCACCCCTAAACAAGAACACTATCTTATGAGTCCATTTCTAGGGAAAACAATGTTTTTCAAGCAGTTTAGCACTTGCCCACAGTCAATTCATCCAGACATTCTTTAAGAAGAATCAAGTTTTGACAGTTTCTATCATAGAGTTTCTACCAGAGACCTACTGCTCCTCTTCTGTTAGCATTTTGGAAAAAGAAATTCTATTAGTATAATGGTTCAATCTTAAAAATAAAATCATATCGGCTACTGCTTATTTCTTTGTCATCTTCTACTGCTTTGGGAGGGTTTAATTCCCAAGAAAAATACGAGAACAAATAAAGATAAACAACTGAGTCTACAGTTGCTCATTTCCACTTGCCCCTTGCCCCCGACACCTGTACAGACACTACAATCCCTCTTCTCAGTGGCACAGTATTACACAAACCCTCCATGAGTTAAGTAACTGCAGCAGCTCAAGGATTACGTCAGCCAGCCCTTACCCTTTCAATAGTATTTTTTTAAACACTTCAAACTTAAACTTACCTAACTGCTCTAAAACTCACTCTTTCCTCACAACAGCTTAAGGTTTTAGCACTTGCCTTGGACATCATGTTCACCTCCAAGTCCCAGTATATTTTATTAGAGCTGAGGTGAACAAACAAAAAAATACCTCAGCCTGCTTTTTATTATCTGTCCACAGTTCCACTCATCAAACACGAGCAAATTCCCTCTTTCTTTTTACTAACTTTATATTTCTCATTATTCTGAGTTGGCCATTCTGAATGTTGCATTCTAATTATATGTGTGTGTACTTTATTTTCACACCTGTCCTTGGCAATCCAGCTGGGAATTCCTTTCCCTCCTTGTGTTTGATGTTGAAGAGCTCACTAGTAGCCAAGCCAGCCTCTCACTACTTTTCCTATTTTCCTCTGTGGAAGAATAGTTTCAATTTCTGCCATTAGCATATGTCACAGACTCCAATATTCCTGTTCCTGAATAAATATTTTTATCTCAGAATATTTGAATGTACTTTGACATTATAACTAATGAGATCACATTGTCTCTTGACACCGAGCACAATGCCAAGTGCTCCTGAAATGCTGCTATTGACTTAATGCCTCTTTTAAATCTGAACTGCTGTTACTTTAAATGTTTGCTAAACAAATGTACACTAGTAACAGAATATGCCTTGCTGCCAATACAACAAAATTTTATCCCCATCACTTGCTGCTACTTTAAAATCGAACAGTGACGTTTCACCTACTGAATCGTGACACATGTACCTGCTATGGTAATGAGGCAATGCACACAAAGTACTGAATTTAAGCCATGCATAGTTTATCACTTCCTAAACTAATACAACATCTGTGAAATGGGAGCCATTGCTATCATGTTAGAATTTTAAATTGTCAAGAGGAAGAATCAGGTAACATGTCATTCACCTTTAATTCATTTAACTTTTTAAGATGTATCTGCACACAAAATAATTCAAATGCTGCTGAATTTCACTGAAGGCTAATGGGAAAAGTTCATGCAAATACAAGCCCCAAAGTCTGCTAACAATTTTTTTTTCCTTATAAGCAAAGACTAAAAGAAACATTAATACCTGGAAAAGTGTTCAGACAGCTTCTACAGACACCAAAAGTCAAATAATTCAGTTGATTTAACTGAGCTGATCTGAATGTCAGGAGAACCAAGGGCTGTGTGCCCAAACTTTGTCTACTCCTGCAGCTACACAGGTTGCTCTAACAAAGAGCATTATCACTTCCTTTGACCTTTAACCCAACATTAAGGATTTAGGGTTAATGTTTCTGATTTACTCTATCTCACTAACATGTAAGTTGCTAAAAACACTACTAGCAAAAGATATAACTTGCCAATAAGCATGCATTATAAATGCAGTCTTTGCTAAAATGCCTTAGTTGTTGCTCTCTGAATATTTAATTTTATTTTTTCTAACAATAAAGGTTCTTGTGAGAAGAAAAAACAGTTCTCCATGTCCAAGGATTCCACTGACATCCAAGCAGAACAAATCTTGCTCTATCTACGCAAAAGAAATTTTGCAAAAGCATCTCAATACTACAGTAAGTTCCACTTTAACAACACTAGCAAGTCAGGAACCCATAAGCACTGGGCTGTTGCTGACAAACATCACCCCCGTAAAAATCATGCCAGCAAACTATGATGAAAGCAGATGCAACCACTGACAGCCATAAAAACCTCTGTGTTATCTGGCAGCGAGTCTATGGAAATATCTTTCAGTGTTGTTCACACTGCTGGGACCAAAATACTAAGAACAGAAACATTGTGAAGGCAAATCAGTTTCTGCCCTCCATGTTTTTCCTCCATTCAAAATGTACTCTCGCTACAGGCTTCTCATCCTACAAATATGTTTCAAGAAGCTGATAAAGAACTTTCTAATTGTTTACCTGAAACCACTCCAAGCAGGCAAGCATAATTAATCTTAATGCAAGTCAGCAATTCAGAAAGGAAACTATCCTGTTACACCTATTGCTGACTGTGTGTTCTTATGTGTTCTCTGCTTCCATGTACTGAATGGCAAAATGGCCAAGTAAAAGGGAAAAAGAAAAAAAAAAAAAGAAAAGAAGACCATGTCAAAGTAACAGAGTAGCTAAATGCACTACTTCCTTGAAACTCAAGAGTCCCAATATGACTGGTATTCCCAATCCATACCAAAGGCATTCCAAGGACATTTAGGTGATTTGAGAACAACACTGGAGCCAAAAAAAAGGAGCAGCACACACTTTTCTGAAGATCTTTATGGTTTGCAGTAAAATTTTTGGTTGCTTAGCATCTGTTGTCACTGTACCTTGGTCAGGCACACAAGGCAGAGAAACCAGCACAATTCTAATTCCACTCACAGATCGGAACAGAGCCCTCACTTCCAAAACAAATCCACATCGTGCTGTGGTTGGGGGCATGCACTTCTTGCAAAGCCTAGCACTGGAAATCAATGTGTTCCTCAAAAGGGGAGATAAACTTTTGACCTCCATGGGTTTTCTTACATGAATACTGAATTTATAACACTGAACTAAAAAATATTTATGGCACAAGTGAAGTGTAAAAATGCCGCAAACGTGCAAGGAGAAAACAGAGCAGTTCTGTTTAATAAGAGCCATGGTCCAGTGTAACAACGTACCAATGTTTCACCTTCAACTTGTAATCATGAAAGGCACACCTCCCTACTCAGGCTCCCTTCTTCCCCTATATGTTTAAGGTATAACAGAAGCACTACTCTTAATGTAATGCCAGTACAGTGATGAAGCAGAAAGACAAATTATCTCTCCCTCCCAGGTTTGCTGTGTTAGGGCAGGAGCCTGCCACAGCAAAATGAGTTAACACAATCCAATAAAAACCCACGCTACTTTTTGGACTTGGCTGCACAACAGCTACTTTTTAACCACAGCTCTCAGACTCGTGTGTAAAAAACCTAAACATCTGAAAATAGTTTAGTTATTACAATTATATTAACTGCTAATTGTCAATAAAACTAAATCAAAAGTATAATATTCCCTTCCCTCCTGCTCAGGGGTATCTGAGGTTTTACAAAAGATTTTGTGAATGCAAGTGGGATTGATTCTTCAGCGGTTTAACTCTTCAACTATTAGCCAACAGCTAAATTTAAGTCACAATCTAAAGGTTTACTGGAATATAAGGACTGTCAATACTTTACAGGTTTTATTTTTTTCACATGCATTAGGAAATCCTTCCAACTGTGAGCTCGTTCGAGGGCATCATTTGATCAGTTCCCCAGGCAAACTCCACTGTTGCTAGAACAGTCTTTCTATATAAAAATTTTCACAGAAAGAAATCCTACCCTTCACCAAAACACAATACAGGCAACTTGCAAAAATAAGCTAGAAACAGAAGGATAATGGGCACAATCGTCTTTCAGTAATAGTTATTTATGCAAAGAATCTAGCACGTTTTTATTACCACACAGCTTTCTTGTCTTAAAAAAAACCCCAATGGACAAGTTCTTCTAAGGCATGCAAATGTTTAAATAAAAAAAAAATGTGTCTGTCATATGCTTGGAGACTACAGCAGAGGTACAAGGGGAGAAGACATTTGACTGTGCTTCTAAAAGTAAACAGAAAAAACTACATTATAAGAATTTGCCTCATACTTTTAGAACTAACCCAGCCATGCTGTGTATGTTCTCACACAAAAAGTAGATAACACCATGCTCATTATGATTAGACCAGAATTAACTGTCACGGTCTAAAGTCACTGTACACGTAGGCAACTCGGTATTGCATCAAAATTTGACCTTTTTTTTTTAAGGAAAAAAAAATAGATAAAGCAGTCACTGATTTCCCAATAACTCACCACCCATGGGAAGCCACTAGAGTTTGAAACAGAATAAATTTCAGGGCAAATTTTCCAACTGCTGAGAAAAGGTGCTACATTTGGTTCAGAGATAATCTGAGCCAAAGTCCCAACTACATGCTGGGCCTCCTGCATGCAGATAGCTATGCTTGTGTCATGTTTCCAAATTTTCCCCTGTTAATTAAAGGTAATCCCACCTGATGTCATAGGTAACACATTCTTAGATTATGTCTTCACATGCCTTGAGCCTGTATCACCACTCTCATCAGCTCTTATCTTACCTGCCTTGTTTCAATTCCACATGGAATTGCCTCACCTGGATATGTCCTTCAGGATCACCTTTGACAACAATTTTTTGGCCACATGGTGTAACATGCAAAGCATTCTTATCATACCATCAGTGAGTCCTTGACTGAGAGATACCTACCTGTAATAATAGGAAGTCTTATGATCAATGCCTACAACCGAAAGCAAGGGAAGATGCATTCCCAAAGCTCCTCAGTGTTCATAACACTAACTTCAGCTGGGGAATGCTTTGTTACAATCACAGCACCTCCACAGTTAAGTTGACACTTTAAAATGTACTGGCGTGTGAATACACGTACTACAATGGAGTGATATTAAGCCAGAAGCACTTATTGTTGTATGCATTCAGAAGTGCATTCAAAACTGTTCTTTTATTCATTAGATTCACAGAATCATTAAGGTTGGAAAAGACCTTTGAGATCATCGAGTTCAGCCTGTGACTGAACACCACCGTGCCAACTAAACCATAGCACCAAGTGCCACATCCAGTCATTTCTTGAACACTCCCAGGGATGGTGACTCCACCCCTTCCCTAGGCAGCCCCTGCCAATGCTTAACCACTTCGTCAGTGAAGAAATTTTTCCTGATGTCCAGCCTGAACCTCCCCTGGCACAGCTTGAGACCGTTTCCTCTCATTCTGTCACTGGTTGCCTGGGAGAAGAGACCAACACTCACCTGGTTACAAGCTCCTTTCAGGCAGTTGCAGAGAGTGATAAGGTCTCCCCTGAGCCTCTTCTCCAGGCTACAAACCCCCAGATCCCTCAGCCACTCCTCATAGGACTCACTCTCTAAACCCTTCACCAGCTTCACTGTCCTTCTCTGGACATGCTCCAGAACCTCAATGTCCTTGTAGTGAGGGGCCCAGAACTGGACCCAGGACTTGAGGTGTGGCCTCACCAACTTGATCCAGGTCCAACTGACCTGCTACCCATGACACAATGAAGTCCTAGCTCTACTTTCCAAATAAATTAATCAGATCAGGAAAAGGCAGTTTATTGTAAGCTGTTTGCATGAGTTTTTAAAGATATAGACATTCTTACAGAACAGCCATACCAGCATCTACTTATAAATCTTCATTTGGCCACTACACTGTATTGCAAAAAGGACTAAAAAAAATTCCAGGATTTCTAGGTCACTCATGCCCAAACTTTTAACCAGTGCAGACCTTTGTAGCCTCTTCTGGAAGCACCCCAAGATTGTTTCTCTTTACTCAATACTATCAGAGCATTAAAAGTGCAACCAGAGCATCTGCTGTTGTGTACTGCATTACCTGAAACACACCCAAAAGCAGGTCACAAAAAACACTATTTTGTCAACAGCCTTTCTTGACTGCCCTCTTTCCTGGTGATTATTCTGATGGGGATACAGCATATGACTATTTTGTTGCGGTTGCAGCTATTTAGTATAAAAGTCACCTATCCCATTAGGCTGAGAAGAGACCATAAGTAAGGTAACAATGCCAAGTCAGCAGGTCTGAGTAGAAGAGTCTAAGTGTCTGTGAACCAAAATACAGTTATAAAATTGTTACCAAAAATGATAACTGGAACAAGAGGTCAAAAAAGCCTTGTTCTCAGCAGCATATAACAACCACCACAAACATACCAACTACACTAAATATGCCACGGCAGAAAGAGAGAAAGAACACATCTCTCTCATGATTGAGGGAAACTGCTGCTCAGTAACATCAGATCAGGATGTGGAGAACTGCATCTTTAAAAAGTCAAGTATGCTACTCAAACATTATAGAACTAAACAAGATTCCCATCAGACTAATTAAAATTTGGAGATCCTTTGCAATGAAACCCTCTGCAGGCATCAAAAAGCAGCATTTATATATAATAAATAAAGTTATTCAAGGGAGGAACAGCAGCACTTGTAAATAAATTCTTTGTTAAAAAGAAGTCTTAAAATGATGTATATTAAAGTAATCTTAATAATCCTTCCATGTACAGTTTAACAGAGAAACTGATACTTCAGATGGTACTGAGAGTCTGTAAATCCGAAGACTTAAGCTTGACAGGCATCAATGCATCATTATAATCTTTTTGAAGAGAAAACATAGCTATAGATTTCTAATACTCAGTTTCATGCCAGGATCAAATAAAACCACATTAGCAGCAGTTTCTCCAATTTTGGTTCTCTTGGCTTCAGATTTTATGAATGTTTGTATCCCATTTAGGGAAATAAAAATGCAAAAATAAAAGAAGAAAAACAACTCAAAGCCAAAACCCTTACAGAGGACAATCCAGTTTTTACCAGCACCACCATACAGTTTAGACAAAGTAAAGTTTAAAAAAAAAAATAGGAAACTATGTACATAAAGCTATGTTTCTTCCATGGGCTTTGTCCACACATTTTTCATCATTCTGAGAGGATTCACTTCTTTTTCAAAGCACATATCGTCAATCACCACGGGTCAATAAACAGACTAAAACAGCTGTTAGCAAAAGTCAGTTGAAAACATTTGTTTTGATTGAAACAGATAAGAGGAAAAGGCATCTGGATGTTCCACAAGTTTCTCAAGTGCCATCATCACATCAGTATCTCACTGGCACAATCTCACCCTCTAGAATTATTTATACTTTACCTTGTAGATTGTAAGCTTTTCTGTGTTTCCCTTCTCCCTTTGACCTTCCATGTTCATTAAAGCAGAGCCAGAGAGGAAGAAACGAATTACAGCATTAGGTCCTAATTCTTAGATTAGTTTCAGATCAGGAGGACTCTTGTACACACACACCCCAGCAGAAGTAAAGCACCACAAATAATGTGAAAAACCTAATTTGACATCACTCCTTCAGGTATTAGAAACCCTTTCAATTAACATTTTTTCTAAAAGGTTTACTTCTAGAAAATTATGATATAAAACCAGCACAAGGCACAAACATGGGTCTGTACTGCATGACCTAACACTACTACCCTGTTGGTGTTTGAGAGATCTCTTTGAATAGACGGTTTATTATCACTACCTCTTCTCTCTGAAAATGAAAACAAAATTAAAACCTCATGCTTTCCCGCTAAGAAGATGAGGCCCTAGATCCTTCTTACTGCTATAAGAGTGAATAAAAACACTGTTGTACTACAGGAAAATGCAACTATAAACTCTTGCACAGCATCAGTTTCACACTGATTAACAGAAAATACCTAGGCAGAGAGGGCACTGGCAGATTCTGAAGTCACATTGAGTTCAATCAGAAGTAATAGGGTGGCATACAAAATTACACAATCATTTTTATGCATTTTTTCTTCTTATCGCCATCATATGAGATAGGCTAATGATAATCGGAAAACCAATCAAACAGGCCAGGAAAGAGAAAAACCAGACTGAAATAAAAATCTCCAAATACTGTCAAGTGTGCCTTAGCCTTTCTCAGTTACAAGAGACCACATGCCCCAACCTGGCAGACTCCTATACTGGCAGGCTGGCCCTATGCACAATGTCCCAGCAGACAATGGGCATCTGCCAGCACCTATGTATTTGTCCCTATGGAGCAATTCAAGCATGCCGAGCTGCTACCAACACCCTTGGGCGACAGAAAGGTTCACATGACCTTGCTAACAGCTCCTCAAAAACCAGAGAAAGCAACACAGCAATCACTTTGTCAGGGCACACTGCCTTCTCCAGTTACCAGGGCCCCGAAGTTGCCGAGACCTCTACTTTACTTTGGCATCCAACGCAAATACCAAAACAGCCTTCGGTGATTCGGGGATGACGCAACGACCAAAAAAAAAAAAAAAAAATCAATGTTAATTAACCTGTTAAAACAGAAGTCCGAACCCAAACTGAGCACCCGTGCACAGGGTCACGCGAGTGACAGCCCTACACAGGAATACCTGGCACTCTGTAAGGCGCCACACTTGTGAGGAAAAAGCCTTCCGGGAAATAAAAGCGCGTATCCCATGCTCTCACCTCGGCACTCGCCCGCTCCCACAGCCCTGCGCGAAGCCCGGGTCCTCTCTCTGCCAGAAGTTTGCGACCAACGCTGCCCAAGGGTCGCCCTACAAACCAGCAGCGGAAAAGCCGAGCCAAAAAGATAAAGGGGATTAGGCGAGCATTACTTCCACTGACCTATATACTGCCCTCAGCCCGCGGCGGCCCTGTGGCAGACGGCAGCTGCTCGGCCGGGGGGGACACCGGCCTGACAGCCCGCCCCGCCTGCCGATGAGGCCGAGCGGCGGCGCGACGCCCCCGAAACTCGGTCCGGGGCCCGCCCCAGCCACCGCCGCCCCCTCACAGCCCCCGCCCCGCGGCCACCAGCCCCTACCTGGCGCGGGCGGCGGCGGAAAGTTTCTCCGGGGAGGGGCCAGGCGGGCTCCACTCCCTCTCCGCCGAAACCACCGGCTCCGGGAAGGAAGAAAGAAAGGAAAGAGGGAGGGAGGAAAGGAGGGAGGGAGGTGGCCACCCAGGTAAATCGCCGTCCGCGACAGGACAGCGGGGCCGCCGTTAATCCCTCGGACGGGAGCGCCCTCACGCCCGCCCGCCCCGACGGCTCCGTCCCCTTAGGGCGGGCATCTTGCCCCGCGCCCCCTCCCCCGCTCCCTCACAGCGGGCGGCCCCAGCTCGGCACCGGCCGCCGAGTTTGTGTAAGTGGGGCCGGGCCGTGAGTCAGAGCGGCGGGGAGGAGCGGCGACCTGCCGGGTGAGGC
>VXAD01012643.1:103898-188047 GCA_013399195.1 Dicrurus megarhynchus | reverse complement strand
TTTTTTTTTTTTTTTTTTTTTTTTTAAGGCTTCAGATAAATTAGTTAGACTGTTAGGGTTCTGATTAGGGTTTCACTAAAGACTCAAAATAGGAATAGATGCTGGCCTATTAGGGTAACAGCTCATTTAAAGAAATGTATAGTATAATCTACCTAGGGTAACAGTGTGTCTGAGCTCAGGAAGCATTCTTTCCAAAGCTCTAGGTAATTAAAGGGTAATTTACTGAGATTTCTAAGTAACTAGATTCACACAAACTAACACACACCTAGGTATGCCAGAGTTAAGATTTCCCAACCCAGGATGAAACCATCCTCCAAAAACCGACAAAGAAATAAAACTGATCTAACATAACTGAGGTTCTTCCACTCCTCCACTTAGGAAGACTGGAAGAATCATTGGTTCTTGTACTATATCTTGGCACACATTGAAACTAAATCTAAACTTTAAGGAGCAGGGAGTACAGCCATTTCCAGAAACTATAATTCCTCCCTCACATGCTGTTGTTTATTGGTTTTGGAACTGCAAGCTGAAATATTAAGGCCATATAATTCTTTATTGCAAATGCTATGGCAGAGGTGCTCGGTGGTCAGCAGAGCTACTAACATCATCCCCCTCACAGTCTGAATCCAGAATCTATTGCCTAGATGTCTGAGCATGCATGTCTCTCTTTGGAGAGCTGTTTTCCAATGTTACATCTGGTATTTCTTTACATAAATTCAGGAAGCAGCTTCCAAGTGCTGCTATTGAGCCTGGGTGTGAGATGGATGGCATTTGGCTGCTGTCTAGGAAGGCAGAGCAGGAGCCAGCTTAGGAATTTGGTAAAATTGTCTAGAGGACTTCAGAGAAAGTGAGAAGACACTTCTGTTTAAATTGTTTGGTCTCAGAAGCACAGGAACCATCAGCCAGCACACAGAAGAAAGATGCCCTTTGTGTGAAACCTCTCATCATAAGCAGATCATTAAGGAGTGAGCCTCCAATGCAGTGCCTCATACGGATGCCGATAGAATCTATTTCACTTCTTTCTATTGCTGCTCTAAGCATTTTAAAAGCACTCCATAATTATTTTTGCTGTGATAATTAGGTTGAATCCAAGATAGCTGTCCTTTTACATCCCTATCTCTTAATCATTTGATAAGCTGTTCTATCACACAGAGTCAGACGAGATGGAAGTGTAAAGATGGCTTATCACAAGCTCACACTAATCCTCCTACTCACCCTCTTTGTTCTGAAGGCATTCTTAGCTACTGAGAAATACTTCACCCAGGTGTAAGAGTTAGAGGCATAACGCTTGAACCCAAACACAACTGACTGACAGCATAATTGCAAGTTGTAAAGGTAACATAAGATTTCATGACTGGCATTTGCTGGTCTTGAATGTTGTGTCATTGGTACAATTGTGCAGTACCTCTAGTGAAGTTACTAGTAAATACAACTAACTTTGTATTTACAGTAGAGAACACAACAACATTTATGCTCATACTTTTGGTCACTAGTTTTACTCCACAGAAAGCTCAGGCTTTCTAATGAAATTCCATAAAATTTCTGCTTTCTGTGATCCAGGGCGTGCGTCCAGCATCAGAAAGATATTTACTGTTGCAGATAAAAATGACCAAGTCTATCTACATGGGTAAACCAGCCAGCTTTTAGAAGAGCTCTCTTACTGTAGATTTCTTTGCCATTTTTGCATGTTACATATTTTATCCATTTGTCCATAAAGAAGTGTTCTTTATGCAAAGAATTGAATTACACTCTCCAATTACTAGTCACAGGTGTACCACAAAGAGAAAATCCCTAAGATAGAAATAGTTTCATTAAAAGAAATCTAAGTTGCTGTCAACAAACCAGAATGCTCACTGTAAATTAAGTGACCCCTGAACTGCCCCATTTAACACAGATTTTTCTTAGATGTGATCTAGATACCACCTCAGTAAAACAAACCTATACCACATTTGCTTCTTAGCAAGAGATCTGATTTCCAGGAAAGGTGTTAGAAGATAAATATTTCCCATTTAAGAACGAAGAGAAATACAGGCATTTTCCAAATCCTGTTATATGCTTTGCTAGTCATTCTTCCTTATTTTCTCTGAGCACCAGGAAAAAAGAAAGTTTGCTTTAAATCTTCAGAGAGGTACTTCAGAATTTTCTCTATGCATACCTTAAAACCTTCATACTAAGAAAGGAAAGCACTCTAAATGCCTATGAAAAACCTTTGGTTACTTCTGCCTAAATCATATTTCATCTGAATGGTATAAGCTACATTCATCCCTTAATGTTCAAAGATGTCCCCAAGCTTTTTTTGAGATACAGTTTTGCACATATTTTGCTGCAACACACAATTGGCAATGTAGTACCATTCTAAAATCATTAGTACAGGAAAGATAAATGTTGCATTTACATGGATAGAATCCAGACACTTGGCTAGACTGGTAACTAATACAAATATGTATATAGATTGGAAATTACTACATTAAGTGTTTGTACTTTGATGAACAGAAAAAGCAGTAAAGATTTTGTAAACTATCTTAATTGGTATTTATTGATTTACCTGTTTCAAGACAACTCTTTAAATAAAAGAAAATTTGTTTTAAAAGTTATATAACAGGATTTAGTTGAAAGGACTTACCTGTGACTATTATAAGTTAGTGATTTATGAGACAAAACAAAATAAGTTCACTGCCCCTTTAATAAAATTATTTTTCCTCTTTAAAACCAGATTTGGTTATCTATGATACATTGTAAGGGCCTGACAGTAATTTTGAGAATAAGTTAATTCACTGTGCTCCAAAAGTCAGTCCACTCACAGTCTGTAATTTCTCATGCCCTGTAAAATGTCACAGGTCAGCACTGCTATCAAAAAAAGTAATCTTGCTTTCCTCCACCCATTTTGTTCCTCCCTACATTTCCAACTTCCCTGATCTATGCAGCTGTTTAATAAATGAGATCAGTCCCACGATCCAGATTAAAATTAACCCCCTCTTTTTTGTGCTTAAATTTAACATGGATCAGTTTTTTTGATCTGCTTCACCTGCCACCGCATAAATCCTTACTCTGGCACAAGAGAGGGAGCAGCATGAGGGCAAGAATGAACTGGAGCACCATAAATTAGCATAGAGAATAAATGAAGCTGAAAGTATGATTCAAAAAATGGCTTCTAACAGATAGGCATCTAGAAACAATTGTGCTCTATTCTATTGCTTGTGAGGGGTCTTTTTTTGTTTGAGATTATGTGCCCAAAGCACACGAATATAATACTGCCACTGCATTATCTGAGAACTTGCTTATGTTCTCTTTAGGTGCTCGCCTTTTCTCTTTGGGCTTTAAAGACACAGAGCCGAACCCTGGACTTGTGCTTTAAATCCTTCAAGCTGTGTCTTTGGGGAGGAGGAAAGCAACTGACAACTTAGAAAAAAATTTTTCCTTCTGGCAGAAACAAGACAAGACCTCCTTCCTTCTCCACAGGCTGCTAGTTTTGCAGGATAGAAAATTTTTCTGTCTCTTATAGATTTCTTTCAGATTTGCTAAACCATCGTTGCCAGAGAAGATTTATGTCTGGACCACAGCAAATCCCTTACCTTAAGAATACAGCTGGAGGATATTTAACAAAAATATATCCCTGGAGGCTGAGTAGCAGTAGACATATAAAGGCTCAGTCCTCCTTTTCTAATTACAAGTTGTACTCCAAGGTCCAGTGGGAGATTTGGCCAAGTACATAACACATTTCTTAGTGAAAATTAGGTTATCAGCATTACTCTGCTCTTCTGGTTATAAAAACTGTGATTATAGCAAACATGGTATTTGAGCAAATAGAGCCAAAGCTACTCTTCTATAACCATCTGTATCATATCATAGTCAATAGTGAAAAAAAATCCATGTTTTCTAACACTACCCCCTCAAAAGTCATCCCTGAAAACCTGAATTTAATAATTTAATTGTCTCAGATTTGTAAAAAAAAAAATAATGTTGACAGTTCACCAGCAGAGAAAATTTTAGGAGACCACAACAGTAGTGCTGCACACTGAGTCAAATACAAGGCCTCTTCCTAGCTAATTACAATGCAGTCTATGAAAATTCCCTAGAGAAACACTTGCTTATTAATACCTACACAGTATTCTCTGTTTCCATAACATCTCCCTTCGTTTTCACCATCATATTGCCCTTCCAAATCCACACCTCTCTCTGCTTTCATAAAACTTTCTACTTTGTGCTCCTGATAGACCACCCTTTTGGAAGACTCTAATCACTGAGCTCCTGTCAGTGGGGGAAAGGTTACCTGTGATAGGAGAAAATCCCACAGCCCGAGTTACACAAAGCCTATCTACCAAATGAGAAATCAGACATACTGGAATTTTGGAATTTTTTTTTTTCCTGAGCTAATATAAATTTTCATCTGCTGGAAACTGAGGGAAGGAAAAAGGAAATGTCATACTGTACAAGCCCCCTGCTCTCTGAATACAATGACTGTCCAGCTGCATGCTTGGGAAGATGCAGAGACAAACAGCCAATGGAAGTTCATATAAGCTGGCATGTCTCTCTTATATTACTTGAAATAAAATGAAATATTATTAAGTAGGATTCTTGTGTGAGTATATGAATGCTGATTTTCTCTATGAATAGGCCGATGCTAGACAGGAGATGAGCCATTCAGCTGCAAGGCAAAAAAATCTAAAAATCAGAGAGTAATTGTTAGTAATGTTTTGTTTCTCTGCAAGGCCTTTTTATTCCTTGCTTTGGTCTGGAATAAAGGGATTCTTCACCATTTTCAGATGCTTTGCATAGCCAGTAGCTGTTACTTTCTACAGAGAAAATAAGAGACAGAAGTAAGACTTGCCAAGGAAGAAAGCTTTGCTTTATGTTTCTTGCATAGGATGTATAGAAAATAAAAGTTTATTTCCTGAAAACTGTGTTGGTTTTAATGTTTTGCACTGAAGCTTAACTTCTCTTCAGAGTTTGTGAGTGGCTGTTAAGAGTCGTAAGGATAAAGTACTTAATTGATAGAAGTTTTTACTTAATCTTTTGAAAAATTGTTTTTAACTTTTTGCCAATAATTTGATTTATGCCAAATAAATACTTAGTTCAAGCGAAAAGCTGAGCACCTATATTTGCATGCAATTAGACACTTCAAACTTTCAGAATAGACAGCTGGAGAGAGACAAAACCTCCGGTATGACTACCAGCCAAATCATAGGCATAAAGCCCCATGTTTTAAGGTCCCTCCTTGTTTTGCAAGGTATTCAATAGGAATTTTTACTGAAATTCTCGTAAATTTGCTGAATTAGAGGTTACTGGCTGTTGGAAATTTGGGGTCAAATATCTGCATTGATAGGTGCCTAAATTATTTGAAATAAAATCCCGTTAGAATTTTTTCAAAAGCATCTAGCATGTGAGAAGTACTCATAACCCTTTGTATTTTAAAAGCACTGGATAAAATTCAAAGACCAAGCTCCAAGTCTCTTTCTCACCCTTTGAGAGTTAGTTCCCAGCTGCCAGCTGATACAATCATCCTCCCTTTGCTTGCTCTTCCAGGCTTGTGCTCTTTGCAGCGTAGTGCTCCAGCTCCAAAAGACTGCCTAATTTCCCACTTTGCATAAATTGATGGGTAAGAAATATTGGTGCAAAGAAGGGAAGGTGAGTTTTAATTATTTTGGCTGAGTTAAATTAAGTCCTGATCTTTTATATTGCAGGCAAATGATCTATTAATGTACTATATCTAGAGCCAACAGCAGCTCCTCAGCAGATATGTTCTGAAGAAAGCTCCCTTCTGTTCTTTCTAAGAGCAGTTTCTAGGCTCTGGGTGCTTTCTAAATAAAAAATCTTCATTTGCAGCCCTAATTCATACCCTTAATCTCCAGGGAGTACAGAATTGCAGTTACACTGTTCTGTATGACACAGCCCTTTAGCTGGCCCAGCGCAGCTCCCTGCTCAGGGGCACTTGTTGGATGGCCTGTGTGGGGTCTTGGTTCTCCCCATGCACTCCATGAAGGACACATAACTCAGGTGTGAACCTCACTCCAGCACCTGAAAGTTAGGCACTGCCACCACTGTTGGAAATCTGACTATTAACTGTCTTGCTGAAGGCAAAATAGAGAACCAGGAATAGTCAGAATTATAATTCAAGGGAATTTGTCTTTCAGCTGCCTTTTTTTGGTATTTCTGTTGATTTTTTTTCTCTTTAGCTATTTTTCCTTATATTTCTCTCCTCAAAATGAGATTCTGTAGTATTTTACATGCATTAAGGGAAACTTGCATATTGTTGCCATTTACCAATACAAATGAAACGAAAACAATGCATAGTTACTATCCTTAATAATTTGGATGATATATTAAAATGTTACTAATTTTGAACTTGGACCGTTACAGTCCAAGAAATGTGGCCTAAATGTAGGGCATGAGTTGTATACACTCGTCTCTTAGAAATCAGTTTCTCAACGAAGAACTCATTTATTTAGAATGTAAGCTGCCAGATACTAGCACCTTTAGATTCCTTATCATAATAATTATTTAAGTTCAAGCTTGACACCCTTGTTTTAGAAAAATATCAATTTTAGGGACTCTGTCCTTTAAGATGTAGTCACTGGAAATCACAATCCTGATGGAATTCTATGGTTTTTATTTGTTGGCCTCGGCAGCTGTGTATTAGTAAAATAAATAAATTAAATAAACAGCAACATCTGTTCCAGTCACTAGAGGCTTATTGCTGGAGTTATCTCCATCAGATGGGATGAGACGCTCTAGTAGAGGAGCTTGGCTTTCCAAAGCAGAGATTAGTGAAATCAGTAGGAATAAATATGTAGAATTGTGTGACCTGTGGGAAATATCTCACCTGCCAAATGATGACACTAACTTGTGTTAAAGTTTGAAGTCCTCTAGCATCTATTCTGCATTATTCATACGAGTAGAAATCCCATTATGTTCTAAGAGCTAGCATGGTCTCAGTCTGTATGTTATTAAAAGGAAAATCTGTGGCATAGTTGAGAACCTAAGCCTGTAAATTTTTTCTTTTAGTTCATTATTATCGGATCCAGGATACCTTACTCCACATATATATATCCAGAGTATAAATGCATGTGTGTGTATATATATATATATATATATGAGATAATACACATAATTCTTTGTGTGTACGTGGGTGTGAGTGCGACTGAAAAACACACATATGACCATACTTGCTGTAGTCAAGGCTCCTCCCTGGTTTTTTTTGAGAAACTAAGCAATAAACACACTGGATAGTTGTGATGCACAGAAAGTAAGAAAAGGCAACCTAATAATGCCTCAGGATTCCAACTCCATTAATATCTCAATAAACCTGAGAGAGCAGACAAAATAGGTATTCCTCTGCAAGTATTCCTATGCTGGTATTCTTACATGATAAATTAATCAAAACTCTGGTACAATTTTTTTAAAGATGCAAAATAAATTCTTCATCAGCTGGACATGTGCAAGTTGCCAATTTCATGAAAATAACCTGGGAAAGTTGTATACAGCTGTAGGGAAAAAGTGGCAGAATGAACTAGAATGTTTCACTTTTTTATTGGAATGTGGAAAGTTAAATCGAAGTTGCTTACTGGGTTTCCAACTGTATCCAGGAATACATGGGAATAATAAATACTAAAATTGGAATGAAAACAGAATTGAAGTTTATAGACCTTCCGAAGACAACTGTGCTGCTGAAGGGCTATAGTTATACGGTGCATGGTTGTTTCAAATGGCAAAACCAGATTTCTTTGAAACTAATCCTGTACTGAATCCTAAGCACTTCAGAAAATAATTTATGGTAGGTAATCTGTTCCTAGCTGGAACTCACAAGCGGGCCTCTTTGATAGCAATTGCTCTCTTCTGGGAATCATGGAACCATAGAATGGTTTGTGTTGGAAGGGACCTTAAAAAATCATCCAGTTCCAACCCCTCTGCCGTGGGCAGGGACACCTTCCACTAGACCAGGTTGCTGAAAGCCCCATCCAATGGTCTTGAACACTTCCAGGGAGGGGGCAGCCACAGCTGCTCTGGGCGACCTGTTCCAGTGCCTCACCACCCTCACAGTAAAGAATTTCTTCCTAATATCTAATCTAATTTAATCTAAATCTACCTTCTCTCACTTTAAAGCCTTTTTCCCTTGTCCAATAAATGCCCATATAAGAAGTTCCTCTCCAGCTTTCTTGCAGGCCTTCCTTAGGTACTGGATGGCTGCTATAAAGTCTCCCTGGAGCCTTTACTTCTCCAGGTCAAAGAACCCAAACTCTCTCTCAGCCTTTCTTCATAGGAGTAGTGCTCCAGCCGTCCGATCATTCCATGGCACTCCTCTGGACTCACTCCAACAGGTCCACATCCTCCTTCTGTTCCCCACCTGACTCCTCACCTTCTTCTGGTTCAACTGTAACAACCAGAGATGCATAGAAACACAGAATCATTCATGTTGGCAGAGATCTCTGGAGGCCACCTTGGTCAAGACCCTGCTCAGAGCAGGGCCAATTAAATCAGGTTGCTCAGGGCTTTTCCCAGCCCAGATTTAAATGCTTCAAAAGTTTCTAAGGATGGAGAGTCCACAATGGGCCATTGTTCCAGTATTGGACTGCCCTCATGGTAACAAAGTTCTTTCTGATACCTAGTGGGAATTTCTGTTTTCTAACTTACTCCCATTGCCTCTTGCCCTATCACTCTGCACCTTCAATAAAAGATAAGGGCATGCTGCCAGCTCACATTCAACTCAATCTCAAACAAACTTCAACAGTATCTCCCAATCCTTTTATGCAGAGCTGCTCTTTACCCATCTGGCTTCTAGCCTGTCCTATTGCATGAAGTTATTCCATCCCTGACACAGGACTTTGCATTTGCCCTAGTTAAACTTTATGAGGTCCCCATCAGCACATTCATCCAGGATACAGAGGTCTTTCTGAATAGCAGCCCTGCTCTCTAGCCATGCCCTCCAGTTTGGTATCACTCACAAACATGCTATGCATACAATCCGTCCCATCATCTGGGTCTTTAATAAAGATGTTTTACAGTATTGACCCTAGTATGCAACTCTACCTGAAGGCCCTGCTAGTAAGTGACAGCTAGCTGGATTTTGTACCCTTGGTCCTAGATAGTTTCCTGAAGCCTTTTGATGTTTATTCCCTTACTTTCAGTCAGTAGAATCTGTGGCACCATTATTCTCATAACATAAGCACTAGAGTGCTGCCAATGAAGAGATCTGGTTGCAGGTTTAAAGCAAGTGAGTAAGCAGCAGGTAGAGGTAGTGTGAGGGATAGTAACTGAAGCCTAGGAAGAGGTCTCAGGATCAAAGGGGAGTAAATAAAGTGGAGGACTAGTCTCACTGATTATAATTGATATGGAAAAAAGTACTTCTGGCACTTCCTTGGCTCAGGAAGTTTCTGAACAGCTTGCTGCTGGAGAGAGAGGTTACTCAAGTTATTTTCATACTTTTCCTGAAAGTATGGACTATTTGCTATTGTAGAAGATAGGATATCAGGCTGGACAGACCCATCTGTAGCTTGCTTTGTGAGCCATTATTGTGTACTTGACTTTCATCTCTTTTCATATTAAAAACATGAAAGTATCAACAGGCTAAGTGGTAGTGATGTAGAAGTTGAAGAAAAGAAGATGTTGGCTTTGTTTGGATAACCAGGAAGATATTGAGAAGGTTGGAGGTTCCCACTATCTTTTTAATTCTTTAGAAACATCAATTTATTGCAAGTAACTGTTACAGTTCTGGAAAGTATTGAATTTACCAGTTCTCTGATATTTAATCATTGAATGTCAGCCAAGTAAGTCAGATGGATATGTGTGGGTAAAAGGGATATGTGGTAATTTGAAGGAACATGAGTTTGCAAGCAGAGGTTTCCTCAACTTTGTGTGAGGGTACTCTTTAGTTTTCAATTTGTTTCTCAGTCTGATAGGTAATCTTCAGGCTTGCTGAAGCCAAAGTTGTGCACTTTAAAGTATAGTGCAGCCAATATTTGATTACTAATTTGTTGGCATTTACCTCTCCACTTTTCTCAATTTTGTATTACTTCTGGTTTCCAAAGGACATAAGTAATATGTGGACCTCACAGATACAAAACTCAAGAATTGCAGCATGAAAATATTTATTGTGTAATAACTAAATTTGATAATTGCAGTCATTTGAAGTAAAATTATAAATGGTTCATAAAAAATAATTTTGGTTTTAAGGATAATGAGCTGTATAATTTAGTAGCATTGTGAACTAACTTCTTTAAAAGTTGCTGTGGCTAATGCTTTTCTCACACTAATTTCATGCTGTTGAAACTCCACCAGCATTAATGGAGTTAAACCTAATTTTCATTTACATAAATGCAAAGAAAGCTCAGCCTCAGTGATTTTTTTACATACTGTTTCAAGGATGCTTGAAATTGCTAAACCCACTTAATTCCACATAAAAATAAAGCTTAATGCAGAGAGATCTAATTGTTCTTATTTCACACATAAAACTCTATGGCAAATAACAGAACAATGAAATACTGTTCTTTGACATTTTAGATTTGCAATGCTGAGTGAACATTCAGAGGCTTTTTGAGCTGTATTTTTATCAATGAAAACTCTGTGAAACTGCTTAGCTGAAAAATTAGCTTGCATTAACGTTAGCTTGTCCACTAGTTTCCACAGATGATGGAAGTGCTTAACTGCCTGTATCAAAGGGAAGGAAAAGCATTTGATGTTTAAGACGTAAGTCAAGTACTTAGTTTCTTACTCTTTGATCAGCTTTGCTTATACAGACACGTAATCTGACCCCCTTTGCCATCCAATTTTCAACCTCTTTCCCCTCCCTCCCCTTAGTATTGAGCTTTTATCAAGGCCAGATTTCCACCCCCCCCCCCCCCCCCGCGCCACTAGGGAGCAGTCACGCCTCCTGCATTTTTCTCTCTACTGTTTAGAAACCCCTCTGAAATGTTAAACCATTAGGAAACACCCATTTCTTGTAACACCAAATGCATCCTTTTTTTGTTACTAGGCTGCCGCTGTATGGCCATGCGCATAAACTACAGCTTTAGTTCCACTGGAGTAAGTTGTACTGCAGGAGTTTCTGGGAATGAGTAAGAGAACATCTGGGTTTCATGTCCTACAAAGAAAGTATGAATACCTTAAAAGAGGACGAAGGGAAAATCTACCATATCATGTGTAGGCATCTACCAGACTGATATCTTAAATACATTACTGAGAATTTTTTTGATCATTAATATTGTGCATACTGTAGTACCCTAACATAGACCCTGCTTGTCCTGGCTGTCTAAAATAATGCTAATTCGAATTGCATTTTCAAAGGAAAGCACAAGGATAATGCTTTCAAAATACTGTGGCCAGGAAATCAAGTAAACACTTACATTGATCCATGCCTGGTATCCTTCATAACTATGAAGTTTTGATGATTTTGAATCTGTGCAATAACTAAGCCAAGGAAGTGAAGTGTTTTGAGAGTAGATGTTTATATGTAGCCATATACAGTAGTGCATAAATGGGTTAAAGGGGCATTAAACATTTGTTAAGAATGTTTTCACTTATGCAAGGTTAGAATATGCTGCTTAGTAAGTTATTATATAAGTCACTGTTTTCATATCAGAATCTGAAAATGGAGACTATTGAAATTTAGCAGATCTGCCTTCTGGAGTGCTGTGAGCAAGTTTTAGATTTGTCTGCCTGAAAGCACTTTTACTTGAGTCCTACAGTTTCAAGACCTTTCATAGCCAAAAGTAATGTTCAAGAGTGTGAGAATGGCACTCCATATGTGTGTACTATTATTCCTCATCCTTGGGCAATTTTGCATGTTTCCATTCAGAAAGTGGAACAAAAGCAAACTTGAGATGTGTTCCTGCCTTCATTTTTAGCACACCCAAGTTAAGAGGAAAACTCCAAGGCTGATGGAGATCTAATTTCTTGTAGATGTTAACTTCTAAAGAACACAATCCCTGGTTATGACTTGTCAGAGACCATCAGTTACCACCTAAAATATTGTAAGGGCTTCAAAATTTTACTGTTTTCTGTATAAATAATGCCTACTGTTTGAAAGCGATCTGAAAGATAGAGTCCAAAGAAAATTCATTCGAGTGAATAAAAGAGGTCTTATTGGCCAGAGAAACCCAGTAGATGGAAAAGAAGCTCAGAATTTTTAATATGTGTTTTGCTTTGAATATTTTCCTGTATGCACTCCTAGATTTGCTGGAGGGCAGAGAGGAAGGATTGTTAAAAATTAAACAGCTTGCTCTTACTAAAATAAAAATCCATTGTACAGTTTTCATTGATTTAAACTAAAACAGGTGCTGACCTTTGGCCATGTTAGTAACATTGTTCCAGACACTCTCTTCAGCATTTTAATTTATTTTGTTAATGTAGGTTAATATTACAAGAAGGGACAAATCTTCTTAGACTAGTATTTTCCAGGATGCTTAGCCATAAGGCAACTTTGGTTTCTAAACAGAGCCAGCTGTTAAAAGTGCTAATTAGTTCTGCCAAGAAGGTAATAGTGCCCATGTCCTAATAATCCGAGCTGTTATATATATTAAGAGGCTCTCAATGCCACAGTTATATCCCCCCATCCAGGAATATTACAAGAAAATTTTACTATGAACAGGAGATTAAGAAAGAAGGGGAGATCATAAAACAATATAATTAAAGATCTCAGAAAGAAGTTGGACAAGAAACATCTTGGGTATAGGAAATAAACCAGTATAAAAGGAGATATTAGATTACCTCATTTTCTAAAGTATTTCTAGCAGTCAGGCAAGCAAGAGCAACATAAGTGCTGTGACTTAAAACCATACGCTGAAGTTCCAAGTGACAATATTGAAAGATAATTAAAGCATTTTCAGAGAACAGGGATGCTGACCAAATAGCTAGAGGCTGGAATGCAAAAGAAAGTGAGTTTGCCTGAAGCACAATGCAGGCAGTGCAAGAACTCTCTCTGTAGTTTATTTGTTGCAGCAGAAGCACCAAGGTCCCCAGCTACCATCAGTGCCACATACAAATCTACCAAATGCTGCAGTGCTGCAGTCTTTGACACCTAACACATGCAGCTGAAACACTCAAATCTACCAGCAAGGCTAAACAGTGAGAATTAGAGCAGTAGACAGTGAAAAAATACCAACACATTTTCTGTGGCACTGTGTCAGATCGATGCACATCAAAATATATATGCAGCGACACAGAGCTAGCAAAAGCCAGGTTAGCTGTCATTTGCAAGAATTAATTTAACTGTTGGTTTATGAAGGTGAATTGAACTGCAAACCAAAACTGGTCCTGTAACAGTCAACATTGGTTTTGAGCTGCTGTAATAAACTGAACTATTTCCTGCACATGGCGCTCCTAAAGATGTCCATCTTGTACAAAGTGTTGTATTTTTTCCCCTGAAACTTTTGGAAAACTTTGTCACCATTTATCATAATTTTTCTCCTGCATTATTCCTAAATGGTTGGAAATGCCAGTATATTCTAGATAGGGCTGCAATAGGGCTGCAACAGGGCTGTGTAGGAGATTATCTATTTTGCTGAGCTCCAAATATGAGCCATGGCTATTTTCAGAATGCCACTGTTTCTTTAGTTTTACAATGGCATCACATAACAGACCTGTATTTAATTGCATACTTTTCACCTGTCTGGATTGGCTCTGCTTCTGAGACCATAGGTGGCCAAAGCTGGTATTTTTTTAAAACAAAATAATATGCCCTTAATATTTTGGAAATGTAAAAATGTCTTAGAAAGGGACCTTTTATTCCCTGTGCATCTAAATTAATCAAAAGGAGAAAAGGCCTATAAAATCAAATTAACCTTATTGTCAAGACATGAAAATAGAAATAACAGCTTTTACCTTACATTTCTTTTCTCTTGTTCTGTTTACTAGGAAACAGTCAGTCAAACAGATTTAGTGTATTTATCTTATCATAGTTTCCAGGTGATTTAGTTATATCCAGAATCCTGTTGTGGCAAAACAGAAAGTGCCTACAGGACCCAAAAGTAGTTTTCCCAGTCTTCCTGACCTTTGCCACTGAAGATGTTGGGTAGCATCATTGAACTAGCAAGGGTGGAGCCTTAGAGAGGCTGAATTAATTACCCGCTTCTCCCATTCCTGGTGAAATGCTGTTTCACTTTTCTGTATTTCACTTTCCTCGTGCCTTATATTTCCTTCCTCTTGTCATTTTTGTCTTTTGTTTGTTTGCTTGCTTTTTGCTGCTGTTGCTTTGGGTTTTGTTGGTCTTTTTAAAATATTTGTTTGGGCAGTAAGCTATTCAATGTAGGAACAGTGCATCTAAATTGTCCAATATGAGTTAGAAGCTCCTTGTGTCAGTATAATCACACTAATAAATTCTTCAGCTTGGCTACTCTAGCTCACTTGATTTCACGAGACATAGTTCCTCACAGCACTTCCTCCTCACTAATACTCTGTTTTAGTGGGGATGAGCAGATTAAAATGAGCATGCTGGACACCTGCTACCACCCTTGCCAAACAGTGGAAGTCGTGGTCCAATCCAATTAAGAACACAACCCTAAGAGATACTGAAGGTAGTATCCCCTTGAGCTGCCCAGTGCTCTGCTCTGTCTCACCTCAAATCAAGTTTTGCATTGAAATAATCTTCTGCCTTGATTCTCCTGCTTTGTTTAATTATCTGTACTATTTGTACTACTTCTTTTCATGTTACGTCTATAAGGCTACAATTTCTTTTCCTGTTGGCTTGACTGCAAAAGTCTTATCCTGAAAATGCACAGAATCTAGCACAACCTTCAGGCAGTGGTGAATCTCCAATACTGTTATTTCTAAAAGATATTTTGGGGACACTGTACACACTGTAGTAAATTTTATTGAAGTGTAAAGAGAAAAATGGCTCAATACAATGCAACACTTCAGGAACACATTTTGATATAGCTCTCAATCACACACAAACATGAAGTTATACTGACTGTCATAAAAGAATTGGATATGATAAATTCTGTGAGCAGTACATTAAATATAAGGCTCAAAAAGCTAGCCACTTTCACAGTAGCAGCTTCAAGAGGTTGGCTTGATTTCTCTTCAGTGTTATATTTAACAAATTGCCACAAAATTATGCCGGTGTTCTTTTCTTTCCCTTCAAAATACATCTTTTTGAAACATCACCCTTTATTATTCTCATTTCACATCCCAGTGGATAAATATTCATATCTCAGAATTTCCCACAGCTGGCAGAAATTGGCAGCCCTGTTGTTTGCTAGAAGGGAGGCAAAGGACTGAAATGGAATGGCACTATTGCCCCACGACTGCGATCACATCAAATCAATCTGCAGGTCTGGAAAATATCTAGTTTTCCATTGAGTTACTTCAACATTGTACATGTTTTGTGGATAATGTGAGGATTTACATGCCTGACCCAAAACCAGCTGAAGTTCGCAGAAAGACTGATTGTAACTCTTTGGAGTGTGTGTCCTCATCTGCTGACAGGGATTAAAATAGCTGTACAGAAATACCTGTGCCAGGCTCCTGTGCCTGTTTACAACACAGGGAAAGCATTCCTATTTGTACTGGTTTTTTAAGTGAGGAAACCCAATCCTGATGTAGAAAGGAGCCTGCCAAATTAAGTAAACAATGCAGCAAGGCTACAGGAGGAATTTTACACTGCATATGCAGAAGAAGGAGAACTGAATTCACAGCCTTAGGGGAGGATAAGCAAGACTGCCCTTAAACCATCTTTGTACTCCTTGGATTCTGGGTTGCTCAGCAGTCTGAACTGGCTTCCAACTGGTGCTGAGATTCTGGCTCTGACAGCTCTTGTTTGCCATGTTCTGCAAGAGGCCTTTGGATAAAGAGCCTTTATATTCCTTATACCACCACCAAGAAGGACTTCCCGCTTTGCAGAACACTCCAAGTGTCTTAATGAGCATAAAGTGAGTAGAGCACAGTTGAAGACATTTGAAGTACAGAAGAACTACTTCAATACTACTGCAATGCCCTAAGGTATTTCAATGAGGCTCACTCAACTGGAAGCCCTGTGTTGATACACCTCTGTTGTCACTGTGCCTGTTGATCACTGAACTTGCTCCCAAGAGTAACAGGAGAAATGGAGAAAACATGACACTGGAGGCTGTGGTGAAACCTACACAGAGCTTCTTGTGATCAGGGTCTGGGTTATTGTGGACCATGCAGGCTCATCATAAATGTGCAAGAATATTTATTATACAAAGAACAAATACATAAACACAACTTTTTATTGTAGCCAACGAAAAGAGTAATGTAACCAGGAGAAAAGTAAGAAATTAATCAAATATATAGTTGATGGCACAAACAGAAGAACTATGATACCAAATGTAAGGCCAGAATTTCTGTGAAGTAACATCTCAATGTGTTTCTTCATTATTTTAATTTCCTGGATTAAGATGCAAATGATCAGGGGATGCTTGTGACATTTAGAAGCCAGAAATAAACTAAAATGAATAGCAGTTTGTTCTAATCCTCATTTTTCTACTGCCACCCTTTGCTTTCTGTCTCTCACTTCCAACTCATTGTTCCTTAAAACTGCTTTTCCTCATTGTGATCATGTCACAGTCCTTCACCGATTATACAAGACAGTTCCTCTAGATGGTTTCTGATGCTACCATTTCTCCTGATTTCTCACTAGGCTTTAATAAAAGTGATATTTCTGGCAGCCTCAGAATTTCCTGCTTGAAATAAGCTTTCAAGTAGCATGTGTGTATTAGCCAGGCTGAGTGAAGACAGAGGAACTATGACAACTGGGAGGCCTTTTAATGAATATTTTCAATATAAAAGGATTCATTTGACAGGACTTTAGAAACAAGACATTAGACAAATCAAAAATTAAGTCCAACAGGCATAATTTTAAAAGCTTTTTACTTTGTTCAATAGAATCTCTTTGATTTTCTTTCTTAGGAGTACTGTGAACTTCTGTTTTTCCTGTTTCTTCTTGGCTCATTGTTTGTATTCTGATATCACTTTGCACAGAAAAAGATTGCCTCTTGCAGAGTTCCGTTACATGTGCTGTTCAAGTGATCCTGACAAATATGAATGGTAATAAAAATTGTCCATCCTTTGAATGTGATTTGGATTACACTGCAGAAATTATATATCAATATTGGATAGAGCTGTAGGGGGGCTATACACAAGAAGTATAGGGTTATATGTGAACATGATTTGTCATTCCCTTCTTGACACCACTCATTCTAAGTGCCTGTTCTTTATTTATAGGCAAAGAAGCATGCTAACATTGCAATATTCCTTCAACTCAACAGTTCAGAGTACAGTCACAGCAAGAAGAGCAACATGTGTACCCACGAATAGCCAGAGATTCATTTCACTGGATTTTCCAAGAATTGAAAGGTAAGCCACAATGCTAATTTTACAGACTTTTGAAAAGGAGAGGTCAAATTTTAGAATAAAAAAAAAGACCTATGAATAGCATTCATAAGATAATGAAGAGATTGGAAAAATGGCATACAAAATTCCCTTTACATTTTAGTAGTAACTACAGGAGAAAACAGATGCTGTCCTGTCATGCAACATAATGGTTTACTTCATTTAGTTCTGGGCTTTAATTGCATTACTAGGGACAAAAGTCAATCTTAGCTTATTTCTATAAATTATGTCTTCATTACTGACAGAAACAGGAATGATTATGTGTACACAAGCAGATGCAAAAGACACAAAAGTCATGCTATTGTAATTAGAAGGATGAAAAAAGTGTATTAATTGAATTAGGCTTCAGTTAATTCAATTAACATACCAGGGTATTGTGATCATAAGCACATTAGAGATACCTTAACAGGGATGATTTTCCATCTCTCATGCCCTCTTCAAATACATATTTTGTCATACATTAGGAAAATATGAAAATTCATACTTGTTCCCTAAAAGTCTTGACCAAGTAATGATGGAGAATGAATACAATACATCTGCTGGTAGAAGACTAAGAATGTTGAAGTATTTCAGAATATCTAAGACGGAGATTACATCTTGAAAATGCAAGATATTTTTGTATTTTAAGCTAACAAGAACCTTTGCACTCACTAAAAAATTCACTTCCCAGGGAGAAGAGGAAGTGTAATCAGGCCTGTAAATTTTCAGAAGCCTTGAACAAATTCCAAAAAAAGAATCAGAATAGAAACATTCAGGCATATAACTTTTCCAGTTGTTAACATACCAGGTGTAACGTTGGCATATGTGAACCTGTCTAGCACTAAGCAGTCACTTTTTTTTTTCAACAAGATATTTTCCATCAAGGAATAAAAATAAAGATCCTACTAGATTCAGAAATCTCTGAGCCAACATTATGTCAATATTATTTGGCTTCAGTTGCTAACAACTTGCAAGCTGGAGAATTAATAACTAGACTTCAGTTGCCACCATTCGCTAATGAGGCTGGAACGTGACCTGTACACCTAACCAGCTGTGAATAAAAAAGAAAAAGCACAAGGCTCACTTACAACTGTCAAACTAAGGCATTTTCTTTAGTGCTAATCCAAAGATGGATGAGCCCTAGTGCTGCAGCAGTATATCAACATTCAGCCAGTGTAAGCACCAGAGTAAAACAAGACACAGTTTACTCCAGAACTTCTCAATATATTTTTGCTTTTTGCTTTGAACATTTCCTATGTTTTGCCCTGGGACTGGATGATAAACCCATATTAATCCCCTTGGGAGGTTGTATTTACTGTAATTGTAACTGAGATGGGACCAAGGTTTTATCTGCATATTTTATATTACCCTCTTGCAAATTTCTGCATTCCTTTCTCAGTTTTAAATCATTGCTTTGCCAATAGCAATTGTGTATGCCAGAGCTATCAACAGTAGAAAATTCCATGTGTTGCTGCACAGATAAAATACAAACAAGAGCGTAACTCAAACCTACCTGCTTTATATGCACCCCTCCAACCTGACCAAAAGAGAGGGTGGTCTATGTAGATTTCATAGCTGAATTCTAGATCAAAAACTGTGTTTCGATTATATGTTCAGTTAAATCAGAACCTCTCACTTGTTTTCTCTCAACTTGAAGGAAGTCTGACATTGTTTGTCCAGGTACAAATCTGGGGCATGACCACATCACAGACTTTAAGAATACATAGGCTTTGTTAGAATCCTGAAGGTTTTGTGGAATAAAGTTTTGTCTGAGAAAGCTGCTTCAGGACTGATAGGTTGTTCCTGGCTCCAGCACAGTGCTGAACACATGGCTTTTGTAAAAGCATCCCAGAAACTCCTTCTGACACTCTCTTCCTTATTTTCCAGACCATTGAACTCTTACTGATCGGGAATTGAACACTGTAGAGATACTTTAAACAACTTCTGGCATTTAGACAGCATTGGGAGGAGGGGAGTTCACAGTAGACATAAAAGATTTTTTCTGTGAAGCAGTTCCTGAATTGATAAAGTTATCCTGAGATAAGCATTTAGAGAATTTTGTCAATAAAGACAATTTAGTTAGTCAATGGGAACAACCAGGAAGAGTGTAGAAAGCACAGGTGAGTGTGTCTGGAATTCTTTTTGCCCTACTAATTCCTGGATACCACTTCCTGTCCTTAGAAACAAGAAAAACCCTTGTAAAGGAGTGAGGCCTTTTTCAGAAAGAGGAATAGCCAGTACCTCCTTCCATGGTGTAAAACCCCAGGAAATTCTACCCAGGCTTTTCTCTGCCTTTCATGCTTTCCACACTCCTAAGGCTTTCTGCTCAGCAGCCCCTTGAAGAATGTGGCATTTCCTTTGAGCTAATGAAATTGCAACAAGCAGCTGTAAGATCTGGACTGTATGAGCTGTTTTTCTGTGAGGAAAGAGTGCATTTTCTTTATGGGTAAAGGAATAAACATTGTGAAGAATAAACAGTATGAGTAGCTGTAGTCTGAGGAAGACAGAGTTTTGTGACAGGCTAGAGGAGTTACGATATATGCACATTGGGGAAGAGTGGGAGAGACATAAAATGCCACAGAAAAGAAGATGTGAGGGAAGTCTAAAAAGGTTTGAAAATGATGCCTTAGGGAAAATCCAAGTTGCTTCAGTTTTCAGTTGTATACAGATCTCACCCAGAAACCAGCTACTGTGAAGCTCTGATTCAAGGTGCGAGCTTGCTGTGAGAAATCTTCCATCCTTGTCAGGATTTTGCCAACAGCATCTTGCAAAAATGCTGCTTCATCAGTCCAGACCTCACTGGGAGCCCCAGACATTTGGTACATATTTGGATTTCACTTCACTGAATCACAGAAGGGTTGGAAGGGACCTCTGGAGATCATCTAGTCCAACCCCCCTGTGAAGGCAAGGTCACCTAGAGCACAGAGGGAGACTCCACGGCCTCCCTGGGCAGCCTGTTCCAGTGCTCTGCCACCCTCAACATAAAGAAGTTCTTCCTCATGTGGAGGTGGAACTTCTCGTGGTTTAGTTTATGGCTCCTCATCCTGTCATTGCACACCACTGGAAAGAGTCTGGCACCATCCAGTTCCATAACTAAAATTGGAAATTTGGTTACTGTTCTACTATCACATTATAAACTCTAGCTTTGCATTTTTTAAATCATATTTTTATTTTGAATCATATCCTATGATCATACTTGGTGAACATGGAAAAAAACACTGAACCCGGTGAATGTGTATATGTATATGCAAAGTAATTAGGAGGTAGAGGAAAATAGGATAAGGCCTCCTTTCTTGCTATACTGCTAATAAAACTCAACATTGAAGAATTTAGCAAGAGGTCATTAATACCAAAAACACCAGATGGCCTTGTAGTAGCAATGTACGAATAACATGAAACTGTTTCTGGGAGTCAGAAAAAGGAATAGTTCTGGAGTTCACTTTTTCGTCTATCTAAATAGTATAGATATGCCTCTGGGAGTTGTCAGCTCAGAAACTACAGTTATTTAACAAGTATTTTTAACTGGAGTGAAGGACCCCTAAAAGCCTAGCAAAACAGATTCTTGCAAGCATGAGTGTGAAATACATAAACCCCTTAGTTGATGTCAAGTCTTAAGCCTCTTTAAAGCCACTATGGAGGCCCTGATGATGAGGATGCTTGTCATCATCTATTCCTCTACTGACATTTGGTGATTAGAGTAAGGGTTGTGGTGTAAAATTGAAAAAGACAGGAGTGACACTATCTGGTAGGATTATTTTTCTTTTCCCCTTAATTGCTACTGAGGTATGCAGGTCCTTCCTTCTTACCAAAGAAATTGAAAAATAAACACTGTTGTATCTTGCATCATGTTTGGCTGTCTGGCTTGAAATAAGCAGGTGTCACCCACAATTAGTGAGGGGTCCTAGCCAAGTACTCAATCAAAACCGTCAAACTTTTTTTTCACTCAACTTTTAATAAAACTAAATTGTTTTAAGAAGTTGTGTGTTGTTGAATGTATGACTGAAACATAATGTCTGGAACAGATCAAAGTAGTTTATTTTTAAAGTTGGAAACTCATAATATTCTATTTGTCATCATGTATTTTGATTTTTTTTTTAAACTTCCACATTAGAAAAGTGTTTTTCCATTAGTAAACACACACTAATGCAGCTAAACTGTTACAACCTCATTAATATTAAACTTCTGAGCACTGAATTAGTAATTATCATACAAATATTTAATTGAAAAATTATTCTTTTGCTGTATATTAATGTAGCTTTGTGAACACTTCTGTTAAGTGTGAACTCTGTCTGTGGTTAGCACAAGAAGAACATTACAGAATGCCTAAGTGCTCACAGGTGGTACTGTGGAGGGGAAAAAAACCCCCAACCCAACCAACTAAACACACACACCCCCAAATAAAGAAAAACAACCAAAACCAGGATACTGTAAATTTTTGTATTGAACTGTGGAGATTCTCTACCTGTATGTCATATATATTTCCAGTGAAAGGCAGTTTAGATGCATTTAATGACAGAAGAACAGAAGAAAACAAAATCAGAGCTACTCATACCTTTAGCCCATTTCAGTACCGTGAGAAACTACTAGATTTACCTCAACTGACAAATTTCTGTGAGAAACTCCTAAATTTACCACAATCGACAAATTTATGACCCCGTTTCACCTTTTGAAATTTTTTTTAGGACTCTGTTCGCTCTCCTCTGTAAGTTTTTCCCTTGTCAGCTCTTTACACTGAAGTGCAAACTGCAGCAGGAAAGCTGCTGGACTCTCTCCTGGGGCTAGCACTGTATATTCTTAGGTATTAGACTCACGTGTGTCCAATGTGATAATACTTCTTACATCATGCCGCTGCCAGCTCGCCTAGCACAACATCAACTTTGTCCTCTGATAACTCCGTGGTTACAGAGCAAACATGAGCATACTTCAGCACTCAAACTATGAATCAATTTGGCTTTGACAGCCTCTCATTCTAAGTATTTAGCTCTGTACCAGCTCTTTACCCTTCCATATTTTCTCACTTTTTTCTACCTCTTATTCTCTCTAATCATGAAGGCAGTAGAAACAAATTTATTTATTTATTACCCCACAAATGATAAGATGAATAAAGGAGAATAATACTTTGGAAAGATGTTTGTTAACAGGACAGGAAAGGAAAGGATGCTTTTAGCCCACAAAAGTTGGAAAACAGCAAAAGTAACAAAAATTACTTGTAAAAGTAATTTTAAAAACTAAAAACTGTAAGAATCTCTCTCTGAACAGGTTTTTCCCCCTTAGCTGACAATTTTTGCTCCTTTGAAATTATTTTATTTGCTGCCTTCATGCAGAGAAATCCTTCTAATTTTTTGAGAGCAGTCTCAGAATTCCTAGTTTTGCATCAAGGTGATTTTCCAGGATTTCAATAAGAAATGTCATTATTCAAGGAAACCAATATTCTTCTATTTTAATTATCTTCATTCATCACAAAACCACTTACCTTTAGACTGTCATCATACTGGTATGCTAGAAGCCACAAGTAGCTGTAAAAATGCAAGGAGAACCTGCATTTAGCTGAAGATATTTCAGGAAGCCTGCAGGCTCCTGATATATCATTCTCCAGCTACACTAAAACTCATTGGATCAGCTGAACACAAATGGAGATCAAATTATCAGATCTTGGCCCTCACCAATGTCAGCTTCCTACACTGGCTGTATCACTAACGTCATTCGTCTATTGAATGAGACCCTTGCTATTTTTACCCAGAACAAAAATAATGTTGTCGTGTCCAAAGGCTACATTTTCCCCTTTGAAAATACTCTTTTTCATCCTTTGCATTTTTAAAAAATCTTTTGTCTGCATTCTTTTGTGGTCTGAGGCTCCTGTATCTCAGCCAAACACTGATACATTCATTGCAGGCTTCAGCTGCTTTGCAGAGCCTAAATAGACATTGAGGCTACACGGGCGACTTCAATTAAGCAATTCTATAGAACTGACATTTTTTGTTGAAAAACAGTGTCTTTTTGCAGGGCCAAACAAAGTGGCAATTCCAAAGATGCAAATCAGAACAAAATACTTATAAAATAATAACTGCCAAGGCAACTAATTGTAAGCACTCAGCAGAGAGTACAAAGACCCATTTACCCAGTTACTTCCTTCTTTTACTCTACCATTGTGAAATTACAAGTATGTACATTACAGCGGAGATGCATATGATAAAGTAAAATTTCAGTGAGAAATGTCCAGATTAACCAAGTTGCAGACTTTTTGAGACAGTAAACTTCTTTTTTCCTGGAGAAGTGTAGCTATGAAAATATACAAAAGCCTTTTATTCCTACGCACATGTATGCAGCAGAGATTCTCACTAAAGTACAAGAATGCAATTATTTTTCCTTCATCCTGCTTGTAAGACACAAATACATTGTACTTCATGAAATGCCTTGGAGCAACATGTGCCACATGCTGATGCTTTCCTCTCAACTACCTTAGACTACAGCAAGTGCTTTCCTTCTTTTTCAGTTGGTTTTTTTTAATTTCAACTTCTGCAACTTGCATCTATATGTACTTTTTCTTCCCATTTTGTTTATTTTATAATTTCTATCAGTTTATTCACTGAAAAGAGGAGCTTGGTTCCTTGACTTTCTGAAGAGAATTTCCCACATGGCTTTAATTCCTTCTGCACTTTAAACTATTTGGTCCAATTCATTCTCCCCTCCTCTTTGTTTCCTTCTTCCCTTGGGTCCATCAACCAAGCAGCAGAAAGTCTTTGTGTGTCTGTGTGTGTCTGTGTGTGTCTGTGTGTGTGTGTTCTGATCTGAGCCAAATGATTGTGAATTACTCTGTCTGGCCTAGGCTATTATTAAACTTGCCAGCAACTGTGGCTCTTTTGATTATTTCAACAGCTGGTTTTGTTGCTTGTCTAAAGACAAAAAAAGCATGGCTCTCTCCTCCCCCCAGAAACTGCTTACCCAGATAAAGGGCTGTGTCAGGGTCTGTTCCAAGACTTTGAGATGTATCTGCCATTGCTGCTCAGGAGCTCTCTGTCAGAGCTCAATCTGCCTCCTGCAGACTTGTTAAAGCCTACCTCCTTCCTACGTACCTCCATTATTTACACACCTTTGTCAGGTATCAACCCAGTGATGTGTGGCATTTGACAAAAAAACCCTAAAGCTGTTTATCACTTGAAAATACCAACATAAACTAGAAGTGAGTCAAAGCTCACAGACAGAGCATGGATGAATGTGTCTGGCAAGCACTCACTAGGAAATAATTACTTGCAAGAAATGGAGTCATTTAAAGCCTAAAAACCACTTCTAAGCTTGAATGCTTGTGACATTCCTCAGGGGTCTGTATTGGGACTGGTGCTGTTTGACATCACTGACATGGACAGTGGCACTGAGTGCACCCAGTGAGTTTACCAATGACACCAAGCTCTGTGGTGTGGTTGACATGCTGGAGAGCAGGGATGCCATCCAGAGACACCTGGACAGACTTATGAGGAGGGCCTGTGCAAACCTAGTGAAGTTAAACAAGGCCAAGTGGGAGGTCCCACACCTAATTTGGGACAATCCCAAGCACAAGTACAGGATGGGCAGAGAATGGATCAAGACTACCCCTTGGGAGAAGGACTTGGGAGTGTTATTGGAGGAGAAGCTTGACATGTCTCAGCAATGTGTGCTTGCAGCCCACAAACCTGACCATATCCTGGGATGCATCAAAAGAGAAATGGCCAACAGGTCGAGGAAGGTGATTCTCCCCCAGTACCTCGCTCTGGTGAGACCCCACCTAGAGTGCTGCATCTTGCTCTGGGGTCCTCAGCACAAGAAAAACATGGACCTGTTAGAGAGTGTCCAGAGGAGGGCCACAAAGATGACCCGAAGGCTGAGACCTCTTCTATGAAGACAGTTGAGAGAGCTGAGGTTGTTCAGCCTGACAAAAAGCAGGCTTTGGGGAGACCTCACTCTGACCTTCCAGTACTTTAAAGAGGATTACAAAAAGGATGGAGAAGGACTTTTTACATGGGCAGATAGTGACAGGACATGGGGAAATAGCTTTAATCTGTAAGAGGGTGGGTTCAGATTAGACACTAGAAAGAAATTCTTTAATGTGAGGGTTGTGAGGCACTGCAACAGGTTGTCCAGAGAGGTTATGAATGCTCTGTCTCTGGAAGAATTCAAGACCAGGCTGGATGGCATTCTGAATAACCTGGTCCAGTGGAAGGAAGGTGTCCTTGCCCATGGCAGCTGGCTTGGAACTGGATGATTTTTAAGGTCCTTTCCAACCCAAACTGTTCTTTGGTTCTATTACTGGTACACTGGCAGTGTGAGCATGCCTGCCCTGAAGAATTCTATATACTACTAAGCAGCCTCCTTTTGGAGGGATTGAGTATTATTGAAAATTTTTGCAACAAAAATTTCAGAAATATGATTCAAGTATATTCACTGAATGCTGCCTTGCATTTTAATTTTGTTTAGATGTTGTGAAATTTTCTTGTTTCCAGTAGTATTGATTGGAAATTGTTTCCAGTACTGTTTACAGTAATATGTTGGTTATTGCTACTTGAATGTTGTATCCACATATGAATTGTATCTTAGCTTGATCTCTTCCTTTCTGGTGAAATCCATCTTCAAGCAGTTACAGGCATTTCTTGAATTGGCTCCTCTAGCCCTAAATACAGTCACTGTCCTGTGTGCATTTCCAGCTGGCAGAGCTTGGTACATGGTCAAGCAGTTACTTCAGGGACTTCATCACTTTCTGTAATTTGGTTATTGCACTTCCATTTTTAAATTGGACTTTTCCAGTGATCACTAAGGAACTCTTGATGATCGTCAACATTAAACACTCATGATTGCTCTATACTGTATTATGTGATATTTTGGGGAATGTTTTCTTAGTCATAGCTGGAGCTACTCAGTTCAGCATGATTTTCTTAGGCCTGAGATCTGTCCAAATGGATTTTTCAATTCTATATGCTTGGAAGCCTCTGTGTCAATTTCATCAACAGCAACAAAAGAAGGTTTAATCCAGTTTTTGAGGGTTCTTTGAATGTGTGTTATATTTTATGGTTTATTTCTGTTTTTTCCTTCCTTAGTAATTTTACACGATACCAAGCTTCCTTTCTTTCCTCCCAACAGCAGTGAAACACATAGCATAAAACGAAGATATTCAGGAAGTGGAAAATGGATGGTCTTTGTTGTTCTTTGTGGTTAATGGAGTTTAGGAGCTGAATACAGGTGCTGCATTTTGGCTTCACAGTAGAGAACCAGAATACAAACAACACGCAGTTTGTTTAACATGGGAGAGTCTCTTTTGTCTCTCAGATATGCACATACCAACAGCATGCACCTGTGAGAGCAGTGCTCCACTGAAGAGTTTTGTACCCGCTCTAGATCATGTACAAGGCATGTTGATCTTGCACTGAAATTTGTAAGGCAATTTTCTTGGACTACCATGCAATCTATCCATGCAGAGGTCATCCAAAGCATGAGGCCTTTGAGAACACATACCTGTAGTGGAAGATTTCATTTGTCTGTTAGACAGTACTGCTGTACATTCAGTTTTATTCCTGGCCTTACATCTTTTCACAGTATAAAGCCTTATGTCCTTCAAAGCATAACTATTATACCACTTGAACACTAAGAGCTCCAGTGGAAAAAAGCCTCTCTTAAGGAACAATGGTTGTAAAGTCAAGCACTGAAACACTAAGAAATGCACAAGCAATCATTTGTATTCAGGTATTATATATTTTTCAGTTTTGTGATGACTTTTTTTTTAACCCGTACAATATGTTTTTTTCACTGTGAGCATAGAAAGTGCTCAGTGTGTCAGCACAAATATTGCTCAACATTAGGATTACTCACTGTTTAGTTGTATCTTCCTGCTCTAATTTGTGGTCATATACTTTATTTATTTAGTGTCCCTTATTCACTTCTTCTGAAGCTGAATTTATCTTCCCTATATCCTTTTTTAGTAGTACCTACAATGGAATAATATGTAAAAACATTTATGATTTGGTTTTACAGTTACCATATGAAGTGAAGAAGCAATATGATTTCTATTTAGATACAGGCAACTGAGGCCCAGGGAACAAAAACAAACAAACAAAAAGAAAATTAGAGGTAAAACTACACAAGTGTCTGACTTGAAACATGGCCATATTTTTCATATCGCTTCAGTGGCGTTAAGTGTGTACCTCACTGGTTTCAAGGAGGTCCTAAGATGACTTCTTAAGTAGTTCAAACCACGGTAATGAACTCAGGCCAAGACACACATCCTCCAAGCCGTGAACCACAATGGCTGCCAGTCAAAAGCCTGCCTGCTCCCAGCCCTCGGCCAATATCGGGGCCACAATCTGCTGCACTCACAATTCCCTCAGCTCCCGGGGCTCCCGACTTTCCGGCCACCCACAGTAACTGCCCTTCTCACCTCACAGAAGCACAGAATTGTTAGAAGGTCATCTGGTCCAACCCCCCTGCCAAGGCAGGGTCACCTACAGCAGATGACACAGGAACAGGTCCAGGTGGGTTTTGAATGTCTCCAGAGAGGGAGGCTCCACGGCCTCCCTGGACAGCCTGTTCCAGTGCTCTGCCACCCTCAACATAAAGAAGTTCTTCCTCATGTGGAGGTGGAACTTCTTGTGGNATGGGCAGGAAAGGCCGCCTCTCCTCCCGCCTCGCCCCGGCGGCAGGAGCGCGGAGCGGTCTCCGGGAGAAGCGCGGCGGAGAGGGCGCAGGTGCGGGGCGGGCCCGGCGGCCGCGAGGGCCGGGCGGCCGCGCCGAGGAGAGGGCGCCGGCCATGGCAGCCCCCGCTTCTTGAATGCTGCCAGCCACCCCTCCGCCGCCGATGGCCGAAGCCTGGAGGCTGGAGGAGGACGAGGAGGAGCTGCGGGAGCTCGGCAGGAGGCACCGGAGGGTCGCGCTGAGCTCGGCAGCAGGTGAGCGGTTAGGGCGCGGCGGGCCGTGGCGTCGCTTCCTTTGGGCTGGCCCCGGCCCGCTCCCCGTGTCTGGATTCCTGTCGGGGGCAGGNAAGTTCTTCCTCATGTGGAGGTGGAACTTCTTGTGGTTTAGTTTATGGCCATTACTCCTTGTTCTGTCGCTGGGTACCAATGAAAAGAGTTCTGGCACCATCCTCCTCTTGGCATCTCCTTGCCCTCGTCATGAGGCGAGGCAGACCTCGCGCCCTCTCGCCGCAAGCCCCTTCTCCCCTTTAGCAGGAGGCCGCCCGAGATTCGCACACCCCGCCTGCTGCCAGCGGTGGCCGCCCCAGGCCTCGCTCGCCGGCCCATCCCCGCGCANCTGGAGGAGGACGAGGAGGAGCTGCGGGAGCTCGGCAGGAGGCACCGGAGGGTCGCGCTGAGCTCGGCAGCAGGTGAGCGGTTAGGGCGCGGCGGGCCGTGGCGTCGCTTCCTTTGGGCTGGCCCCGGCCCGCTCCCCGTGTCTGGATTCCTGTCGGGGGCAGGGCGGCGTTGGCGGTGCCGCCCCGAGGTGTGCCGGCCCCGGCGGCCTCGCCCCAGGGCAGCTCGGTTCACCTCAGGTGCATCCGAGCCGCAGGTGTGTGGCCGCGGGACGCCCCCAGAGCCTGCTCCTGGCTTATCATAGTCATACAGTGGTTTAAGTTAGAAGGGGACTTAAAGATCATTTGGTTCCAACTCCCCTGCTGTGGGCAAGGACACCTTCAACTAGACCAGGTTGCTCAGAGTCCCATCCGACCTGTCCTTGAGCACCTCCAGGGACAGGGCATCCGCAACTTCTCTGGGCAACCTGTTCCAGTGTTTCACCACCGTGATGCTAATGTGGGCATGTGCTGACCACCACAGACATGTCTGAGTGCATAAGGTGACCTATGAGGAAATTAAATGCCCGTTTTTCTTCAAAGTACCAAGGCGGAGGAACATCCAGATGGCCAAGCTGTCCACATTTAGCCATTTCTATGTAGGTATGGGCAGCAGGCCCTGGCGAACAGGCAAGAACCAGGAATGGAGCTTGGGAGTGAGCAGATTGATGTGTCTTTGTAGAGAGACCTGGACGTAACAACAAGCTTTTGTTTGAAATGAACTCAAGTGGACCCTGGCAGCAGTTGAAAGTATTTAATTCAGACGTCATTGTTAATTGAGGGTCAACTGTCACTATCCTGTAGTCACTGAGGTGTGAATGCAGCATTTCTTTTTCTGTCAGGGTAAAATCCCTTCCAAAATGAGTTATTTTCCTAAGGTCTGTTTCAACGTAAAATCTCAGCCGTGCTACATAGCTGAATTTCAAATATTCTGGCTTTTAATAACTATGATACAACTGTAACTATATAGCACCTTCTGCAATTCATGTGAGTTTCCATCCATTTCAGCAGCAAGAAATTGGGTGTCCCTTTGTAGTTGACAAAAACACAGCAACGTAAGGGATCCTAGAGGAAAACTTGCAACATGCAGGCCCTGTGGCCTTCAGTGACTCAAATTACGTCAATGCCTCTCTGGGCAGGTGCAGGATTAGCAGGACCCTACGGAAACCACTGTGGTTTGGCATGTGTGCAGGGTTTTGCCTTGTCTGGGGTAGAGTGCAAAAAATCAGTGTTGGTTCCTGTATGGTTTCCTCAACAGCGAAATGTTCATGCTGCTGGTTATGATGTCTGTTTTCTACAGGTGTTTCTTCTGGAGGTTTTTATTAGCGGAAAAAGTAGAATTGGTTCTACAGTTTATATATGTATATAACCTTTGCCACCTTCTTGTGGAACAAAGCTTGTTCCCAGAATTTGTCTTTGGTGTAATGTTACTAACCAGTAATAAAAGGTGTTTTTTCAATTTTTATTAGTATTTTTTCCTGACAGTCATCCTTTGAAATGGGCCCAGCACTGTTTGTTTACCTTACTGGTGTAAAGTATGTGTGAATGAATAGCATTCTGCTTGAGTTGTCTCGCCTTCTTTCCATCTGTTTGCACATCTCTATGGTGGAAAACAGCACTAAGACTCCCAGCGGAGTATTCTTAAGGCATCAGTGAAGAATATCATCCAAAGCAGATGAGTTTGCTGTTCTTCCCTGACTTGACCTTTCCTTACAAACCTACTGAAAATGAGTGGGGTTTTTTTGCATGTAATGTGCGGTTACACTGCCAGAATGGTACTGTAAATAAGTGCTAAATAAGCCTTCGAGGTATTTTGGTGTAGGTTTTAAGAAATGTAGTGGCACCTTAGCAGACTGTCGAATTAAGTATTTCAGTGTGTTAAGCTAGTTGTGAATGCAAGCGACTTAAATTTGTGGTATGTTCAGCTTGTGCATGGAAGTGCGGAAGGGCAGTTGGTCACCTTTGTCCTGCTCGTGCAAGGCATGTATGCAGAGTGGGAGCTGAAAGGTCAAAGTTCACAAATGCTTCTGACTCACTAAACACTCAGATGTAGTTAGCAGTGGTTTATTGGAGAAGCAGAGCACAGGAGGCTTTGGAATGAAGAAGTGGTATTTTTCCCTTGAAGCCAGTCACAGTTGTGCTGCGCCACGTACTGCAGGATGAAGCCAGCTAAACTAAACTAACAGCTTGCTGCTGCTCTAGAAGTGTGATCTCCTTTGTGGATGTGCACTTCTGCTCTCTCTTGTGTGTCAGCTCTGCTGCTTGTCCAGCCTGTTGGTGAGTGAAGTCACTGGAGTTGTGGTTTGGTGGGTAGCCTGGGCTGATGTACTGGGTGGCTGCCTCAGTTGGAGCCCTTGTGCTTGTTAGAACCTGCACCAACCTGTTCTGGTGCATTGCCCAAGTGGAGGGATATTTTTCTAGTTCTCTTCAGTGGGTGGGAGTCTTCCGATTCAGCTCACTGAAATGGTTTTGCACAGGTTTGGGGGAATGTTGAAGCTGGCACAAGGGAAAGAGTAGAAACATGCAGCCAGAGGGAGGTAAGAGCCTATGCCACCAGAAGTTAGTTTGGCTTAGATTGCTGTGAAACTGCAGCCTTAGAGCTGTTAGACCTGCTCATGTTTTTTTTTTTTATTTGGTTCACTGGAAGGTTGATCTGTTTGGTTTTTTGCTGTGTTGGGTTGGGGGCTTTTTTGCTGGTTTAATGAGCTGAAGATGCGTGCTTTAAGCACTAGACTGCCGGAGCAGACATCGAAGCAGGGAAACTTGGAGGAATGAGATAGGAAGAACCATCTGTGTCCATGGGGTAGTTGTAGATAGCTCAGGTGGTTGTCTGACTGCCTGTGTCTACCACACTGCGTGTCATGGCATTATTTTCTCTGAATTCAAGAAAGTTTTTATTTGGCATGTTCTGGAAAACCTGTGAGAAGATATTAAATAGAGCAATTTGAAACTCTTCTTAAGAAATTATTTTCTCTTTGAGAAAATGCTGATTGAATTTATATATATATATATAAGATTTTTAGGTTATAGGGAGGAGGAGGAGAACTACAATACATTCTTTAAAAATTGAGAACAATGAAAGTAGCTGCATAGGTTAATTAAAACTGAATCATCTGATCACCTGCTCTGGGAAAGGAAGACATTTCTGTTGGAAGCTTTTAGGGGTTTTTACTGCAATATAAATAAGAACAATAATGTGATTGATTTCTACCTTCTTTGTTGCTTATTTCTGTCACATACATTATTGTTCTGGGAAGTTATAGAGAATGCAGGATCTTTACTGGATTTTTTTGTTTAGAATATTAGTATTTTTACTTAGTTTGCTTTTAATAAGGTGGAAACAAAAAAAATCAAAACAAACCAGAACAACCTCACTAAAATGCTATTTCTCCCCAGGCTCTTTCCAGTCAGACTCTGGGCCTTAATCTGGTGTGCTTTCCTCTTTTCACTACCTTTTTATTCTGTGTCTACTGACTAAAGTGGACTTGCAGGAAAGTTTATAGTAATACAGTGAATTTTAGTTATGAACTGCGTTGTTTGATTATCTGTCCTTGCTGTCACATTAGGTCTGAGTATCACAGTATTCTGATATTATCTAAAGTGCACAAGAAATTTGTAACATATTCAGTATCTGCATTATTTCACTTTGAGTGCTGGCCAGTGTTCCTTGAGACAGAATAGCCCATTATGGATGTGGCAGAACTTTCCTTACTTAAAAATAAAATGGAATTACCAAATATGGAAGCCAATAATTAAATTTATTTGAGTTGATAATGAAGACCTATGTGATTTCTACTTGAATGTGTGGTTAAAAGTACAGGTGGTCAATAGTACAAGGGAAGGCTTTGGTTTAATTTGATATTACTCTGTTTTACTTCTCACAAATGCTCGTCTGTGGTTTGTTTTCATACAATGGCTGTAAATTTTGCACATGAGTTTTGCTATGCTGATTGAAACATCTCTGGGTTGAGTTTTGTTGGGTTTCTACCCCCCCTTCCCCTATTTCTGTTTCTCCATAGTAGTTCAGATGTTTCCTGGAACATTTTCAACTCTAGTGAGCAGTTTTAGATTATGGGTGAAATAATCTATTTTTGGTTGGTTGATTGGGTGAGTGCTTTGGGGTTTTTTTTGCCAAAACAAGATTTAGTTCAGAGTTGGATCAATTCTTTACACTCCCACAACTCCCGCATCAAACTGGCGCTGACTTGTTTTTGAAGCTGAGAACAATGAGTTGTGTCCAGTATAACAAATTAAGGTTGAAAATTTCACTGCTCAACATGCTGAGAGGTTATAGGGGTACATTTCTGTAGTGTGTCTGATGAAGTTCAGTAAACATTAATTTGCAGGCATCATGGACTTTTTACAGATAAATGAAGAATTTAATACAACAATGCTCAGCAGTTGTTGCCATGTTAATGCAAAACTACGTATTTGGCCTTAAGAAGTAAAGAATGAGACGGTCTGAAATTCTTCATTAAGTTCTTGGGTCTGAGACTGTTTTGGTGGTGATGTCCTTTAGGGTTCACTGGATCATAACAAGAACAGCTCAAGCTTAGTCCTCCCCAAGGGGTGCCAGCGACCCTGGAGCTAGGAGAAAGCATGATTAGGAAAAGGGTAATTCAAAGACTTAGTTGCTTAACTGACTCTTATATTTAAGAAGTGGAAAGATAGGCATCTTGCAGAAGAGAAGTCAGCATTGTTCAGCTGGAAACTTCTTTGTCTGCGTGCCTGTGTCCTTCAGTGCTGATTGGAAATTGTTCTGCTTGTCCATACCAAGTGTAAACATTTATCCTCTTTTATTCAGAGACGAGAAAAAAAGTCCCCATCAAGTAGATCACCTGTTTGAAATAAATCCATAAAGTGAATCTATGATCCACTAGTCTGTCCATGTGCACACAAGAAGCTCTTAAAAAGAGGGCTAAGAGGAGCATTCAGGGTAGGGGAGTGGGTGCCACTGTTTTATTTATTTATTTGTTTAGTCAGTTGGCTCACAAATTCAAGAAGTAGTGGAGTTGATGGCCAGCTGAACATCGCTTCCCTCTTTTCCCTGGGATTCAGTCGGTTTTGTTTTGGTAGTCCCAATGCAGATTTAGGAGCTTCAGTTTTTATAATGGCTTCAGGCACCACAACAGTAAAACGCTTAAGGTCCAAAGAGCACAAATAATTTACTTTTCCTGTAATAAACTCTGACTGATGCTGGTATGCTGTGTCTTGCAAGTGTTAAGAAGATGAGGTGATTAGGCATTTTTCATAGCCCATTGAAGTTACTGCACACATTTCTACTATATTTCATTGTCTGACTGTAGCTTACTTGAGGTAAATATAAATACTAACTAAAGTTTTTCTGGAAGTTAAATAACATAGCCTATACATGGAAATTCTCCAACATATCTTGAAATTCAAGTTAGTGGCAAGAAAGAAACCTGCTTGCAGTTACTTGGCCAGGAGTGTACACTGAACCCCAAAGGTTGTTGTGCCCTCTGAAGAAACAACGCTTATAAAAATGAAGGCTGGTCTTGGGAAAAGAATTTAATAACTTCTGGTAGTCAATGGGGTGATTTCCTAGCCAAGGAAACTGTAGAAGGAGTATCATTATTAAGTGATTAAATGGACCTTCTTCATTTAGGTAGAGCCAAAGCAAGGCACAGAAGTATATAATTGCTTAGGGAGAGGTGAGTTTGTAGCCAGAGAATGACCGACAGAACCATGATTGCCCAAAGACCTTGCTGTTACCTGTGTTGTAAGCAATCATTTCCTGTCAGGGCAACAAATGATAAGTCTGGGTTGTTGCATAAAGAATGGGGATAGACAGCAAAGGGTAAAATGAGTCATAACCTCATTGCAAGAAGCTTTTGCTAAAGCTGTTGTTGTTTACAGATGGAAAAAAGTGTAATACTTGTGAATTTGCCAATATTTGCTTTTGAGAGTCTAACCTTTGTTGTCCCAAAGTGGGTTCTTTCACCCAGTGTGCAAGAGGCCAATCCACACAGAGTCAAGGTATTTGATTTATTTAGTTCAGCACAGAAAGGGGTTCTAGCTGGCAAATTCACAAAACCAATACACCAATTATCAAAACTTCATTATTTATACATTTTGATAAGCAAAGGCATGAATGTTTATTTGCTATAATTTATATAGTTCTCTTATTAATTAGAATTTTATTTCTGTTAGTTAAATGACTCTCTTGCTGCTTCTGCTAATCAGCCCACATGCTCAGTCTTCCTTTGAGTATGTGGGTTCTTGAGTTGGTGTCTGTGAGTCAGTGGTTGTGGTCTTCCCCTGCCAGAATTGCCTTTTACCTAGTTAGCACATTAGTTTGATGAGTTGGCTTTGTTTATTCCTACTAATCTGGTTCCTGCTGGCCTTATCTTGGACATTCTGCCCAGTGTCCTTGCAGTCTATCAGTTCAGCATTCCATTGTGGTTCTGTTTCTCAAATTTTGTACTCTTGAAGTTCTTTTTTTCTTTCTCTATAGCTGCAGTCACTGAGGCATGTTAAGCTGTGATTAGCGAGCTGTTAAATATACTTTATCTACTTGGAAGCCGTGCATCACCTTGATTTAAAACTACGGAGTAGTGGTGTTGACACTCTCCATTGAAAGTTGATGTAGTTCTGTGTGTTTTGTTTCAATAAGCATCTCATACAATATGTGCCATATGAAATTTTATTTTGATAGTGCTAAAGTAATTTGCCATGAACTTCTTTTCTTTATGCTTATTATCTGTAGTTAAAAACAATGGTTTAGCATGGTTTAGTTTCTTTGCTTTGATGACTTTGTGTCCATGGAAGTGTTGTCTGGAAGGGAGCTCTGGGGTCACGTAGTCCAGTCTCCTTGAAGCAGGCCTGTGGCCAGGGCTAGATCCATCCAGCCAAGGCTTTGTCTAGCTGTATCTTGAAAAGTCTCCTGATAGAAAGGGATTTACAGCCTCTTCAGGTAACCTATTTCAGTGCTTCACTTATTCCTAATGGAAGAACTTTTGCTCACATACAACCTGAACCTCCCAAGCTACATTTGTGACCATCGCCCCATTCAATATTGTCTACTAACACCAGGAAGAGTTTGCATTTGTGATCTTTGTTGCTACCCTACAAGTAGCTGTGGGCTGTGGTTAAATAGCTTCTTTGCCTTCTCTTATCTGGGGTAAAGGAGTCTGGCCCCTTCAACCTTCTCATTGCACAGTCCTGCCTTGCTTATTCAGGTTCTCAAACTGTACAAAAAATGTAGTGGAAGTGTTGTTTTCATTGCTGGCCAAGATTTTTTACTCTGCTCTTGAAAAACAGTATGCACAAAAGGCACTGAGGCATTCCAGCAGCAGATTTGGGAACACAATATATCATCTGTTGATCTGTGGTTTATGCTTGGCAAGCATCCTTCCCTTTAGTGAAGGACAAAAATAAGTTTTGTGGGAAAGCATAGATTAAGTGGTTGATGGCACATACCAAGAAAACTTCCCCTTTTGCCCCTCATCATTGTATAAATTTTGACAGACATGGGATCGTATGTATATCAATATTTTTTAATTGACCACCTGATGTGCTGTTACACTAATTGCTTCCGGTGATGTTTTAAATCTGTAGAGATTTGTATGGATTTCATGTGTTTTTCTAAAAAAATCAATTTGACAATTCTGACTGGAGAATTTAGAATCTTCTGACAAAAGTTAATGGAATGCTAAATAAGATGCTTCAAAGATGAACCTAGTTGGTTTAGGAATTCTTGCGTGTGTTGTAAAACAAATCTATCCCTGTTTTCCTGCTTTCTATGGCTGTATTTGGATCCAGCCTGAAGGGCTGGATGACAGCAAGGCTGAAAATGTTCACACTGAAGTAGAAGCTGAATGCAACAAATGTTACTGTTCATTTTTTTTCTTTTCCCTAAGCTTTTAAAGAGGTCGTAGCATTTATTTTGTGTGTTCGTTACTACCTCAGTCAGCTTGTTCAGGCTTTTGAAGAAAATGTGACTGGATTAGAACGTGCTAAAGATTTCAAATGATTGACATTGTTACTCCTGTGACTGATAGTGGGCACATCATCAGCCTTTCAGCGCTGTGCTAATAGCTCATGTGTCCCAGTGCACAAACTGAAAAAACAAATGTCTTCAGGAAAGTATGCAAGAAACACCTCCTAGGATTCGATTTTTTCTTCCAAGAGAGATTCCTTCCCCTCTGCAGTCAATTTCTTAGCAACTTCTGGGAGGCTGCATATGAAAGGCCCTGCTAAATTGCTGCCAATGGATTTATCTTTCACGAATTCAATTCCTTTTTTGAATCCACATAGACTTTTAGTCTTCAAATATTACATGGTAGTAAGGAACATTATATGAATTCAGTTCAGTAAATGCCTTTTACATACTGGTTGGTATTTCTGCTGGATATTCACTGGTTCTTGAATTATGATGATAAATTTCTTATCTATATTCTGCTTCTTAATGTGGTCTTGATCATGGTGATTTACTTCCTTAAAAACTTTGGTGAATTTTCAAGCACTGTGTTTCCTACAAAAGGATTTCTTATCCATTGTCCTAGACAGAATATTGTATGCATAAAAGAAGTTGTTTGACTTTTTCTTTAGATTCTATTTATAAGATAAAAGCTAAAATTAATATAATGTGTTTTCTCAAGGTGATAATTTTGTATTAATCATTAATTTCTTCTTGCATTAAAACCTGAGTGCTCAATATCACAGATCTATACATGCAAATTGGTTCAGGTTGTGCACATCTGTGCTGAATCATTTACAAGAATTTTTGAGTGTACAGTGTGCTGTGATCTTATTTGTTATTAAAATACTGTTGTTTCATCCTATTGGAGAGATGGGATGTAAATGCCTGGAAAAAGCTCAGCATTTCAATACCTCTCTCATAATAAATTCCTCCATTGGTGTGCTGTATTCATTTTATAACTGTCTGCACTGTAAATTTAGGGTACAAAACTAGTAGAAATGTGGGACTTGGGATCAAAATAGAAGTTTTATAAGAAGTCTCTCTGCTTCTACCTAGCACTTTAAGAACAGCATTGTCAGGTGCCACAGTTCAATGGGTGGCAAATGCTGTGCATTTTGTCATTTGTCTTAAGCTTGCCATTCCTTGCAAGTATGTCTGACACAATACTCAGTGAACTCCAAACTGGGATGATGTAGTTCACCTGGAAATGGAATTCTTGAGGCTGGGCACCTGTCATGTCCTATCTGGACAGTCTACCACATCCATTGTTTAAGCAGGTCAAGTCCATGATTGGAAGAGCATCACTGCCAGCCTGGAGCAGGTATCACTGAATGATGAGATGGGATAATGCTGCAGACCTCATGTATTCAGCACATATAAGCCTAACTTTATGAAAAAACTGGGTTTTTTTCTGTTATAGTGTGCAAAGCTTGCTGAAGATTACCATTATCATCTCTGGGAAATGCATGGTAGGAGCTGCCATGACATCAGGCACGTTCCATTTCTCTAATTGCTGCCCACTAGCTTGATGGTCATGGATCAAGAACTATGTGAAGTGTGTCATTATGGTATTCTGGCACCATAGCAATACAGAGGTACTTATTAGTGTATTTACTGAGGTTGAATGCCTCTGACAGGATCTGTAGGCCTTTTTGGTGAATGCACAGAATTGGAGAGAGGTCTAGGAGCACATGGGAGGGTAGTTATTTCCTCCAAGATACCAGACAATTTGAATTGTTTCTGCCAGCATTATCAGAGTGTCCAGAAAAGCTGTGTTTATCTGTGGTAAGCACACAATTCTTTGTTTTAAGGGTTTCTGAATGCTTAATAGCTTTGCCATCCTTTTGCTTGGTCATTTTGAGCTGCCGTATGATTTTTGAAGCCTTTCATTAAACTGTAGGCGAAACTGCTTTGTGTTACCATGAGTAGCAAGTGAATGGATGAAATCTGCATTTAGAAGACTGAGAACAAGATACAGTAGCCTCATGTTAAGGGTAGAAGCAGCTAAAGAATTACTTTTATAATAGCTGCTTTTTCTACTGTGTATTTTTGAGGGACTGGGACGAGAAGGAAGTACGATTGTCAAATATTTGGAAAAAACAGGTGAGAAGGCTTTGTGAAATACTGTAATATTCTCAGAAATAAATACAGCAGTCAGCTTTGTCTATAGTACAAGGGCCACATGTGAAAAATGAAAGGAGTGTGTATGTGAGTGGTTGTTCAGAAGGCATTTCTTAGAATTGTGACTTACAGCTTTCATTTTGTACACAGAGAGAACTCCAGTATTTTTATTATGATTTGTATGTTTTGTAAATTTAACCATGTTTTCAATTTTTAAATAAAAAGTAATACACCAAACTCTGTGTTGTGAGCCATACTTACTTTTGTTGAGCATGCTTGAACTTGCTACCAAGTAGTATAAAAGCCCTGTGCTTTTATAAAACCCCAGGAGGGTTGCCTACCTCTGTTTCATCACAGCAGGTGGTCTTTCTATTCTGTGAGTTGCTATTGCCTTCCCTGTCTCCTGTCTTCCCTCTTTATAAAACATCATTATCTTCCTCTGTTTTGGAGCTTGGGAGGGTATGTTTCACATTGGTTGGGCAAGTGGGCCTGTCTTAAGGAGGTAATGGCAATGTCCAGCAACTGCATCTTTCTGTCCCTGTCAAAGACACTGAGCACCCCTGGGCTTCTTCAGTAATCCTCTCCTCTTTGGCACTCTTACCAATTAGTCAGGACTTCAATGTGCTCCCACTGTCGCAATTGACCTTCCATTTTGAACTCCTGTCTCAAGTTCTGGTAAGATCCTAATTTAGTGTTGCTCAGATAAGTCTCCACACCTTCATTTTCCCATGGACACAAAAGGCGTGGCTACAGAGGGATCAGCTGGACTGCACGCATGGGCCTTCTGCACAAGGTGACATCATGGTGCAAGGAATCCAGCTGTACATAGTGATTACTGGTCAGGATGGTCTTCCAGGACCAAAGGGCACACGTATGCAGATTTACATGCACACGTTAGGCCAGTAATGAAGGACTCTGAGGTACCTTAAAGGGGATTTAGTAGATGTTTAACACTTACCTTGGAGTAGATGTGGATAAATTCATTGCACACCTCAGTAAAATGTCTTCAGAATGCCAGGTGACTCACATCTTTAAAAATTGGATGCTGATCATTTCACTATTAAATAATACGCATTAAAACATCACTTGTTTCAATAACAACAAAGTGCTGGGCTTCCTGTTCTGTGGAATTCTGGCAGAGAGTTGCACAACTTTTAAGCATGTGCTCAAAGCTGATGGATGAGGGTTATCTCAGGGTGTAACAATTTTTTCATTTATGCTACCATCATTAAACAAATCCAATTTTTGCACCTTCACATTAATCCCTTTTATGATGTGTCTAGGTCTTGTAATCTTTGTTTGATGATAAAGTGCGAGAGACCTTTTTGGGAATAATCCATGTTATGGTACTTCAGAAGAATCCAGTGCACATGAGAAGCAATCGTTACATTCAATTTCCCAGATTTTTTTATTTCTGTGTTGGGCAGAATTACCAATGTCACTGGAGGGAAAATATTTTGTTAATAGGCTAATTTCAAATGCACTTTCCTAGAAAATTAGTACTTGTAACAAAATCATTGAGGTTTAAGACTGTTCTCCTTAGGTGAACTGGGTAAACAGCTTGGGGATTCTTTAATCATACATAGTGACAAAGGACCACAAAATATTCCAAGAACAAGCTATTGAGTATTTCAGTGGTATCTTAAGAGAAATAAATACTTTCATTTGCCTGGTACATTTCTTCTATTTTTAGAGATACTGCTTTTTTTTTAATGGTTGAGTGTATTACAGTCCTTTCTTTTCATACATTATTTTCTTTCTCTCTGTGTCTTTTTATGTTCCCGGTCTCCAAGTTCCTCCCAGAGTGCAGACCTATGCACTTACTTGCACTCACTATCATGTCTGATATCTAAACTGGAAGCAATGCCACCTTTTTTCTGTCAGTGGCTTCACAGGATGAAATAGTCAAGAAAGAAATTTTCTTGTTTGTTTTAAAGCCAAATTAGTTTCCTGATATACAGAAGGGGAAATATCTTCTGAATTGCTATTCAGCACTTTATTGTGAATCCATGTCTTGCTACCCACTTTGAATATGACTTAGCTTCCAAGTGCTTAATGCATAAGATTATACTGGGGACTTTTGTTGCTGAGGTTTGCCATCTCAACAGTAAAAATTAGATACAAATATATATATTATATATAAATATAAAAATATATTGTTTCAGATTAGCAAATTCAGAAAACTTTTAATTTTCCAGTGAGACAGGATTCTTAGTTTGGTGAGGGGGTGGGAAGGGTGAAATTTGCAGTTTTTTACATCCAAGACTAAATGATCTTACTATACAGCGTAGTAGACGGAGAGTCCAGCTTTTGAAACTTATAAGGTAGAGTGTGGCTTCTCAAAAATGCTAAATGATTATCTGAAATGTATACAACAAAGGCTCTTTCTACAACACCTAGTTTTGTACTGTGTAGATAAAGGGAAATAGTTTAAATGGTCAAAGTGATATCCCCTGCAGTACTAGCCTTAAAGTGGCCAGAAATGCACATATTTAGGAAAAGGTTGTTAACAGGAAAATAAGTAAAACAAACAAGCTAAATGCCCTGTGGAAAACTTAAAGAAAATTGTTCTTTTTATTATTTATAGGAAGACTTTTATCATTACCATAGTCATTCCACAGCAGTGTTTCTCTGTGCATATCTTAGATCTCCTGGCACAGACGGTGCCCCTAAGTTGTGTAGTAAGGAGCATGTTGTGACAGGTGAATGTACCTACGCACAGGTGTTCAAAGCTGGAGGCTCTTTGAGTGCTGGATGTTCTGGTTCTCAAGCACAGCAAATGCCTGAGGAGGAAAATAATTGAATAAATTTGGATCTTGCATATGGTGTATGAATGTTTATAAGATGGTCTGTTAACAGAGTGTCAGAAGGAAAAGTTTATTCACATGTCTTAACTATTGCATTTACTGCATTTTGTGTATCGGCACCCTGTGACAAGCAGACATAGGTAACACTGAGTGAGCTCTGTGGTCTAGCTGAGGAACATGCCGAATCTCTGCAGGCATGCTGAATCTCTGATTTGGGAAGAAAAAGGTAGTACAGTGCTCTTGAAAGATAATTTCCTTTTAATGGCAGTGCTAGCAACATCAGAGAATTGTTTTTCAGAAATGTAGATTTAACATTCCTGAAATGCCTAGAGAGGAACGTATTTTGTGGTTATAAGTCTTCTGTTCATCACAGTGTTGAGTCAATTGATATTTTCTGTATGAAAGTATCAAAAAAATTAAATAGTGGTGCTCATCTGGAGTAGCTCCCGCTGTGATTCTGGTGGTGTAGTGATACCTGTGTCTAGTTGTACCTGAAGTACATAATCAGAGAATTACATTGCACTGATCAGCTGGGGTGTCTTTTATGAAGATGTGGGGGGTTGTACTTTCAGGAGTTGCTAATTTCTTGAAAAAAGAGCTTTAGAAACAGCTGTATCCTAAATTTCCTTTATAAACAACTGTGGTAGAAGGCAAAAGTGTGGTAACATATGTGTGTAGTGGGTGTATTTGATTGCTTATATGCTTTATCATTTATGGCTTAAGAACAAGCCCAGTTCCCAGTGCTGAGTTTGGTCTAGGTTCTTACAGCACAAACCTTTTAGAGAAATGGTGAGAGCTTACACAGTCTATTTCCTTTCTCTTTTGTTTTCTGCATCAGCCCCTGCTTAGGATGGCACATATGTTCACACTGATGCACGCACACTTTTGCTGTTGCAGTGCAGGAGAAATACAGGAGCAAGAATGAGGGGGTGGAACTTCAGAGTCACAAAAACAAATCAACAGCAAATGTAGCACTGGCAAATGTAGCCTCTGCTGTCCAGTAAAATCCTTTTTTCACTTATATGTTGTGTACTTTTAAGTGCACTAAAGGCTTTAAAGGTGATTAGAGTTTATTTTTAATCTTTTTAGCACGTTAGAGATACTGTAACTTAAAGTCTTTGGATAATTAATACACTTCATGGTGGTCAGTAGGTTTCAAAGTTAAATACTTGACTGCAGAGGTTCGGTGTGTTCTCAGCTGTGTGTTGGGGTCCATCCCCACCCATCTATAAGTCGTGCTTAAGAGTGGGGGGAAAAAGCATTACTCCAAGTATAAAAAACTGCAGGAATGCTTTGTGTTTACAGACTCAGTTACTGTTTAGCACTAAAACTGACAGGCTACTGTAATTTCATTGTGGGGGTGGTTATAATGTTGGTTTTTTTCCTGGCAATGTACTGCTCTGGAATTCAACAGCATATTGTAGAATTTAAAGCAAGTATAAAAACTGTCTGCCTTTACAATTAAAAACTTGTCCTGATTTTGTGGCCTTTTGTAGTAAAGGGAAATAGTAAAGCTATACATAAAGTAAATTTAAGAAGTTTCTTCCAAGCCTCTCATTATTCTCTCCTTGAGCCTTCTGCCTTTTAAACAACTGATAAGAGACTCTGCTGTTAAAATACTAAAATACATAAACAAATGTTCAGTTTAATGGTTTTTGCTGTATAGCTGTTCCTAACAAAATTGACCAAAATTTATAGTAGATTCTACACAGTGGAATCAATTTGTATTGTTCTGATACATTACCTGAGGGAAGTGCTGGAAAGAAGGAAGAGTTGCTTTGAGCCACAATATGCCTTAATAAACAGAGGCAAAAAGGTGGCAGTGTCAGTGGCAGTTAGTGCTTGTCTCAGTGCAGATAAAGCAGCTAGCATTGAAAATCCCGCACAAATGCAGATTGTTTTCCCAGAAAATGTGCATTTAGTTTGAGTGAGGGCCCCATCTACACTGGCAGTTAGAAATGGAAATTTGGGGCTCTTGATGCAGTTGGCTGACAGGGACTGCTGCGCCATTTAGCTGTGATCACCTCGGTCTAGATGCATGTGACTAAAATAGTGGCAGGAGCTATCACATTTCTGCATGATGCCTTGTAAAGCTGCTGTATTGGTCTTAGACTCTGGGTTTGTTAAGGCCTGGCAGCCTTCAAAGCTCATTGGAGATTGATGCATTCAGATTAGGGCATGTTGTACAGCCTCTTTAAATAATTTGCCTATCCTGAAAACATGACTTCTCTCTATATTTTGGTGTTGCCAGCACTGCTTAAAAGCCCATGGTTCCCATTGCTTGGTTTATCTGGAGGTTTGCCATTGTCACAGTAGCGTGTCATGCTTGCTTTCCTTGTGAAACCACTGCTGGGCCATCAGGGCTAAAAACTGTGGGATGGAGACTACTGGTTGCTCTGACTACGTGTCTTCCTGAAGGGTGTTACAGTGTCCTGCCTCTTTTGCCAGCTGGTCAATTCAACAGGCATAGTTAAGCTGGAAGATACAATATTTCCCAGAAATGGGAATGGTATGTGCCCCCCTTTCCTCCCTTCAGCCAGTTAAACTTTTAAGAGATCAAGCTGTGGATGGGGTTAAAAGTGGGAAGTTACCTCTGGAGGTAATTCCATGGGAGGTTCCTCAGTAGCTTTGCAGTTTTGCTGCGGCAAAATGTGTGTTAACTTTCCACTCATTTTTCAACAACATTTTATGTTTATACTTGAATTTTTTTCTAGTGAGAGCAAACTTGTCAGTTGAAGTCACTCTTAGCAACAAGATACTTTGAAGAAGCTTGCAAAATAAACAGAGGAAAATAATGGCTCTGCTTAGTGTGAGTTGCCTCTTTCCTTTTCTTTGCTTGTCTTCCAGAGACAAGAGTGATTGCCTTAAAAGATACTGTTTTCTGCATTGGTGGTGTTCTTTTTGGCAAAAACCTAAGCTATTCGGGGTTCATAGAGCAACTGAAATTATGTTGACTCAGTTATTTTTCTCCTGATGGTTATGTTTATATTTTCCTTGAGAAGAAAAACTGTTTTATCATATTAAAAGCAAACAACAAAAGGAGCTAATTTTCCCATGCTTGAAGTGTAAGAGAATAACCAGTTAAAGAAACCTGACCCGTTCTGAAAGCAACTGGAACATGGCATTTCTGTCTGCCACTCAACCTTTGAATGCTGAAAAAAGGCATAAGGTGTCCATGGTACTGCTGAAATACACAGAGCACGATCTGTAAATAAACGCTAGATTTGCCAAACAATTGTGGTATGAAGAGCAGATCTTTGTGCCCCAATGTCTTCCTTGATTCTTCTGCTGTGCTCAGAACTGGCCAGCAGTCTTCCCAACTTCAGCCAGGAGTCTCTGACTTCTTCTGCCTCCTCTTCTCCATCTGCTACCTTGCTTGGCTTCTTGCACTATGTCCTGCTGCTGGACAAGGCTAATATATTTCTCCTGCATGGCTGTAATTTTATGAAGGCAACAAAGGTTTTGTAAATAGTAGATGTGGGTATGAAGCGGGGAAAATCTTTAAGTATGGTCTGCAGGAGGTTGGAGCATGGTCAGTTCTTACGGATTGAGAGACTGCAGGTCTCTGGCTATGCAAATTGTGGATTGGAGGACAGGCAGAAAGAACTTCTTTAACTAAAATAAACTTAGAACCGTACAATCCAGTTCTGTAGCTTGTGAGTACTAGCTGCTTATGAATTCCTAGCATATTTTACTGCAGCTACGTACACAGTAAGGAATTTTATTGCTTTTACCAACAGAAGGGTAGGGAGGACAGTACTGGTGTCTCATGTCTGGAAGGTAGTATCTGTCACAAGAAGTGGCATATTTTCCTGTGCATTTCCCATGCCACAGTGCAGACTAGCCTGTTTGTTCAGTGTAAGTGCTAGTCCAGCAGCATTCAATGTTTGCTCTAATCTGACACACAGTTTTGACTTCCAGAGTTTAGAATTGAGAATATATGGTTTGCTGCTAGAAAGACATCATGTCCTGTAATGTTTTATAGCAATTTATGTCTTTGATATAAAGGAAAATCTGTAGTGCAGGATTTAATTTTCAGATCTTTGCAACTATACAGTCTTCATGCTTATTTCTGTTAGAAAAGATTACAAAGAGATCTCTCTGCTGTTGAGGTAATGTGTAGAGGAAAGAGAATCAGTTGTGGGCATGCACTTTTGAGACTCAGCTTTTTCAAGCCAAGGATTTGCCTACAGAATTGAGAGATAATATCTGCATGTGTTTAAATGTAGCATATGCGAGTGTGTGTGTATATTTAAAAAAAAAAAACAAATTGCCTGTTTTTTCTAGGCTTTCATATTCTAGTGTTTCTAGAGGTGTGTCATTCCTTGAATTGTTGCTTGTACCTAATGCCAAAACAGCATTTAGAATTGCAAAATTTACAGAATCACAGGATCAATTAGGTTGGAAAAGACTTCTGAGACTGAGCCCACCCTATGACCGAACACCACCTTGTCAACCAGACCATGGCACCAAGTGCCACGTCCAGTCTTTCCTTAAACACCTCCGGGGACAGTGGCTTCACTGCCTTATTGACTCCAAGCACCTAACTGAAAGATTGAGCTCTTTGAGTCTCTCGTTACACTTAATACTAAAACAAATTTAAAAGATTAAGTTCACAGCAAACTTAAAGAGGTGCAGGTTTTAGTTCTGTTTTAAAATGCTGGCTCTTTGCTTGTAGGATTACAATTAGTTCTTTTCAAGAAGACTAGTATGCGTGTGGATGGTGTAGTCTCAGTAAGTTTATCAATAAATAAAATGTGGAAAACCAAATATAATATTGAAATGTTGAAACAGGAATGAAAAGAAAAGGGAATCGGATTGATTTCCTGAATGAGCAGGTTGCAGCAGTGTGGGCAGGCTGTGGTGGATCTGCCAACTGGACATGGGCTATGTGGGAGAGCTCCCAGATGCTGTGTTCACATGAGCTCTGACTCGGTTACTTCCTTCTCACTGGTTTACTCACATGATGATTTTAGCAGTGGGAGGGCTTTGAATACTGTTAGATTGTGGCTGCATACAGAGCAGGGGACACTGATAACAAGCAACAGATGGCAAGCAGATTTCGGTAGGAAGTCCGATCTCATTTTTTTCAGTGCTCACAGGTAAGGAGGAAGATACATGATAAGGATGGAAGGAGTGTGTGTGTTTGAAGTACTGTTGCTGCAACTCTGGTCTGAGCTATTCCAGAGCTATATCATGCTGCTTCTGCTACCAGAGTTGCACACAGTGTGATGAAATGGAGATCGCTGTGAGTCAGGAAGACAATAAATTATAACTGTGTGGCTATGACAGCTCAGTGGGAGCACCTATGGATGGAAAAACCATTACATACTTTTAAACACTGTTGACATGAGATAATTTTTTACCACTTTAATGAAAACATAATCAAATGAGCACATAAAGCTTGGAGAGGAAAATATTTCTTTTATACAGGAGATAAAACTGCACAAACAAATGTCTGCTGTCAACAGAACAAATTTTATTTCAAATGCAGAGCTTTAAGATTGAAAATACCATCTGTGAGTGTGAAAATTTTTTTAGGAAGACTCTTCTGTATAGACAACCTTTTCAGTGAAGTGTTTATTAACACATGAAAAATAGCTTTCTGTTTAAAATACACACAGATCAAATTAGAAGCAAAATTACCATGGTCAGTGGAGATTATATGTATCTGTAGGAATGACCTTCTGCTTGTATAGTGGATCTTTCTGCATTAAAAGATTAAACCCCCCTCTAATTTTAGAATATATATATTTTAGGTGGACAACAGTCTCAGTTTTTCAGGTAGTTCAAAAGCCATGCAGTAAAAGATATTCTGGACTTAAAATATAAATGATAATCCATGAATTCTAGTATCATAGCACTGTGGTTATTTTGTAATGCTTGGATGATAATCGTAACTCTTGGGAGAAATATTTTATACTTTCTTTGCGTACTGGTGCTTTATGTGTAGATTTTTGTGGGTCAATCTCATTAGTCCTAATAAGCTACTTGAAATATTTACAGGATAAATAAAACCCTTTCTAAAAACACAGAAAGATTCAGTATCTGGAACCCTCAGAAGCTGAAGAGTTAATGGTGGGGCTGCACTGGATTCAGTGTATTTGCAGATGTTGCTGCAACCAACTGCTGATTTTTCTCCCATCCTGTCAGGGAACTCTGCCAGCCATGATTCATGGAATGATTTTTTTGCGCTGAGTAATCTGTGGTTTTTCTTTTTTCCTCTTCCCTCTCCCTTATTTTTACCATGAACTAAAGCCCTATTCATTTCAGCTAAAGGGAGGAGAAGCTTCCAAAGCATTAATACAAAACATTAAATACAGTGTGTTTTGAGTGGAGGAATTGAAACAAATGCTAAACTTGCAGTAATTTTACTTGGTCTTAGGCAGTCTAGTCCAGTGTGGGAAAACAGTTTTAGAAGAGAATCAGGTTTTGGTTTTGCTAGTCATATGGTTTCACAGTTCTCTTAAGACTTCTGTACTAGTATTGCTAAAGAACATCCAACTTCTGTGCTGATATTATGCCTCCTTTCTCACAGATCGCTCAGAAAGAAATAAACCAGACTGCCGCTCTTCAGGGTAAGAATTGTATTTCTCTATTTATTCTTCCCTTCTCTTTCTTTTTTTTTTCCCTTATTTTTTCCTTTTATTGGGTGAACTAGGAAATTGGCAAGAAAAATAAAGATGCCATTCTTCTACTTCTCTCTTTTGGTAACAGTAATGTAATATCACAATAATTTTGTTTTAAAAATAATTGGTTTATATTCCTTATGGGCAGAATTTTTTTCAAAAAATTAATAGGACTTGCTACATTGTAATTGTGTACACTTAAACTCCAAAGGCTTGTTTATGTATCATGCACAGGGTTGTTTGGCAAAACTGTGGTTTAAAACAATAAGCCCCTCATGACTTTTGCTGCTTTGAACTGTTTGCTTCTGTAGCAAGGAAAATAATTCTTGGTTCAGTCAAAAACAGCAACACTTTATTATTTATTCCATTATTCCATTAACTCTGATCCCATCGTACATAATGTTTCACAAGAAGCAAATGAAAGTGTGTTAAACAAAACACATGCACACACACCCCAACACTTCGTGTTTATTTAGAATTTCCATCAAGAGTTGTCATGAACTTCTAGGCTATTGATTTGCAAGGCCATATTTTCCCTTAAGCTTCTGAATATTTTGTAGTTCTTCTTATCCTCTGATTTTTAAATAATCTCTTTCTCTATTGCCTCATTTTCAAACTCTCTCTCTTTCAATTCTCCACTGGGGAGTAGGATTTTGTCCATATCACGTGGTGGATAATGGGATTTTAATGAACTAAAGTGATAGAGCAGACTGGCAAACACTGGTTCTCCCATTCCTTTGTGAAAAGTCTTTCCAAAAAATGCCCCTGGTGTCCAGTCTTTTGACATGACCTGACCTTTTCATTTGATTTTTACAGTCTACATTTTTTCCTTTTTGGTACATTTTTACAGTACAGTGGACTAGCTTTTGTAGCTGGAAGAACAGTGTAGCATTTTCTTACAGCACACTTGATGTGTTGTATCTATTGTGTGATGTGATGGAAGAAAGGATGTTTTTCCCTTCCCTCCCATATCTGCCACAGCACTGTAGCTGATTCCAGCAGTGTGTTTAACTTGCAGGGGAGTATTGCCTTTGTCTTTGAATACTTTTATCTACTTAAAAGCTCAATTGCTGCATGTCCTGGTTTCTTTTTATACTTAAAAATACTAAACTTTTTTTTTTCTTAAAATGATGCAGTTACAGTCTACATGTTAGAACTTTGACTAGATCATGTCATATTGTAATAATGTGAAATAAATGCAAATCATTACGAAAAGGAAAGCTAATTTTATCAAAATGTTTAGTTTAGGGTTGAAAGAGCTTCAATCTCTTCCCCTTTCTTCTGTCTAGTCATTCTCACCAGTACGTTTTTTTGCTCTGGAGTATATTTTAGAAGTTTGAGTTTGAAACCAAAAGTAAAGTAAAACTTCAGATTTTTTCCCATGGAATTGGAAAGTCAAATGTGGACTTGACAATAAAACTCTGCCCTAAAACTATCTGGGCTACAGACTCCAAATTCTCATGTGGAAAGCACAGAGTCATTAACAGTATAATGTAGATTGCTCATAATGTTGAGAAAAATACAGCTTTCGGTAGTCTTTCATTCCTGACAGCGGTGCATGTGCTTTCTGACCATATCTATGTCTCTTCTACCCCCTTCTCAATCTCACTGGCCATTGTGTCATGAGCTGTGAGGAAGAAAAGCCACTGTTTAAAGGGTATTGTTGTTTTGTGCACATCTCACTTCTGTTTCTAGACTGGAACAGGAGCAGCCTGCCTTACTTAAATGATGTACTCTGCTAATTGATATTGCTACACTCAGTGGTTCATCTCTCATTATAATTGCAAGCATAATTCTGTGGTGACAAATTGCTGGGCGAGAGTCTTATCCTCAGTCTGGCAGTATTGTGCTTAGGAAAAGAGCTGCAGTTGCATCAAGGCCAGAGCCCCTTGATTGAAGACTTGAGGTAAAACTAAACAGTGAAGTATGCAAGGCTAAAATTGAAGTGCAAAGCACACTTCTCTTGTAATATGGGCAGCATTTCAGAGCTGTTTGAATTCCAGTGGGGACAGTTTAATGCCCTTTTATGATGAGCTACTACACTTATGACACTGTCCTCTCTGGGAGCAGTTCGTGACAATGGAAGAAGAAAATACAATTGTTCGGAGGCATCTTGGCTACTTATTCCTTAAGCTGCCTATTGTGGGATGCATATCTTAAAAACCCAAGATACTATCTCTCTCATGATCTCAAGTGGAACAAAATGATGCTGCAGGTCTTGGTACTTGAACTCAAGTTCTAGAAACAAGAATTTCTGCAGTAGAATTACTATGAAATATTGAAGGTGGACATGGGGAGACCAGCTGACAAGATGAAGGAATAAGCAGTGAGTCTTAAGAAAGGTAGATAACCTAAGATGAAATAGCAGATGTAGATGTTTCCAAGAGAGAGCCAGAGAAGTAGTTTATCATTTCATACAAAACGCTGGTAAGATCTTGCCCAGGAGTCTGTCAAGTCTAAGTACAAATGTGGAACACCGGGATAAGAAGAGACCAAAAAAAGGCCCAGATATCCACCACCAACTGTTCCTCGTGTATTGTAAGGTTAGGTTTTGGTCTGGAACATGATCATAATATTAAAGTATCACATAACAATATTTCTTGTGATTTCAAGGGTCTAAAGCTTGCCCTTTCCAACTTCCTATTCTTATATATTTCTCTGCCTGTGTATTTCTAGATGTATTTCAGGCTTGTGCTTGAGTCTTTGAGGTATTAGGGATGAAGAGTTTATATACAGTGAGACAGGAACAGTTTTAAAACACAGCTTGGACATAATTCATTTGCAATGAAAGACGTAAAAAAACCTGTTCTAGGTAGAACAGTATATAAATGGTCCTTGATATAGTTACTTTATTATAGGGTGATGCCATTTAGCAGAATTTTTACAGCAGTATCAGGAACTCTGACAAATATTCTGGTTTGGTTATTAGCCTACCAAATGTTTAGCATGGGAGAAATGGGAAAGAAAGGGGGAGCGTTCTGAGTGGTGATGCAGGGATCTAGCATGGCAAGGGGAAGAAATCTGGAGAGTGGATGAACCAAAGACCATAGATAATGATTTAAAGGGAGGGAAACAGATATTAGGTAATGTTTACAAAATGTGCATTATTACATTATCTTTTGCCTCTTTTGGTAACTAGCAATCATCTGACACTCAGGAGAGTTTAGATAAAGCAAGGAGTAGAAGAACAGGGCCTGTGGGTATCTATTTCATGTACTGCTCTGTGCTGATTTTTATGTTAAATATAGCACATTAGTACGATCAAGACAAGTGTTCGCTGAATCCAAGTAATACCTATTGCTATGTTAAATTTTTATCAAGCGACATTTAGTTTCATGGCCTAATAGCCATCCTTCAATTGTTACATTTCAGACAGTATTAAAATATATCTCTACTGGTAACAGTGGTCTGTAATTATAATTCTTGATTTTACTGTCAGGTCACACTTGTACTGTTGTCTCTGATAGCTTCAGGTCATACACTGCTGTAACACAGGTCAATTAGGTCAAAGGAAGTAGATCTTTATTCCTCTAAATGTTTTCAAACTGAAAATTATATGATAGTAATAGAATAGAAGATTTCAGGCATCTACATGTTTGCAGTTAATCCCTGAACATGAGTAAAGCTTGTAGAAGGAACTGAATTTTTCTTTTTTTTCTTCTTTTGGTTAAGGATTATGGATCAAAAAATGCTGAAACACAGTCCTGTAATTTGATATAATTTATTGTAGTTGCTTTGACCTTGGAGATGAAAGGATGAAGGTAGGTAACAACTGCAACAATTTATTGAGAGATTTAGTAGGGTATCAATCACTTGAAGTCAAGTAAGACATTTTGATTTTTAGAATATCAGTGTCTACTGTGGAAAATTGGGAGGGGGATGAAAATAATTAGTTCATTTCTAGAAACAGATCCTAGGCTTTACTGGCATATAGTCTGCCTGCTGATTGTAATGTGTTTAAGTTCTTTTACAGCTGGTTGCCTTCATTTGATTGAACTAAATTGAGCTTTTTTTATTTAAAATGCGTCAAGTCAACAATACGAATAGACAAAAGTCGTCTTTTGTTCCCTTATAAACAAACACTTGAAGTGGCTGATCGAAGGTGCTGCTGATCCCTTTAGTGGGGCTCTGATAAATCAAGCAATCATTTTTATGGTATTTTGTATCCGACTTTGGTTTTAGTTGTTTGGGGTTTTTTTTAATGTAGCAGAATTCCATTAGTGAAAGCTTCCCTGCACTTCTAATTCCTCTGCTATGTAATGTTGATTTTGTGAAATTGTGTTTAATAAATACTACAGTAACAGTCTGACTATATCTTAAGATTGTGTTTTCCCAGATTATCTGTGAAGCCTGAAAAGACACCCTTTCATGAAGATCTTAAGCATTTAACAGAGCATGAGGGGAATCTTAAGGCACTGGCCTGACAATGTGGTGGAACTGTCCCCACTTTATAATTAAACCGAGATGGTTTTACAATCAATATGCTTTTGAGGTCCTGAGAAAACAGACAGTAACAGGTTTTTCTGTGTTGTAACCATTACAGTCAGTCATTTAATAGCTTCACAGAATCATAGAATATCCTGAGTTGGAAGGCACCCACAAGGATCATTGAAATCCAGCTCCTNGGGACAATCCCCTCCCTTGCCCGGCTGGCGATGCTGTGCCTGATGCTCCCCAGGACACAGGTGGCCCTCCTGGCTGCCAGGGCACTGCTGGCTCACATTAAACTTGCCACTGACCCCCGGGGCCCTTTCTGCAGCGCTGCTCTCCAGCCTCTCATTCCCCAGTCTGTATGTACATCCAAGGTTGCCCTGCCTGAGGTGTAGAATCTGGCATTTGTGTTTGTTAAACTTTATATTGTTGGTGATTGCTCTTAGTCAGATGGGCCATGTGGAGAGACTTCTGCTGCTTCTGTACTGAGAAATCACAGAATGGTGGGAAGGTCATGCAGGTCATGTAATCAACCATCGTGCTCATAGTGGGAAGATGCTGATGCTAGATCAGGCCCATGATGTTTTTTTTCTAGCCAAGATTTGAAAATCTCCCAGGAGTGAGAGATTGAGCCTACTTATTTTCAGCCCACTCACAGGCTGCTTGTCTGTCACTTACTAACTTTATTTCCAAATCGTAGTGTTGTGGGAAACACTACCAAAAGAAGCAGTCTAAACACTAGACTACTTAATATCCAGAAGGACCAAATTCATTCACACAAACATCCTGAAGTACAGTTTTTCACTACTGTTGTTTAAAACCCTTGTGTTGTCTACTAGCAATGTCTGGACAGCCTTGTCAATGCTTCTGTTTTACACAAGAAAATTTCAGGGTTTTCCCCATCCAGCCAGTGTTAGAGACTGTAATACAGATTTGAAGTTTGAGACTTTGGACCTTGCTGGCACTCCATCTGAATGGGAAGGGTTGCATGTAGAAGAAAGAATGAATGCTGGAGGATGTTTTACTGTGATATTCTTACTTGTTACATTTAACTTTTGTAATTTTTACGTCTAGGGAGTTACTCAGGTTACTCTTGGTCTAAGCATGCTTTTAGGCTGTGAAAATAGAAATGTTCTGCTTTTGTACACTCCCAGTAGGTCAGAAGTTGGGGTAATTCTAAAAAGTATCTCGTCTCCTTCCCAAATCCTTGGTGTGCAGTTTCACAATTGCCCTGAGCTGAACTAAGCCTGTGTTGCTCCAAGAAGGAAAGGTCCCATTCTCTCTTTTGGGCTGCTGTCAGTGCTCATATGGTTAGTTGGATCAGAAGGCTGATCTCCAGGGAAAAAAAATAGCTGTGTCTCCACAGATGAAGCAGGTTCAGCATAGGGGAGCAGAGTGATTTTTTGCAAGTTCCACAATCAGTCTATGGCAGAACTGGAAGCAGGGGTTCCAAGTTGTGACTTTTCTTGTTATCTTAAAAGTGGGGTCATGTGAGTCCATTTTTTTCATTCTGAGAGATAAATTTTGGACTCATTCACTCAGTGCAATCCCACAGGTTAAATATAGATTGAAAGTGGTGAAACTTGAGATTGGAATCTACTTACGTGTCTTTCTTTGTTTATCACGTGTTTCTCATCAGCACGTGCTTTCACATCAGAGCTATTGCTTTTGGCAATAGAATAAGCTGGAGCAATTTTGTGCAGCATGTTTCTTTGGTAGCTTCTTTGCCACAATAAATCATTATGCTTAATTTTTAATTTGCAATGTTAATTTTTACCCTGCTCAGTTTATACTGTGTATATATATCTGTAAATGAGGAAAAAAGGAACCACAGGTAGAGCAGAGGAATAAATGGCAGATGGGTTCAGCGTAGTTTTTGGCAGTTAGGGATCACAGGAGTATTTAGAGCCTGTCCCTGGGGGTGTTTGTTTTAATGTTGCCAATTCATCACTTTTGTGTTGGGTATTTTTGGCTATTCATCTCACAGATAGCAGTAAAGAGTTATTGTGAAGGGTGCATCCTAGCCAGCCTCCTAGATCCCTTATTCCTAAACAGAGAAGAGGTATTTGTTTTAATAAAAGAGTTCTCTGTTCCTGGTTTCTGCAAAGGGAATTCTGAAGGACTGTTTGCTCTGGTGTCCTGAACAACTTCTTCCGTTGTCTGGGCTGCTCTCCAGTGCTTTTTCTAATTCATAATGGAAAATAACGCTGCAAATGAGATGGTTGTTGAAAGAATAAAGGGAAAAAGGCTCACCCTCTGTCTTCACTGAAAGGATTTCTCTGCTTCTTTGGGCATCTTGTGTACATGAGCAAGTTTCACCATCCCATCATCTTTCAGAATAGACTCCTATGGAAAGTACTGAGGACCATCCAGACACATGGCCACGTTCCTTGTGCATTAGGAGAATTATCTTGGACATGAACAACCATGATAGACATTAGTTCTTAAAAAGGTGGTTTCAGGAAGGACACCATTGCACATCACTTTTTAAAAGTCAAATTAATCAGTCATGGTTATAATTCTGCTTCTTTATGATTTTTTTTTTCTTCCCAAGACATCTCTATGACGAACAGCAGATGAAATTCATCTGGTAGCTGGGAAGGAGGGCTGGGAGAGAATTCTTTCCAAAGGTATTTGTAATATTCTCAAAGAAAAGGAGGAGGAGCTGTTAAGGGAAGCCTATAGAATATATGTCAGGGCTGAGGAGGCAGACTCAGCAGGTTGTAAACTTTCAACGCAGAAGTAGTAATTGTTAGGTTCTCTATGAAAGAATTTCATGTTGATATTTTAAGAGTGTTGGAGCTTTGGTTTATTTCCCTAAGGACTTATGTAGGTTTCTGTCTAGGCTCAGTATCTACATTTTCCTTTGCCTCTGGAATTTGAGTGGGAGAGCTCAGTTTGCAGTTACATTGTGTTCGTTTCCATGGCCTCTTACTCTGCTGTGCACAAAGGAGAAGAGGTTGTTATTTCGTTCTTTTTTTTGTTCTCTTTTTCTGTACTGCTCACCTACTTTATAATTTCATTGTAAGTAATTCTTTGGTGTCTTTGTTCTTCGTCCTAGTATAGGGAATCAGTTACCTTAAGCAGCAGCATCTGATTTGGCATGTTGAACATTGAAATGATTGATCAAGTACTCTTTTAAAACATGTTACAGTTGCATTCTTAGTACATCATGGGGGTGTGGTATTCCTAGTGAGGCCTGTCACATTGAAAATTTCTTCCTCTTTACTGTATTTCAGTATAAGGTACGGCATAATGTGCAGTTTGCACAGCTGTACTTCAGACTCTGATCCTGTCATTTGTGAAAGATTGCATTTCTGATTTTGCTACAAAATTTCTCTTTTCAAAAGTGGTATTTTGCTCAGTGCAGGCATCACCATTTGACTTTAAGCCATGTTTACATACTGAGTTTGTCCTAGTTTTGGCCATCTGTGATAAATCACTGAGCTAGTATTAGCCCTCACTGTAGACAAGGATGAGCTGCTTTTTCATCTGTTGCAGCTGCTTCAGCTTCAAGAAGAGAACTAAAATTCAGTGGTACAAAAAGTCATGTTGCCTGTTCCCTTGGAGGCTACAACCAAGGCAGGTCACCAGCAGGTCTCTTCATGCCACAGGAGGGTCCCTTGCTACAGAGGACTGAAGTTAGACCATGCACCCCTAAATGTGGAAAGTATTCATGGAAGTATGGTCTTTATAAGTGTGCATAGCTGCATCTTAATCTTGGGAGCATTGTTACAAGAGGCTTGTCATCTGAGTATGGTGGACATTACCATCTCCTGAGGCTTGAGGCAAAGGTTGACTTTTAATTTAAGTGAAGGTCCAAATCTAATCAGGGTGTTCCAACAACAAGCAATAATTACTTTGTTAAATCTCTCTTTTGATCTACAGTATAATATCTGGTTGAAGCAAAAAAGTACCTCAGTGATGTCACGTTTTTATTAGGCAATACTTTTGCTTGGAATAAATGCTTAGTAAAAAGAAACAGCTTCAGTTTTACTAGTATAATTCTTTTATTTTATGTCATTGGACTTCTGCTTCCCCATCCCCTCACACACCAGTATCTGGTATCTAGTATTAGAACTTGAAAGGGGGTTGTAGAAGTGAGAGGACTAGAGGAAGTGGCCTTAAGCTGAGACAGGGGAGATTCAGATTAGATATTATATTAAAAAAAATCACTGTTATGGTGGTCAGGCATTGGAATGGGTTGCCCAAGGAGCTGGTAGAGTCACCATCCCTGGAGGTGGTCAAGAGATATCTGGATCTGGTGCTGGGTGATACAGTTTAATGGTTTAGTGGTTCAGGGGTTACAATGGTAGTTGTACTGTTGAACTTGATGATCTTAAAGGTCTCTTCCAACCTTGATGATTTTATGGTTCTATGAATATAGTATTAGTTCAAACAATCCTGATATTGTTTTGTGATTGTACCAGGTCAGGAACTTTCTTTCCTCTCCGAAAAGCACAGTTTCTTTGGGCAACTGTTTTTAAAACTATTGTGTTGTTTTAATGCCTTGTTTCCACGTCACCTTCTAGAATAATAGGTCCACGAATAGCTAAAAGCAGGTAGTGCTCCTGACAGGTGAAGGTTGGACAACTAGGAAGAAAGAGAACAGTATCATGGGACAAGTACATTAATGACAGCTGCAGAAGAGGCTTTCTCACCACACCTTACTGGAGTATAGGACAAAAGATTATTTGCTTTACTGTTCAATGTCTTCTTCCTTCTAAGGCTGTTGACAAGGAAATGAGTTCTGCTAAATGAACTTTTTACAGTGTGAACTGATTAGAAATGCTTTCTGTTAATAACAGCATTTATTTTTTTCATCAAAGACAGATCTGAAATGACAACACAGTTCTCTGGTGCAACTTGAAGCCATTTCCTCTTGTCCTTTTGCTTGTTATTTGGCAGAAGAGGCAGACCCCCACCTTGATACAACCTATTTTCATGTGGTTGTAGAGAGCAATAAGGTCTCTCATGAGCCTGTTTTTCTCCAGGCTAAACAGCCCCAGCTCCCTCAGCTGCTTGTCACAAAAGTTGTGCTCCAGACCCTTCGCCAGTTTCGTTGCCCTTCTCTTGACACCCTCCGGCACCTCAGTGTCCATCTTGCAGTGAGAGGCCCAAAACTAAACACAGGATTTGAGGTGTGGCCTCACTAGTGCCACATACCGGGGACAATTGCTGCCCTGGTCGTGCTGGCCACACAGTTTCTGGTACAAGCCAGGATGCCATTGACCTTTTTGGCCACCTGGACGTATGCTGGTTCATGTTCAGACACTATCAACCAGCATCCCTATGTGCCCTTTTCCACCAGACAGTTTTCCAATCACTCTTCCCTCAGCCTGTAGCAATGCCTGGGTTTGTTGTGACCCAGGTGAAGGACCCTGCTCAAGCACATTGCGTGGGTTGTGTCCAGATAGTTCTTGAGTATCTCCAGCGAGGGAGACTCCACAACCTATCTGGATAATTTGGCACAGTCACCTGCACAGTAAAAAAGTTCTTTTTCATGTTCAGGTGGAACTTTCTGTGCATCACTTTCTGCCCCTTCCCTCCTGACCTATTCCTTGGCACCACTGAGCAGAGTCTGGCTCCGTCCTCTTGTCACCCTCCTCAGACACTTACTGACATTGATGGTCAAAGGTCCCCTCTCAGTTTTCTCAAGGCCAAACAGGCCCAACTCTCTCAGCCTGTTATTTTAAGGGAGATGCTCCAGTCTTACCATCTTTGTTGTCCTCTTCTGGACCTGCTCCTGGAGCTCCATGTCTCTCTCGTGCTGAGGAACCCAGAACTAGACACAGCACTGCAGCTGTGGCTATACCACGGCTGAGCACAGGGGCACGATCACCTCCCTTGCCCTGCTGGCAGTGCTCTCTGAGAGAAGTGATACTTTGTATTTATTAGCCAACAGTGGGTTTTCATTAGGTTTTTTTTTAATTCATATACACTTTTAGCACCTACAGTGTGTTGTGGCAAGCAGTGCCAAAGCTTAGCCTCACATTGCATGTTGAAAAGTCTCTTTGGCTCTTTTGAGCTTGGTGTCTGCTAGTTTTATATAATGCTTTCTACATTCTGTCGTGTAAGAGACTGAGCTGTCATTCCCTATAGCTTTGCTGCTTCTTGAGAAAGTTAAAATGGTGTTGTTCTGCTTTTAAATAGATCATGCCAATCAATTAGGTAGTCTTAAAGAAAAGGTCACTATTACTTTTGGAGGCCTAGAGGCATGTCAGCAAGGTGAGAGAAGGTTGACTGATATGACAAAAAGGATGGGAATTATTTACTGCCATTGGAATTAAGAGCGTTACTGAGAGTGGAGATTAGAGAAATTACCTGCTTATGTTATCTGAATCCAGGGTCTTTAAATTGCACTTGAGATTGAAAAAAAGTACTAATTCTTTTCTATGCCTGTCCTTGTAAAGATTATAGATCATGTTGAAGTAGAACTTGAACTCTTAAAGGGTTAGAGGTCAGAGATGAAGTGGTTGTTACAAGAGAAGGGTAACCCCACTGGTCCCTGTTTTTTCTCTTTCTTTCAGTTGCTGGAATAAGCTGATACTTTGTGGCTCTTTAATTTCCTCTGCCTAATATACCTGATGACATATGGTGCATTGATTGAAGTGCATGGAGGAGCATGTGATAGAGCTATGTGTTTGGGGGATACTTACAGGCGAGGGAAGGGCATTGATATCTGTGGCTGTGAAATGTTTTGGGGAGGTATTTCTTATGGCTGTTGCTCTGACAAGGTCCGGTTTAATCTGTTCTACAAGGTGTTTCTGAAGCTAAATTTAGTTGAGTGGCAAAAAGTGATGATAGTGATTATTTCTTCCAAGTTGTAATCATCCATTAGAGACTGTAGTATTTACTGACTTGCCATATAATTTGAGGTCCATGATGTTGTAAGACAGCCAGGATATATGATTGAGGGTGGAGGAAGTTCTTTTTGTCTTACAGTATGTTTGCATGGTGACTTGCTCAAAGATGAGATCTCTGGAGAAATGTCCCTGGAGGTTAAAGGCCTTCTCTCAGTTGCTGAGGTAGGTATTTTGTTCTTACAGCAAATTCAGTGCTGTTCCTGCCTATCAGGATTTTGCAGTGGGATAGATGCAGGTTTTGTAGGCATCAGAATGATCTAAAACATTTCTTTGGCTCTGTTGGTCGATGCTTTTATTTCACTCTTGGAAAACAATTTGAGTATGTGTAAACTTCAATGCTTTTCCCCAGCTTGGGCTAGCAAAGGTGTTAACTTTACCTATACACTATACCTTACCAACATTCTTGTAGAATCAGAATTAAAAGACTTGAAAAATAATCTTTGGTGCATATCTTTTTGGAATGGTTGACCTTAATCTCAGAGTTGCTGGATCACTGTGGATGTATAAAAAGGACTGAAGTTTAAGATCATATTTAAACTCAGAGTTAAACATTGCAGACCTACAGATATGTGAATGTATGGTTTGTTGTTGCGTAGTGCAGATTTCTGGTGAATCATTTCCTGTATTTTGTAACCAAAGCCTCTGTCAATATCTGTGGCATATAAGAAAAGGAAGCATTTCAGTAAGGGCAAGGGAAAAGTGTTCAGGAAAACAATACCATTTCTCTGACTGAGCTGCATGCAGGGCACATTCTGGAAAGACAGGTGCACTGAAGGGTGTGGTTATGAGATTTTATTTGACAATTTCTCTGCACTGTACACTGACAATGGAAAAGGCAGGCCAACGGGACCGTAACGCTTCCCCAGCCTTGCTCCCTCCTTTATTCATTGCGATCGCCACAGCCATTGCCAGGTTTCCTGCTCTGCCTAGGGTTAGGGTTATGCCTAGGGTTACGGTTCAGAAAATCACAATGCTCAGAGCTCCAGGAACACTGACCATGCAAAAGGCAGGCAATGGGAAGCGTAACGCTGCCCTAACCTTCCTCCCGCATTTATTCTTTGTGCTCGCCGCAGCCCAATGCCAACATTCCTGCTCTTCCTAGGGTTAGGGTTAGGGTTATGCCTAGGGTTAGGGTTCAGAAAACCATAATGCCCAGAGCTCCAGAGACACTGGCAATGTGAAAGGCAGGACACAGGGATCGTAACACTACCCTAACCTTGGTCCCACCTTTATTAATTGAGCACACCACAGCCCAATGCCAAGATTCCTGCTCTGCCTAGGGATAGGGTTATGCTGATGGTTGGGGTTCAGAAAAGCACAATGCTCAGAGCTCCAGTGACACTGGCCATGTGAAAGGCAGGCCATGGTGAGCGTCACGCTAGCCCAACATCCCTTCCTCCTTAATTACTTGCGCTCGCCGCAGCCAATGCCATGTTTCCTGCTCTGCCTAGGGTTAGGGTTATGCCTAGGGTTAGGGTTTGGAAAACCACAATGCCCAGAGCTCCAGAGACACTGAAAATGCGAAAGGCAGGCGATGGGAACTGTAACTCTTCCCCAATCTTTCTCCCGCGTTTATACTTTGCGCTTGCCGCAGCCAATGCCACGTTTCCTTCTCTGCCTAGGGTTAGGGTTAGGATTCTGCCGATGGTCGGGGTTCAAAAACCACAATGCCCAGAGTTCCAGAGACACTGAGAATGCAAAAGGCAGGCCAAGGGGAGCGTAACTCTGCCCCAAAATTTCTCTCACATTTATTCATTACGCTCCCCGCAGCCAATGCCAGGTTTCCTGCTCTGCCTAGGGTTAGGGTTCAGGAAACCACAATGCCCAGAGGTCCAGAGACACTGAGAATGCAAAAGGCAGGCCAAGGGGAGCGTAACTCTGCCCCAAAATTTCTCTCACATTTATTCATTACGCTCCCCGCAGCCAATGCCAGGTTTCCTGCTCTTCCTAGGGCTAGGGTTAGGGTTATGCCTAGGGTTAGGGTTCAGGAAACCACAATGCCCAGAGCTCCAGAGACACTGAAAATGCGAAAGGCAGGCGATGGGAACCGTAACTCTTCCCCAGTCTTTCTCCCGCATTTATACTTTGCGCTCGCCGCAGCCAATGCCAGGTTTCCTGCTCTGCCTAGGGCTAGGGTTACGCCTAGGGTTAGGCTTCAGAAAACCACAATGCCCAGAGCTCCAGGGACACTTAGAATTCAAAAGGCAGGCCAAGGTGAGCGTCACGCTAGCCCAACATTCCTCCATCCTTAATTATTTGCGCTCGCCGCAGCCAATGCCAGGTTTCCTGCTCTGCCTAGGGTTAGGGTTCAGAAAACCACAATGCCCAGAGCTCCAGGGACACTGGCAATGTGAACGGCAGGCCAAGGGGAGCATAACGCTGCCCTAACCTTTCTCCTGCCTTTTTTCATTGCACTTGCCGCAGCCCAGTGCCAGGTTTCCTGCTCTGCCTAGGGTTAGGGTTAGGGTTATGCCTAGGGTTAGGGTTCAGAAAACCACATTGCCCAGAGTTCCAGAGACACTGACAGTTCTAAAGGCAGGCCAAGGGGAGCGTAACTCTGCCCCACACTTTTTCCTGCATTTATTCTTTGCGCTCGCCGCAGCCAATGCCAGGTTTCCTGCTCTGCCTAGGGTTAGGGTTACACCTAGGGTTCGGGTTCAGAAAACCACAATGCCCAGAGCTGTAGAGACACTGGCAATGTGAACGGAGGGCCAAGGGGCGCATAACGCTGCCCTAACCTTTCTCCCGCCGTTTTTCATTGCGCTCTCTCAGCCAATGCCACATTTCCTGCTCTGCCTAGGGTTAGGGTTACACCTAGGGTTAGGGTTCAGAAAACCACAATGCCCAGAGCTCCAGGGACACTGGCAATGTGAACGTCAGGCCATGGTGAGCGTCACGCTAGCCCAACATTCCTCCCTCCTTAATTATTTGCGCTCGCCACAGCCAATGCCATGTTTCTTTCTCTGCCTAGGGTTAGGGTTAGGGTTACACCTAGGGTTAGGGTTCAGAAAACCACAATGCCCAGAGCTCCAGAGACACTGAAAATCTGAAAGGCAGGCCAAGGAGACCATAATGCTCGCTGAAACTTTCTCCTGCCTTTATTAGTTGCGTTTACCGCTGCAAATGCTAATCCCCCTGCTCTGCCTAGGGTTAGCGTTAGGGTTATGCCTAGGGTTAGGGTTCAGAAAACCACAATGCCCAGAGCTCCAGGGACACTGACAATGTGAAAGGCAGGCCATGAGGAGCGTAACTCTTCCCCAGACTTTCTCCCGCATTTATTCATTGCGCTCGCCGCAGCCAATGCCAGGTTTCCTGCTCTGCCTAGCGTTCGTGTTAGGGTTATGCCTAGGGTTAGGGTTCAGAAAACCACAAAGCCCAGAGTTACAGAGACACTGGCAATGTGAACGGCAGGCCAAGGGGAGCATAACGCTGCCCTAACCTTTCTCCCGCTTTTTTTCATTACACTCATCAAAGCCAATGCCACATTTCCTGCTCTGCCTAGGGTTAGGGTTAGGGTTACACCTAGGGTTAGGGTTCAGAAAACCTCAATGCCCATAGCTCCAGGCACCCTGGCCATGTTAACGTCAGGCCATGGTGAGCGTCACGCTAGCCCAACATTCCTCCCTCTTTAATTATTTGCCCTCGCCGCAGCCAATGCCAGGTTTCCTTCTCTGCCTAGGGTTAGGGTGACGGTCATGCCTTGGGTTGGGGTTCAGAAAACCACAATGGTCAGAGCTCCAGGGACACTGACAATGCGTAAAGCAGGCCAAGGGGAGCGTAACGCTGCCCCAACCTTGCTCCCTCCTTGATTATTTGCGCTCGCCGTAGCCAATGCCAAGATTCCTGCTCTGCCTAGGGTTAGGGTTAGGGTTATGCCTAGGCTTAGGCTTCAGAAAACCACAATGCCCAGAGCTCCAGAGACACTGAAAATGCGAAAGGCAGGCGATGGGAAGCGTAAGTCTTTCCCAAACTTTCTCCCGCTTTTATACTTTGCACTCTCCGCAGCCCAAGCCAGGTTTCCTTCTCTGCCTAGGGCTAGGGTGTCGGTTATGCCTTTGGTTTGGATTCAGAAAACCACAATGCCCAGAGCTCCAGGGACACTTACAATGTGAAAGGCAGGCCATGGGGCGCGTAACGCTGCTGCAACATTGCTCCCTGCTTAATTATTTGCGCTTGCATTCTGTAAGGGCCACTGTTACAAGTTCATGGATTTTACGTACTGTTTGGTGTAACTGGATGAGTCAGCAGTACATTGCAACAAGATGTGATCATGCATGAAGATATTTTTGCTATTTTGAGATTTTAATGTAAGAGGGTTGTAAATTAGTGTTTCTGCTGCTTGTTAAATTTTGTATTTTGTTTATAAGTACAAATGGCCTGTTTGAAGCCAGTGTGTTTCTTTATACGGACAACCTTGTAGTATTCTTAAACACCTCTTTTGGCTGTTGGGTCACATTTGTGTTGTAGAAGGGGTTTTGGGTTTTTTGTTTCTCATTTTTAAGCACTGAGTTAAAGCTTCACTGTATTTGGTGCATATTAATATTTCTGTCTTGTAGGCTGTCTCTTTACAACCAATGCCTTTGCTGTCAACACACATCTATAATTAAAACAATGAGGAAATTCCCTTTGTTTCCTCACTCAGCTAAAGGTTAAACTCCAGCAGATTTCATGCTGCTTTTTTGACTCAGCTGGCCTATGAAGAAGTTGAATTCAGCTGAAGGAGCACGGAAATCCTGTGGCATGGGACTTGTCACATAGCTTAGCATTGGCAATTGTCATACTTTGAAATTCTCAAAGGCGTTCAAGTGATTTTTTGGCACCAAGGTCATACCAGTACTGAACACTTCTCGTGATCCCAGTTCTGTGGGTTAGCTTGAACTTTACATTTTAGATCCCAAACATTTGTCTTTTGTATTACAGTGCTGGAATTGGGCTGCTAATCTTTGACCAGGCAAGATCCAAATACTATTTCAACTGCTGAGTGTAGAACCTATTTGGTAGTGTTCCTGGGCAGTGAGACTCAATAATTCACCTGTCGGAGGCCTTAGTTGCCTCAAGATTCCCCAGGAACTCCTTCCTTACACTCTAGTTTCCTCTCAAAGGATGCACAGTAATTGAAGCAAATGGGCATATATTTTACAGATTATTTTTACAGAGGAAACAAACATATCTAGGCAAAATAAGAAACACCTATACCTTGTTCCCTTGGTCTGATTACTGTTGTGATGTCTCTGAAGTCTGTATACGTGCAAGCACCTGAGCTTTCTCCATTGGATTTCTCGCCTCTAGCATATGCATCATCTGGGTGCTGCTGAGTTCTTGCCCTTGCAGTCAACACCCTTTTGTTCCTGCTTGTTCTTCTCTGGAGCAATGCTCTTTCGTGTTTCTATTATGAAGCTTCTCTATTTTCAAAAGTTCAGCTGAAATATACCCATCTTTTATTTTCTTTGGGTGATTTCCCCACCCATTCCCTATTGTTTTCTCTTTGCTGATCTGCAGATAACTGATTTAGTAGGGATTTAAGATACTCACTGCTATAAAAGAAGTGTTACCTTTTTTGTTATAGTCATTATTAATGTTTCTAGTCAGATGAGAACATACCACTTTTTCCCTTTACAAAACTTTAAAGATAATCTTACCATTATACTCATATGTTCTATGAAATATAGAAACTATTTGAAGAAAATCTAATATTCATACTTTATAATAGTTAAAGCCCTGTAAAGATATCTTGAACCCTGTGGATCCAGATTTACTGGTTTTCTTTATGCCTTTGTCCTGCTCATCCTTCATGATTAAACCAGATTTTATTCATCTGTGATGTCAATTGCAAAGGTTGTGGAGCTCATTTAGCCGCCAGGTTATATTTGATGTACGGAGATGTATGAAGCAAGCAGAATGTCCTGTCAGTGGCTAGAGAAGGCTTTGATTTACTGACTGAAATGCAACTGCAAATAGTTGAATCAAAAACCCGTTCTTCAGAAATAGGCTTTGTTTTGTACTCTTTAGCTGTAAAAGTAGGGCACTGTCATCTTTCCTCATGTGCAAATGCAGAAACTCTATAGCCTTTAATGGTAAAGTATTTCCATCAGCAGAAGCTGCACTTTCCAGCTAAATTGTTCTGTTTGAAAGCGCTGGTTCTTCCCTTCTGTTTTCTAGCCGTTACTTTTGTGTCTGAATATAATGCTGGCTGGGCCCAAATATCCTGTCCTTATCACTATAACAATTCAGTGATACTTTCATTTACATTTACAGTGCTACATTGCTATTATGCTATTATTAAAATTATAGGTGTTTTCTACTCCTAGAATTATTTACCACCAAGATTAAATTGCCATTAATCATAAATACTGTTTACTGATTTTAATCAAAACATACCAGCAGGCTTATCATAACAATGAGTGTGATATGTTGATAGATGGCGTACCGGGGAGTCTTTTTAGCTGTTACAGGAGGGCCAAAGTCTTCTTTATTCTTACAATAAAATGTAAAATACATTTTATTGGGAGCTGAAATCAGTCAATATACAAGGAAGACTTGAGAATTACTTGAATCATACTCTAAGGATGTGCCTTTCTGGAATGTCTGTGTTTATACAGTCATCTTGGGGTTAGGGGCAGTTCAGCTCAGGTTGTTGACTGAAAGAAAATGCTGCAGGAAATCTAGCTAGAATGTCTGTAGCTCAGGATCGGGAAAGAGTTAGTTCAGAGTGCACACAAGCCAAGTGACTTAGATTCACAAAAAATGTGGGAGGTGTTTCAGCTTCAAGGTCTAAACTGGACATTATTAGGAAGCTTTTGTAACCTCATGACTTGTAGGCTGCTGTGAGAATTAAAGTGTGAAATGTTATCATCTGCTGCCATGATTTGCTTTGACTTCCTGCCTGTGTTCTGCCTTAGAATTGAAGGTTTGGTTGCTAAAATACGATCCCAAAGTATGACAGTGACAAGCACATAAATATGTAATAAGTGGTTGAAGAAACAGCTAGAGAGCAATTCCTGAAAAGATTTCCCTATGCTGATCAACGTGAGCTGTTTTAATTAGTGGAGCAGCTGGATTTTAGCTGCTGCTTAACTACATCCTCACTTGTCCAGACAGTGGGAAGTCGTGGTTGTGGCATTCATTAAGTGATGCAGGAGTAGACATCCTCAGCATATTGATGAGGATTTAATTGTCACTGGACTTAATTACTGGTTCAGGATTTCTTGCTTTTGGAGCTGGACCCAAGAGAGAAGTAAAGTTGTGTGGGGATATGTCTTAATTTCTAGATGACCTGATCTATACCATTGAGCATGTGATTTCTTAGGTGACTAGATCTTTTTTAGCCTCCTGTCCCCGCAGGGTCAGGACGATACCCCATGATCTAGCAGAGAACATGCAAGTGTTCATTTTACATAAAGACTGTGGGGACAGGCTGCTGCCAACTGTATTTTTTCTGGTGCTTGTCTGATCTCCTAGTAAGCCAATATGGATGACCAACACTAACAGGAAAAAAAAAAAGAAAGAGTCGATCAGCTGATACTGAAGGATGAGAAGAACAGCTGATGTGAGGTATAGCCAGCATTTGGTGATTTACTGTCAGATTAGTGGCAGAGTCATGGACTTAAGGTTTGTTTTTGTGAGTGGAGGCTGAGCTGCTTACCCCAGGGACTGCTGCTGGCCTCCCCGTCTGTCCGCTTCCATCACTTCTCTGGTGCTGTCCTGATGCTTGTGTGGCTCTGCAGCCAGCTGGAGCAGTTGGCCTGTCTGGCTGACAATTAATCAGGATATTTGGGATGGGATTCTTTGTTGTTAAGAAAATCACATGGCTGATCCAGCAGACTTGTGACCATGCCAGCACCAACAGAAGAGAGCTGGTGGAAATGGTGAGCATGAGGAAGGCAGGAGTACTGGCTGAGCAGTGTCTGCTTCTCTGACACTGATGGGCAAAGTGCACCTGGATTCCACGTGCTGGGTCAGCTAATTTACACTATCAGCTGGAGGACCAGAGCTCCTCAGAAATGGAGGCATTTAACAGGCTGACCCCTCTGGGTGCATTTTCAGTGTAAATTCACTTCCACAGGATTAATACAATTCTGTCTACTGCACCCACATAATGAATTTGGGATAGTTGTGAATCTTCTGGTTTAGCTTTAGGAGCTTTTTGGTAGAACGAGTAAGTCTGTCTTTGGCCTGCAGGTGGTGGTAAATCTGATCTTTTGCACCACCCCTAATTTAGCGATAAAATTATTAACATCCTTCTGTAATTCAGTCTGCAGTGAAATAATTTAGGTGACATTTAAAACATTTAGTGCTTGGAATAATGTCTTCTAATAAGTTTTTAGAATGTTGCACTGTAGTACACTGGCTGTTATAAAAAAGGCATGATTTCTAAAGTAACTGAGAGGAATATATGATGCTTTTTATTAAACTAGTGTTTTGCCTTACAATAATTTCAGCATGAGCTGTTTTTAAATTCTTGGCTCACATTCCAAGAAGTCACAAGACATTAAAAATAGCAACATTTTAATTCTTTTTACTCTGTGTGTGAATATAAGGCAGGGTCAATAACCATCACAATTAGACATACATTTGACTTTTACACGGGTATGTTAACCTAAGGACTGATACTTTATGAAAAGCTTCATATAACTTGACATAAAGGATAAATTTTGAGACCTTGGAATAGATGCTTCAGAATATTAATTTTTTAGAACAAGTGATCATTCTTTTTCATTATTTTTGTTGGTTCTTTTTTCCCTCTAGGCTTTTATGTATGTCTAGAGTGATGTATGAAAGAAGTGCATTCCATTTTCCTGTAGAATGTTCATTGTTATGTCAGTTTAGATAAACAAGAGGTTCTGGTTCTGATAAAGGGAACAGGCAATGTGGATGGCTGCTCAATTCCTGCTGAGAATCCCATGCAAGCCAACAGGAGGGTGTAGAAGTAGATGAAGAAGAGATGCTGAGACAGGCTAGTAGCTTGGGATGTCTTTTGTATCCCAAGCAGTATCACAACCTGTAGAGCAGAAGGCTGTAGATAGCTGGGGGAGACCGTCCCTAGATGGCTATGGGTAGGCTCACGGGCAGGAGGAGGACTGTCACAAGGCAGTCCGGCCTGTGATCTCCAGAGGCAGGTAAAATCCATCAGTCCTCCGCCTGTTTGCACTCAGCAGCCAAGCTGTCTCACCATCAGCTGGCTTGTGGGAACGTGTCCGTGAGGTGCTCCCCCCGGGCTGGAGGCTCTGCTGCTCCTGAACCCCCTAAAGGAGCAGGCGGGTGAAAAGACAGCCCAGAACCTCCAGCCCTCGTGGGTTAAGTAGCTGTCCTGCTCTGGGCAGACACAACTCCCTGCCTGCTCGTTCGGAGATGGCTGTGTGATTTGAGCTTTATTCCACTGAAACAGCACCTTCCCTCCTCTGCTCTGTGCGGACTGTCGAGGTGAGTGACACTCACACAGTCGCTGTGTTGGGTCAGGATTCACCCTGCAGGAGCAGCCTTTTGAGAAACCTGGTAGCTACACTGAAGTTGTGTTTGAAGAGAGACAGCGCTCAGTCAAGGAAGTGTCAAAGCAGAGCCCCTAATGAGGGAGAAACCATGGTTTATGCATAGCAAGTGCGCTTACTCCACTGAACAGTTTACAGCGCTTTGCCTGGTCTACCTTGTGGCAGTTTTATTTCCCTAGTGCACAGATCTGGAATACGCTTTTGAAGTGTTTTCCTCAAGTATTTATATTTAGAAAACCTGTCCTTGAAACCCAGAGTAGAGCCTGCTGGAAAGAGTGAGTAGGCGTTTAACAACTTCAAACACACCACTCCAGGTTCTTTATCTTTCAGAAAAGGTGACCCATGGGACCCTTTTTATATTGCTGCCGACTTGAAGTACCCAACTGCTTTCAGCATAGCAGGCACAGCAACTTACAGATCCCCTCTGAACTTACTGAGTGGGATTTTCTGGGTGCAAAGAGGACCAGACAGAAGTGGATTTTGAGGGGCTGGTAGGGGAAGCTCATCAAAGCTGTTGCCTTAGCTGGAAATGAAACAAAGTTTGTGCTTTAAATTAGCAGTTAGCAAGGTCTAGGATAAATGTGCAGATGTCAGAGGAGTTGCTCTGGTTGTCCACTCCTGCATGCTAAACTGGGGGGAGGATGGATGAATAGTTTACATTTTTACTTATTCCATATTAGATATAACTGTGGTATTGTTGCTAATGTTTATAAGATTCTTTAACACTTTGAAACTTCCTGCTGTCTGCACTGTTTTCTTCTAGCAGTATGAGTTTGGACTTTGGTTGCGTACATTGCAGGGCAGCACAGGAGCTGCTGTCTCCCATCCCCACAGCTACTTATTGTCACACTGTCCCCTCGGGTGTTCTCATGTAACTGTGGGGGGAGTTGCATTTTGGATGGATTAATTTTTCCTTGGCACGTGCCTTTGTGAGGATTTTCTCTGCCTTCTGGTTCATTGCTGTGCCTTATGAACAGGAGGAGGAGGTGAGAAGGAGGCAAGGACCATGCAGTACAGTAATTGCTGCAGCTCCTACCTCGTCAAATAGGAGAATTAAATTTGATTTGGTTATGTTAATTATTTGGATGGCTTGAGAGAAAACATATAATTAACTGTGGAGCAGAGGAGGTTATTAGCAACCTTATCACTTCTCTTCTTGCAAGACAGAATAAGAGACCAGAAATTGCTTCCTGTGAAGGAGGGAGGGGTAGGCTCAGCATAAGGTATGGATAAAATCACCAGCTGCCCCAAGAACAGCATCTTATTTAAATTACTGGGGTTCAGTAAATAATAAAGTTATGAAGTTTGCAGTTCATTTACAGGGCTTCATGGGGAAAAAAAAATAATGTGTCCACTCTCATTTCCATGTTTTTAAAGGGTTTAAATAATTGTAAGCTAGATGTGAATCAAACTCTCCTGGGGGTAGGGAATGTAGTGCTTTGCCAAAAGGTTGTTGATGAGTGACCTGTTAATGGAAAGTGGAAAAGAAAAACTGTCTTCTAACAGCTTGTTTTGCCTGTAAGCTCATAAATTTTCTGATAGAACAATGTTATCCTGGGTTCTAGATTACAGATAGTTGCATATTTGAGCTGCCTCGCTGCCCTTGATATATCCATACTTCAACTTCACTAGGATGGTTTCATGAGAGGTTTTACTTTTTGTTCTTTGCATTTTGATTTTAAAAATGTTTTCTATATATCCTTTTGGTTTTCATACCATATGGAAAGCTTGAACTTGTGTTTACATTATGACTCCTATGAGTTCTAGCCAAATATGCCTGCTTTTACATGGAAGTGCTTATCAGATTCTGAGGCAAATTGCAATGGGTCAAAGGGCTTTTGCCAGTGAAGAAGAACTTGTTCCTTTTTGTTATTACTGATACTTGAATATGCATACTTCATAGATTTCCTAATTTCTGCCTATAAAACTTAAGTAAATCCTGAATTCTTAGTATAGAAAGTTATTGCTGCTCCAGAAGATGTCAGATTCATGTTACCAGACTTCGATCTCCTTCCTGTCTGATAATAAATATGATTAAAACCCTAAAGAGTGTAGTTATTCACAGAAATGAAAGCAAAAGAATAAAGCTTCAAAATGAAAATCCAGAAGAAAGAGACTTGAGATACAAGGAACTAAGAAAAGAGTCCGGGGTACGTCTGTGAGGAACACACAACTAAAAGTGTTTCTTAAAGATAAGGCTGTATTATGATGGGACACTTTGAAGGAAAATTAGAACCCTTTTCTGCTAAAAATGCACAGTGAAATATGACTGATAGAAATGTTTTCTAAAGCAGCTTTGCAAGCAGTGTGGATTGGGGCCAAGCCACGTTTGAACTGTTTCTGAAACCAGACAAATAGGCATTGTTTATCCTAGACTAGCCAGACTGTTTCAGAAAACAGTTCCGTCAGAGCAACATTCATTTCTAGTCTTAATTAGTTTCCAGAATGATTGTAGAGGGAGGACATTTTTCATCCACATCCTTTCTGACTGTCTCTTTCTTCTCTCCTCCAAATCCCCCTACTCTTCATCGCACTGGAGTAATTGCAGCCATCATGTGCATGTGGAGCTAAACTGAGCCCTGACAGAGTTGGTGTGCTGCACACCAGCAGAGTGAGGGCAGACTTAAAATGCTAATGCACTCCCTGTACTAACATTCCTGCTGTTCTACTGCTGATGAAGTCTGGTGCTGGAAGGTTTCTGGAAAAGGCTTGTTTAGTATATCTTGGTCTTGTTGTTAAGATACTGTATTAATTTGAACCAGATACAGTTTATTTATTTCAGCCTTTAAAATGTCTATTCAGGACTTCAGAGGCTTCTCACCCATAGATATTCTTTATCTCTGGCATTTAAAAGAGAAAAAAGAGAAAAACCCCTTCTTTTCTGAACTGGCTGGTTGGTTTGTTTGTTCGTGTTGTCTTAATTCCTCTGTATCTTAGCACAAAGTGGAGGATTATTAATACCATGTTTTTCAAATTGCAACATTTCTAAAAGTGATAATCCCAAATCAGATTTTATTTTTACCTGCAAAAATAGTAGGGACTGCTGTATCTGTTAAATAAGACATTCAGAAGAGAGGCATCAGAAACCTTAGTCTTACTAAGAAAACAGATGAGTTGGCAAAAGGAAACATTTTTCTGTCCTTGTGTATCAACAAATATTTGGTCATGTTGTCTTCCTAACCCCACCCACCAAGTTATTACTGAAAACTGTTATCTCAACTGGAAGGGAAGACAAGTTGTTAAGTAATTGTTAAAAATATTTAGCAAAAGGGTTGTAGGTTTTTACTTCACTGTGTAAGTTTTATTTATTTACGAGAATGTTAGGTCATTAAATGCTTATAATCTGCGAATATGCACCCCCACGAGACAGAATGTGAACTTCAAGACAGAATTGAGAGAAATAATGGATTTAATAATTTACTCTCTGTCTTTGCAGAGTCTTGAAGCCAAGCTGTAACCTGGTTTTCATTAAAAGGGGTTGGGTATGGTTGTATAGTCCAGGAGTTTTGTACAAATTTCTGTAAGATAACAACGTAGGGGGAAAAAATGGGCTTGGCAAACCCTTTACAATGTATGGGGAATTTTTGCATTATGTTACTTAATTGTTTTCTCTTTGAGACATTAACCATGTTTTAATAATTTTTTTTTTCTTCAATAAGCCAAGGACCCTTGTCATCCATAAGAGCAGCAATCAAGAGATGTAAGTTTACTTTTCCTTTTTGAGAACTATAATATTGTAAGATTGCTACATCTTTATTTTTAGTAACTGTTTCACTTGGTATGTGAAAACAAAGTAGCTGTAAGTAAGCAGTAAGCTGAGGGGCTGTAATTTCTGTCTTTCTTTTTAGACCAGCTTTTTGTTCCTTCTTTCCAGTTACTAACACTTTCTTATTTATGCATTAATGCATCTGTGCACAGATGTGATCCATCTCTGAAGAGCTTGGGTTAGACGTGCCCAATTTTTAGTTCATTTGACAAAATAGAGGATTGTTTTATTTTAGTAGAAATCTACAGCAACTGCTTTTTCACTGTACTGGGGACAGAATTGGACTCATGTACTGGGCTTGTTTTGGAAAATAAAAGATTGTTTATAAATATTGAATGGAAGTCCAAACTCTTCTTCCCTGATTTCAGCTTTCAAGTCCTTTTCCCCTTTCCCTGCTCATGATGTTTCCAGGCAGAGAATTGCTTTAGATGCATCTTTCAAAATATTTTATGCTGTTACTTTCTTCCATTTTTCAGTTTTATTTCCTTTCTGTCCATGACTTTAATTTCATATTAATGAAACAACCCTCAGGATTCTAGGGGGAAAAATAAATTAGTGTATGTAGTACTGATTTGTTTCTCCTGGACCTATTAGTTAGGGACTCATTAGTGTGGATTAGATTGGAGGTAGTGGAAGGGCATCATGAATGCTTTACTCAGAGCAAGTCTGCATGATACTGTAGTTAAAATGCAACACTTCATTTGTGCTGTTGCTGCCACAGATGGAAACTGGAAAACAGAGAGCACCAGATCACAGAGGGCCTTTTGTGGTGGAGTCAGAATTGATTCACACTGCCTAAGCCCCAGTACCTTGCCAAACTGAGAAATCATCTAAGAGATCACTAAGCATTTGATCTCTCTGTTTTTGAAAATGTAGTAGCAAGTGATTCTTTGTTTTGAGGCATAATCACGTAAAAATCTAGTCAAGAAGCTATGGCTTATGTTATTTACTTATTAATATTAACATGTGAATAACTATGATGAAATATAAGTACCATGTGAATTATTCAGATAATAAGCTAGCAAAATAATATCCATGTACATAGCAAGGCACTGTATATGAAACTATAGTTCTTTGTATGTCAGTACCCAGTGCTGTTAGGATCAACCTATATTAAAATGGACGCTGAATATTCCTAACTCCCCTTGCCATTAATCTGGAGAAAGTATAGTGTTCTCTGGACAAGTGTGTTTATTTCCCTAACAGAGTTAAAAACGTGTCTTTCTTAATCCCAGATTCTCTGGGCTCTTATTCTCAAATTTTCAAGAAACATGATAAGTATGTACAGGGTTTCAACTTACCCACCTGAGGACAATGCTATGTATCACTTTGTTTTGCTAAGTTTCACCCTGTCTTGTGGCCAAAGAGAAAGAGGGTTTATTTTCCTTTGTCACTCTGACCACAACTCCAGACAGAAAGACGGTGTCATTTTTGGTTGTTTGACTGCTCCGTAGGGCTCAGAAAAGTGAGCCCAGTGTAACTTGAAAGAAGCAAGCATGTGAACATGAGATCTGCTCAGGAGTAATCTTTTGATCTCAACTCTTCAAAAGTTACCCCAGGATGTTTAATGATGATCTCAGGCCTGGACACACAACTCTTACCCAGGTCCCACTGAAATCAGTGAAACTATTTCCATTGATGCCAGCACAGCAACGTGCACAAGAATGCCAAAGAAAGTAGAAAAAGGCAAGCCAAATGCTGCAGCAGTGAGACAAGAGGGGGAACAGTGTTTTCACTCGCTTCTCCGCTCTTCCAGACCAGGGTGTTGTTACGGAGCAGGGCTACAGAAGCAAGTCTCTCATCCTAAAATGCTGGAAGAACGTGTGGACTTGTTCTGTTCTCCTTCTGTCCTAAGCAAATACATGGCTGAATGAAGGATGTGTAACAGCTTGTATGCACTCTGAGGCTGTGGCTTTCCATTTGGCAGTTTTGCAGCCATTTTTGGCTGTGGGTTTTGTTTGTTTTTCATTTTGTTTGTTTTGCTTGGGGGCTTCCTAGGTTCTTTTCGCTCCCACTTTTTCCCAGCCAGATCAATTCTGTGACCTCATTCTCTTCCCCATCTGCACAAACATTTGGGCTGGCATAATGCAGGGAGTGGTGCAGGGGCAGGAACATACAGCCTAAGAAAAGGTGTAGGAAGGAGTGAAGTGCCTTCATAAATCATGATTGTCAAATTTGGGTAAAACTACAGGCTTGCTCTAAGGGTGGAGTTATGAAGATTTTATTCAGCAGCAATGACAGCCTCTGTGGTGCCTAAGAGTTAGATCAGTTGTGAAAAGGGTGTAAAGGACTACCCTAGGGGTGGGAAGAGGAATTCCTGTTATCCCCCTAGGTTATTTTTTTATCAGTTTCCTCCCTGAAGTTGCACAAAGAAGCACTGGAGCCAGGAAACAGAGGCAGGAAAGAAACTGCTGTTGTGAGTGGCATGTTCCTTCCCCTGTGCTGCTGGTGGTCTGAGCCCAAGGTGAGCAGGTTCAGGGAAGTAAAGTGAGACAAAAACTGTACAGACAATGGTTATTTTTTTATCACTGTGAACTCGCTGTGGGGTCACGCGATGCTAATGTTCATTCAAGGGGAATCAAAAATCCATGTTTGGAAGGGGAATTGGGCATCACCATCTCTTTAGCTACATTTGAGCGTTAAATCAGCCCAGCTGTAATGTCAGACAACCTAATATTTCCCTGAGGTGCCTGAAAACAGAACCAGAAAAGGAGCAAGACCTCCCCCTTGTGCCAAGAAACAGTTTGGGAGAAAACTTTCTTACTTCAGAGATGCATGAAAAATTCAAGTTAGTTTGAACCTCCACATCTACAGAAATAGTCCAGTCAGATGTTGGGTGAAATCAAGGCTCTTTTTTCTTGGTTTGAGGATTATCTGATTGTTTTAGTGTTCCCTGAAGAAGGACCTCAGTCATGTAACACCCTTGATATTGCAAAGACCGCAAGCGTGGCCTCTTTCGTGGGACCATTCTGTCAGTTCTTCAAACTGCATCACTTTGTAGGTAAGGGAGGGAGTGTTTGCCCACCCTTGAGGCTTTCCTTGAGAACTATAATGAATCACCTTTATTCCTGGGCATCTATATAGTGAAACAAATAACTTCTCCATCTAATAGTCTCCATATTTCATAGGTTTCGTAGAAGTGTCTAGCCTGGTTTTAAAAAGCATTGAAAGAAGGTGTGTTTTTAAATATTAGCACAAGTCCTTGTTGTAGAAAGGCTTGGCCTATTTGAGGCTGTCTTTCCAATCTTTAATGCAAAATTAAACTTGCTTTTTAAACACTCTGCAACAACAAAACTGTTCAGTATTTCATACAGATTTGCTAATGGAAGCATGGAAATATTGTTATGCAGTGTGTACATTGTGAGGCCCTCAGCGCTCACAACAACCTTATTTATCTCTGAGCAGATCCTTGAATTATCTTCAGTTGTCTTTGTATTGCCTTAAAAGGTTGCCTGAAAGACTGTAACTTCTAGCCCAGCTCTCTTCCAAAGGCTCAAATCTGCATGTCAGACTTCTGTTGCCACCAGCTTGTCTGTAGCATCAAAGTTTATGCGTTTGTGGTATAATGGTGGTTGTACTTACACAGGTATTTTGATCCCATAGCTTAAAAGGCCCCCTGCACCATAATATGTATGTATTTCAAATACAAATAACATATTAAGTACATTTGAAAAGTAGGACCCAGAGAAGGAACAGTAGTGGAAAAAATTTGAAACATAATTATGCAGCACAAATAGAGTACCCTGTGCCTCTGCACATTTAAAAATAATTGGGAAAAGCCCACTAAATAGTTCCTCTAAGAAATGTGTACAAAAGAGGAATCTATAAGTCACTGATCTGCCCTCTATTTACAGTATTACCAGTAGTCTTTTGTGCTATACTAGGTTAAACATATTTAGATGCCTCATTGACACTAGCTAATAAAGTGCCTCATTGACACTAAAAGAAATAAACAGCGACAATCGTATGAGTTTATTTGATTCCCCACCCCCAACCAATAAAGTTATAAGATGAAAAAGTGAGGTTTTTATGCACTTAGTTTCCTCTCCTACCCCTTCTGAAGCTACTTTGCTTGTTTTACATAAATACCCCTAAGCATAAGCTTCTGGAAATGTTAGTGATTCTCACCGTGAGCATTTCTTCTTGTTGAAATTGAGAAACCAACTGTTTTCAGTTGTCAGTGTATAAACTAGCACTGAAATACATTTCCATTGACTCCCTTGATGGAAGAGGGGTTTTCTAAATCTTAAAACTCTCATAATTTGAAATCTGAGGGAAAAATTAATAGTATGCTTTTTCAAGGCAATCCACAAAGGGAATGAAGAATGGACTTAAAGGATCGAAAAACCACAAGGCCAGAAAAATGGCTGCAGGTTTTTTTCTTGTGTTTTTTTTTTAAGTCAGGTGTGTACTATATTTTAACAAATCATGTCTTTTTTCATGCACTTTTTAATTTAAACTCATTTATTTGAAATGGTGAAGTAATAAAAGCTGTGCACGTCTCGGGACAAGGATTATTTAGAAAGTTTATATTCTCTTTTCCCTAGCATTTGTGGAATACCTGAGAGCAGAAGATGCAGTAGCTTTCACCTCAGTTTCTTCTGTGGATTTGAATCCTCTTAGGCGCTTCCAAAACAAAATATGTTCTAAAGGTGTGGTAAAAAAATGTGACATCAAAAGTAGAGGAGATGTTGATAAAAGAAGGGAAGAGCTTTGTCAGTGTCATTAAAAAATAAATGTTTATATTAAATGTTTATACACATGGGAGTAACTTGTTTCCATAAATGCCTGAGAGATTTTTTTTTCCAGAAAAATGAGTACATTCTGAAAATATGTATGATGGCTTGGACATTAGTCCCTTTAAAGAGACATGCTTATATATATATATCGACTGGTTAAGTTATTTTTATATAAATATTTTAAATGTGTTGTTTTCAAGGGAGTTTATTTGTTTACTTAAACTTTGGAGCTTGGTATATTACATAGATACCTCACTGGGGGTTTTTTTGCCTATGTTAAGAAAGGAAAAAGGTCTTTCAGGCTTTTTTTAGGTTTTTCCTGTTTGTTTTAATAACTTTGATAAATAGAAGCACATTTAGAGTCCCACAGGAGGAAATAGCTTGTAGAATTTATCTAAAAACAAAGAAATAGTAAACTTAAGGTGACAGGTTTATCGATTCAAGTTTACATTCCTCATTAATTAGCTTTTATTTCTCCTGCCTTTATCATTGGAATTCGGCTATAACCCAAGCAGTTGTATTGAATACATTTACCAAAAGAACACTTTCTTCCATCGTCTTTGCAAAAGTAATCTTGGTTTTGATTGGTTTGAGTCAGTTTGGGGTTTTTTTCCTCCAACGTGTGCGTTAGATCAGTGCTGTGTTGAGATCTCTGGAGAAGAAAGTGAAGGTGAGGTGTTTATTTACTTAGTCAAACAATTTTTACAGAACTGATTTAGATGTGAAATCATGCCTCTTACTGGGATCTACCTGCCCACCCAGACCTCCGTGGTAGGTGAGAGTATAAACTATGGGATCCCAACTTCTTTGCACCTCTATCAAGTTCTCAGTGTAACTCATTATTTTTGGAGGGGAGAAAAGGCAGGCCCAAATAAACCCGAATTTTAAACTAGAAAAAGCGTTCAAAGAGATTTGATTTCCCAGGGTGGTTCCTTGTTGAGCCATACAGTGGACATTTCCATGTTCAGTTATATTCTTCACGGTTAATTTATTGCAAGGAAAACTTCTAAACAGCTGCTGTTAAAATCATCATGCGACTAGAAATAAAATGTACTTTTATTTTCATTTTGTAAGCCACTGTAGACATTACAGTTGTCTCCTTACAACACTGGCACATGCACTATCCTTGCATGACTAACCCATTTGATCATGGCTTCTGGCACTCTGAAGCCTTGGTTTGTTCTCCTTCACCTCCTCTTTGTCTTCTGTAACCCCTTCTTTTTTTCCTCTAGCACTCATGAATAGTGCACATCCAAAATGCCCTGTCGAAGAGGTATGTCTGACACAACACTCTGTGACTCTTCAATCAAGTATGCTTTGCTGATTTCGGCTAATGATGCTGTGATGTTGCACAATAAGATGCTACCACTTCCTTAAATTGCACTTGCTATGCAAAAAATTTTTCCCTTGGATAATTTGTTTTTCTCTCTAAAGAAATCCAAATGGAAATACAATGTGGCCATTGAAAAAAATTATTTGAATGTAAATATGACAAAATCAGAAAAATGAAGAGGTCAGGATTTGCTTATTTTATGTAACTTGAAACACATGTGTTGAAAAAGAAAAAAAAGAAATGTTTCTGACTCTTAATCCACAAGTGATTTAAACTTTAGCAAATATCTAGCCTGGAACATTTAATATTTTCTTTTTACATGAAGGAGGGTGAAATATCTTTTTAGATTCTGTGCCTTAGTACCTTTCCCTTCTATAAAACAAACAGAAAGAGACATTAAATAAGATTAAAGAGCACATCTCAGAAATCATCCATCAAAAGGAAAAGCCAGATATGTTTAACACTCCTTTTTGTTTAATTCATGTATTGTTTTCATGAAAGGAAAAGAAGTTTCAACTCTAGGGTCCCCACAATGCAGAATATAGGAAGGTGTGGGAACAAAGAAGACAGGGGACAGGACCATCTCTCTTGGTGGTAACTTGGACACAGAGAGACTTAAAATGATTATGAAGCTGTGCTCTGAATATTTTTAAAACTTCTCATATTTAATACAAATAATTTTTTTTAAACTTGGCCAGTCTTAAAATCTGGGATTTAGGATCAGATGCTCTGTGTTCTCCATTTCATTGATAGTGGATTGGTAAGGGCTCTGCTATTATCTTCATATTGGTGTGACAGTATATTTTAACCTCTTCAAAACTTCTGTTCCTTTTCTTTAAATAGCTTCTCGGACCTCTAGCCATAGTGATCAACAGAGGGATAGAAGGTATGATGCTGTTAATTGTATTGCAATTAGATGTTACTGTAAAACTTGTTGGATTGTTTCACAGTATTACTTTTTATGTCTTTCTCCTCTAATTTATTTTTTTTCCTTCTCTCTTTCCTCTATATGTTTAAAGTAGACTTGGAAAAAAATAGAAATACTTCGATTTTTAAAGCATGATAGGTTAAGAGTTTGAGGAATTCTCTCATCAACTTTTGTGTGTGTCCTCAAAAAGGGAATGCAACCAACCATCAAACCTCTGCAGAACTGTTTTATTTTCCTGACATCTATGTACGGGATCACTTCACAATGAAAATAAGCACACTTTCAAGCCTCCTTTCAGTTTCTCAAAGGGTATTGAGAAAGGAGGTCACCAACCTGGATGGCTGGTGAACTGAGTCTGCCATTATTTTAGATGTGAAGGAACTGTACCCCTCTTTTTTTAAATTGTTTTTAAAATAGTTTTAGAAGTTATGCTTCTGCAGCTCTATTTCTGTCAGCAGACAGAAGCTTCTGTAAGCAGATGTTTTATCTACTCACAAAAGTCCCTTTTCAAAGTGTTGTGTGAGATTCTGGATGGATCTGTGGTGCTCCAGGGACCATGGCCTGGGAGCACGGGCCAGCCCTGCAGCTGATGCTGTGAAACATCTGGCACAGTAATACACCAGGGGTGCTACCTGTGAGTCCTTCACTGTCACAGAAGTCCCTGTAGTACTGGATGATGGAAGCAAATAGGCCCTGTCCCAAAGGCTTTGTGGGGGTTGTTCTGCCCCACTTTACTGCCCTGGAAGGTTTCTCTTCAGATCTGAGGATACACAAGTTTTTGGGTATCCAGCCAAGAAGCAGTTTTAACTACCCTACTGCTTTCAGATGGTAGCAGGGTAAAGGCAAACACATGATTAGTTCTCATTATCCCATGAAGACTAAGGCTTCTGCCATCTAATTGAGTTACACTTGTGTTTAACTACTTTAAGTATGTAAATTATTTCACTGAAGCAAATAAACCTACTTTTTGGCTGAGGCATTCAATTAGGTGCTTTGAATGGAAGCCTAAGTGTTTGTTAGAAAGGTCAGGTAAGTTCCTTTGAAATCATGTAAAGACACCTTTAGTTAAATCAAAAAGACCTGATCTATTTTGATTTCACATTCTGGGAAAATCTTGAACTGTTATACTTAAAAGAACTATTTTTAAATGTTTAGGTAATTATTCCCCTTTGCCTTCATTTTCAGGCGTCCTGAAATTACAATAGTTGCTGCTGAACCCCTCCGGCCATCCTCCTGGTTTCCAGGTGCAAGTCCTGTCACTCCTCAAGGATTAGGATTCCCTTCTGCTTCATCTCATGCTCAGTGGAGGAGAAATGAGCATCTTCCAGCTGAGGTGAGTGTGAATTTACATGAGGCATGTTTGATTTACAAAGATAAAAAGCTCATTAGGTTAGAAAGGAACAGTATTTGCTTGCTCAGACTTTCATCACATTGAATAGAAGACTATGACAGTTTAGTATTTCTTAATTTATATGCCACTATTTTTTTTTAAAGTATCATATCTGGATGTACCTAAGTATTTATCTCTCTATTTTGTAGCTTCCGCCATCGTACGAGCAGGTGATAAAAGAAATCAATCAAGTGCAAGTCAATACAACAAATAACAATAATGCTGCTGCTCCTAGACATACCACTACTTCTGCAACACAAACTGACTTTCCAGAGGAACTAATCAACCATTTGCCAGGAAGTAATGTAAAAATTAGTGTGCCTACACACTGGGAATCTGTAGGCTGTCGAGGTGAGGCTGTTTTGGATTTAGCCTTGATGAAAACCTTACTCTGTCTCCTGAAGATGTACTTTATGGTTGGTCTGTGCAGCATTTAATATGAATAACAGTTAAATTTCTGTGAATTATTACTACTGTAAATCTCTGTAAAAATCCTTTCTTCTGAAAAGCTACCATTGCATTCAGACTATAAGTAAATCTTGAAAGTTTTGTTCAATTCAGCCATAATGGTAATCAGAACTTTGGGGCCAGAGGAGTTCAGATATCTTATCAAAATAGCAGCACTTCATACATTCAGACTGAAAAGTGTACAAACCAAGCTGGGGATGCTACTGTACTCTTCTTTGGTCTGGATTTTGTTTGCATGCCCCTCAATGCTGCAAGTTAACAGAAAGTTTTGAACTCCACTTCTAGATACCATGCATTTCAGCAACCTTCAGCTTATTCCTCAAGTTTGTATATTTTTCCATTCGTGTTTTTAGATGTTCTTTTTAGGAACAGAACGGTGTTTTTACAACCACTAGGAGAGTTCTCAGTGAAAGCCATCATGTTTACCATCCTGATGGCTGTCAAAAAATAACACAAATTAAATGTTCTGGAATAGATAAGTGAAAACTTTTATTTTCTGTTAGCAGGGCAGAGTCCTCTTAAACCTCCTAGGCCTCCTGCCTCTCTTCTGAGTAAGTCTTCTGCAGAAAATGAGAATCCTTTAATAGTCTTTGAAAATCCTGAAGGTCAGAGGTGCCAAGAAAATCCCAATGCTGTGATATGTCCTGTGCCAAAGCCAAGATCAAGAAGCAATCTCAGACCTGTGGTCAAAAGTACTGAAAGTAAGATAGACAGTGGAGAAGAAGTGAACCAGTGTACTGCAAAACAGCAGCAACTTTCAATTCAGCAGTCACCTCTTTTAGATGACAGCTTACTAGACAATCACTTGGTGATGGACAGCATGAGTACAGAAAGGAGCCAAAATAGTATTGTTTCAAGGATCAAAGTTTTTGAATCCCAAGGAACTAATGATACCTCAGGATTATCAAAAAAGCCAGAAATTGCCCCTCGTTCGTTCGTCCCAAGATCTGTTACTGCAAAGAAGCCAGTAGTTGCTCCAAAGCCAGGGATAGGCAGAATTTCAGAAGACTGGGATGCATGGACTGAAAGCAAATCAACACCTTCCAAGGAATTGCAGCCTCAGCCTGAATTAGTTGGGAGCAATGTTGTAACCAAACCTGAACTGCCAAAGAAGCCAAAACCCGGCCTTATTAAAAGTAGCAGTAGTGATTTCCTTGATGCAAGGAGTGGATCAGTTGCAGAAAACAGCGATGGACAAAAGAGATTTCCTGTTCCTGCTCCAAGGCCTCTTGTTCCTAAAAAGTCATGTTACCCAGAAAATCCTGCCCTCTCTTTGGCCTCACTAAAACCAGTTGCTGCTCCTCCACGGCCTTCTGTATCTCCCCAAGAAAAAGTTTTAAAGTCTCTGGGGGAATTGTCCCCTGCAACCAACTCGTCAACACCTGCTTTGCAAAGTAAACTAGATGTGGAAGGAGATCTGATCAGTTTTGATGATGATGTTTTGCCCCTAAGTCCAGCTTGTGTAGTTAAAGATAGCATCAGTTCTGAAGCAGCAACAGGTAAGAAGAAAATTTTTTAAACTGTCACTATGGTTATTCTTTGCAGGTGTATCCTGTGTGAGTTATGTCTGCCTGTCTTGTCAGGGTTTATGTGTGTGTAAGAAACTTTTGATTTTCTATTATGTCAAGATCACTATGAAATTGCATGGATTTTGAGACTCAGGAGGTTTCAAGGCTATATAAATCTCAGACCTTGTCTGCTGGATATATTACGTGATTACTGAAATAATGATAAAAGACTTGATGTTATATGCTAGATGTCACCTCCAGAATGTGTCACAGTTCTCTCTGGGGAACTTGGGACAGCTTATCTCTCACCATCTAATGTGACTAATTTATCTGCATGCCTGAAGTTCTGTAGTGGAAACCTAGTCATCTGAAGAAGGAGTAGTGTTTGTGGAATGTAGGAACACTCCTGATCAAACATACTGGGGTAGTCTGTCCATCTCACCAATGCCTACTTTTTTCTTTGTCCCATCTTTCTGTCTTGTCTTGTCACGTGACTGCACTCTTGTAACACAACTTCAGCTTCAGAGTTTTTTTAATAAATGAAAATAATTATTTCATGTGGATAGATCAATTACTAGAGCTGCTTGATACTATTAGGCACTTGGTGTCGGGTTTTTTTAGTGCACTTTTAGGTAGTTTAAGACACAGGTGGGTGTTGGGCTGTCATTACATTTTATAGCAATAGGTTTTGCCCTCTTAATATTCAAGTGTCCTGGTTTAGCTCACCAGCCCCATTGCAATCCAGGGATTGTTCTGTTTTAAAGCAGAGGGTGTGTCATACAAAATGCTTGTTTAAGGAACTAGCTCTAATTTTTAATTTTTATGACTTTTAATTTTTTTTTACCCTCATCTATTGGGTTTGCATGGCCAGGTTTTGGTATTGGGGGGGCTACAGTGGTGGCTTTTCTGAGAAGCTGCCAGAAGCTTCCCCTGTGTCCGACAGGTGGGAGGGATCCCATGCTGAAACAGGGCAAGAGTGTGGGAAGTCCGGATGGCTTAGGTTTTAACTTTTTAGATTTTTCAAATCCTGTACTGCCTAGTGTGTAACTCTGAAGTTTCGTGTGGCCTGTTAGCTGCTGTTCTCTCATGCTGGTTAGACATAACAAACC